>ML662439.1:4823651-4996445 GCA_007570785.1 Antilocapra americana
ATACAGATTTCTCAAGAGGCAGGTCAGGTGGTCTGGTATTTCCATCTTTTGAAGAATTTTCCACAGTTTGTTGTGGTCCACACACTCAAAGGCTTTGGCATAGTAAATAAAGCAGATGTTTTTCTGGAACTCTCTTGCTTTTTTGATGATCCAGTTGATGTTGGCATTTTGATCTCTGGTTCCTCTGCCTTTTCTACTTCTTAAATCCAGCTTGAACATCTGGAAGTGCACAGTTCATGTGCTGTTGAAGCCTGGCTTGGAGAATTTTGAGCATTACTTTGCTAGCATGTGAGATGAGTGCAATCGTGTGGTAGTTGGAGCATTCTTTGGCATTTCCTTTCTTTGGGATTGGAATGAAAACTGACCTTTTTCAGTCCTGTAGCCACTGCTGAGTTTTCCAAATTTGCTGGCATACTGACTGCAGCACTTTCACAGCATCATCTTTTAGGATTTTAAATGGCTCAACTGGAATTCCATCATCTCCACTAACTTTGTTTGTGGTGACGCTTCCTAAGGAGGTCCACTTGACCTCGCATTCCAGGATGTCTGGCTCTAGGTGAGTGACCACACCATTGTGATTATCTGGGTCGTGAAGATCTTTTTTGTATAGTTCTTCTGTGTATTCTTGCCACTTCTTCTTAATATCTTCTGCTTCTGTTAGGTCCATACCATTTCTGTCCTTCATTGTACCCATCTTTACATGAAATGTTCCCTTTGTATCTCTAATTTTCTTGAAGAGATCTCTAGTCTTTCCCATTGTATTGTTTTCCTCTATTTCTTTACATTGATCACTGAGGAAGTATTTCTTATTTCTCCTTGCTATTCTTTGCAACTCTGCAATCAATTGGGTATATCTTTCCTTTACCTTTCACTTCCCTTCTATTCACAGATATTTCTAAGACCTCCTCAGACAACCATTTTGGCTTTTTGCATTTCTTTTCCTTAGCGATGGTCTTCATCCCTGCCTCCTGTACTATATAATGAACCTCTGTCCATAGTTCTTCAGGCATTCTGTCTATCAGATCTAATCCCTTGAATATCTTTGTCACATCCACTGTATAATCGTAACGGATTTGATTTAAGTCATACCTGAATGGTCTAGTGGTTTTCCCTACTTTCTTCAATTTAAGTCTGAATTTGGCAATAAGGAGTTCATTGTCTGAGCCACAGTCAGCTCCCATTCTTGTTTTTGCTGACTGTATAGAACTTCTCCATCTTTGCCTGTAAAGAATATAATCAATCTGATTTCGGTATTAACCATCTGGTGATGTCCACGTGTAGTCTTTTCTTGTGTTGTTGGAAGAGGATGTTTGCTATGACCAGCGTGTTCTCTTGGCAAAATTCTATTAGCCTTTGCCCTGCTTCATTCTGTACTCCATGGCCAAATTTGCCTGTTACTTCAGGTATTTCTTGACTTCCTACTTTTGCATTCCAGTCCCCTATTATGAAAGGCCATCTTCTTGGGGTGTTAGCTCTGGAAAGTTTTGTAGGTCTTCATAGAACTGTTCAAACTTCAGCTTCTTCAGCATTACTGGTCAGCGTCAGGTCATAGACTTGGATTACTGGGATATTGAATGGTTTTCCTTGGAAATGAACAGAGATCATTTGTCATTTTTGAGATTGCATCCAAGTACTGCATTTCAGACTCTTGTGGTGTTATCAGACTCTTATGATGGCTACTCCGTTTCTTCTAAGGGAGTCTTGCTCATAGTAGTAGATATAATGGTCATTTGAGTTAAATTCACCTATTCCAGTCCATTTTATTTCGCTGATTCCTAAACTGTTGATGTTCACTCTTGCCATCTGCTGTTTGACCACTTCCAATTTGTCTTGATTCATGGACCTAATATTCCAGGTTCCTATGCAATATTGCTCTTTATAGCATCGGACTTTACTTCCATCCACAGTCACATCCACAACTGGGTGTTGTTTTTACTTTGGCTCCATTTCTCCAGTCTTTCTGGAGTTATTTCTCCACTGATCTCCAGTAGCATATTGGGCACCTATCAACCTGGGGAGTACATCTTTCAGTGTCCTATCTTTTTGCCTTTTCATACTGTTCATGGAATTTTCAAGGCAAGAATACTGAAGAGGTTTGCCTTTCCTTTCTCCAGTGGACCACTTTTTGTTAGAACACTCTACCATGACCCATCCGTCTTGGGTGGTCCTACATGGCATGATTCATAGTTTCACTGAGTTAGACAAGGCTGTGGTCCATGTGATCAGATTGGTTAGTTTCTTGTGATTGTGTCTGCCCTCTGATGGAGAAGGATAAGAGGCTTATGGAAGCTTCCTGATGGAAGAGACTGACTGAGGCGGAAACTGGGTCTTCTTCTGATGGAAGGATAGCCATAAGATATTGCAAAAAGTAAGAGGTCAGATTTCTAAGCCTAAGTCATGAGAGATGTTGTAGTTGCAGGCATCCATGTTTTGAGGTCACACAAGCAGCTCAGTGGAGAGGCTTATGTGGTGAAGAATTATTGTGTTTGGAAATCTCCTGCCAACAGGCATGGAATGAATCATCTTGGCAATGGATGCTTCAACCTCAGTGAAATTTCAGATGGCCACAACTACAGCCAGTATTTTGCCTGCAACCTCATAAGACATCTCAAGCTAAACCATCCAATTAAGCCACTCCTTTATTCCTAACCCACAGAAACAATGAAATAATAAATGTTTGTTTTTTATATCACTAAGTTTTGGAGTCATTTTTTTTTACTCAATAGATAATACCAAATTTCATATACTTTCCTCCCAACACAATTGCTGAGAGGCACCTCTCCAAAACATTTCTTTCCCCATCATGGATCTTTTTCACTGCATGTGCAGTTTCTTCAGTAGTATCTGACTTTTTGTGACCCTATGGATTATAGCCTGCCAGGTTCTTCTGTCCATGGAATTCTTCAGGCAAGAATACTGGTGTGGGTAGCCTTTTCTTTCTCCAGGGGATCTTCCCAACCCAGGGATCAGCTGGGTCTCCTGCACTGCAGGTGCATTCTTTACCACCGAGCCACCAGGGAAGCCCCATCTTTTTCAATACTTTATCCATAAGATCATTGCCTCCTACCCAGACTCTGAAAGTTTTCATTCATCTTCCTGAATGATGGTCTGCCCTCACCATTTGCCTAATGACTATTTTCCCAAATAATACCCATCCAGTGGGAAAAGCCTGGCTCAGGAAAAAATCATCCAGAAACCTAAATTTTAGAATACTTATCTCCCCATGCATTGCTGTGCTGTGCTTAGTCACTCAGAATCTTTGCGACCCCATGGAGTGTAGCCTGCCAGGCTCCTCTGTCCATGGGGATTCTCCAGGCAAGAATATTGGAGTGGGTTGCCACGCCCTCCTCCAGGGTGTCTTCCCAACCCAGGGATCGAACCCAGGTCTCCCACATTGCAGGTGGATTCTTTACCATCTGAGCCACCAGGGGTGGTCTCTTTTTTCCTCTCTATCAAGATATTAGTATAATGTGAATAAACTGTTAAAGAACAAATGTGCCATTATACTTGGTTCTGACACAGAATTATACTTTAAAACATTTGTCCCAATTGTTTCGAATAACCTAGAGTTTTATAAAATATAGGTCCTAGGCCACACCCTAATGGTTCTGATTTAGTACATCTGAAGTAAGACCAAGATCAGTGGGGTTTTTTCAATTGCTAAATTATTCTAAAGCTCTGATACTTTGGCCACCTGATGTGAAGTGTCAACTCATTGGAAAAGACTCTGATGCTGGGAAAGATTGAAGGCAGGAGGAGAAGGGGATGTCAGAGAATGAGATGGTTCGATGGCATCACCGACTCTATGGACGTGAGTTTGAGCAAGCTCTGGGAGATGGGAAGGACAGGGAAGCCTGGCATGCTGCAGTCCATGGTGTCACAAAGAATCAGACACAACTGAGCAACTGAACAATAATAACAACAACAGTTATTCTGATGATCATCCACTGTTCATTTGTTTTTTTAAAACCATATGATTTCCTTATTATGTTTATCTTGTCTCCTCCCTCTGAAATATAAGTGATATGAAGTAAGATATCTTTGTCCATTTTGTTCACTGATATATCCCCAGCAACTGCTACTATGCCTGGCACACAGTAGATGATCAATAAATGTTGAATAAGCAAACAATTTTAGAAGTTGCTGAGCACTATGGAAAGAAATAGATCTGGAAATGCAACACAGAGTACTGAATGTACAGGATCAAGGATGGAAGTAGAGAGAGAAGTCAGAATGTAGGCTGAGCCTTATTAATTATTTTGGTCACACCATGTGGCATGTGGGATCCCAGTTCCCTGATCAGGGATCAAACCTATGCCCTCTGCAATGTGACTGTGGAGTCCTAATCATTAGACTGCCAGGGAGTCCAGGCTGAGTCTTACTGAAGTGACTTCAGGAAAAATTTGAAGAAAGAAATTGTATACAATGAGTAAACACAACCTTTCTGAGCTTTGCTGAAAAGGGGAACAGAGAATGATTCAAGCGAAAGTTTTATGTTTTAAGTTGGTAGATGTAAGAGTGTCGTAATTATGTTGTTGTTGTTGTTCAGTCCCTCAGTTGTGCCCGACTCTTTGCGACCCCATGGACTGCAGCATGCCAGGCTTCCCTGTCCTTCACCATCTCCCGGAACTTGCTCAAACTCATGTCCAGAGAGTCAGTGATGCCATCCAGCAATATTGTTCTCTGTTGTCCCCTTCTCCTCCTGCCTTCAATCTTTCCCAGCATCAGAGTCTTTGCTAATGAGTTGGCTCTTAACATCAGGTGGACAAAGTATTGGAGCTTCAGCTTCAGCATCAGTCCTTCCAATGAATATTCAGGACTTACTTCCTTTGGGATTGACTGGTTTGATCTTGCAGTCCAAAGAACTCTCAGAAATCTCCAACACCACAGTCAAAAGGCATCAATTCTTTCTTTCTTTTTTTTAAATTTAATTTATTTATTTAATTTTCTTTACATTATCGTGTTGGTTTTGCCATATATTGACATGAATCTGCCATGGGTATTCATGTGTTCCCCTTCCAGAACCCCTCTCCCACCTCCCTCCCGATTCCCTCCCTCTGGGTCATCCCGGTGCACCAGCCCTGAGCATCAAACCTGGGCTGGCGATTGATTTCACATATGATGATTAACATGTTTCAACACCGTTCTCCCATATCATCCCACCCTTGCCCTCTCCCATAGAGTCCAAAACACTGTTCTATACATCTGTGTTTCTTTTGCTGTCTTGCATACAGGGTTCTTGTTACCATCTTTCTAAATTCCATATATATGCGTTAGTATACTATATTTTCGTTTTTCCTTCTGGCTTACTTCACTTTGTATAATAGGCTCCAGTTTCGTCCACCTCAGTAGAACTGATTCATTAGCGTTCAGTCTTCTTTATGGCCCAGCACTCATATCCATACATGACTACTGGAAAAATCATAGCTTTGACTAGACAGACTTTGGTCATATTTTGCTGACAAAGGTTGTATTTATATGCTAATATAAATGATCCAATAGAAGAGAAAAAACACATTGGTGGTTCCAAAACCTGGGATTCTAAACTCTAGGAGAGAGAAGGAACCAGTGAAAGAGAAGGAACAGAAGAGCAGGAAAAATATGTGACTGTTAAAGAACAATATGTAGACATGTAGTCTCTGGCTTCAAATTGTAGCTACCAAAAAAAACCCCCATTTCTCTCTGAATACCTGAGAGTAAGAAGGCAGATCTCCATCCCCTTCCATGAAACAATTATGTCAAGAGAGAATAGTTATCCACCAAGGTGTGAGACAGTTTGTCAACTTTAATCTCCACGGTTGTGTTGGGGGTGGGGGATGCTATGACCCCTCTAGTTAACATTACTACCATTTCCTCCTTCAGTTCTTGATTTTATTCTCCAGTTAACTGGATGTGATTTATCTTAACATTTAAATCCTGCCTCTCCACCCTTCTGCAGCATATTCACTCATCAAGGCACACACTGCCTGATTGCTGTCTTCAACTTTATTTGCATATACCATAGCAGAGTTAAATGGGTGAGGTACTGACTCAAAGATCTTTCTTTTGGAGAAAGATGCGACTATCCAGATCAGGGTTTCTTAATCTCCGCAGGCTGACATTTTTCGGCTGGATAACCCTTTGTTGTCGGTGCAGTTGTTCTTGCTGTCTGGTATTGAGCAACATTCTTGGCCAGGACTCACTAGAAGTCAGAAGCACCTTCCTCTCCCTCCCTGCCCCAATCATGACCAAAAGAATGTCTCTAGACATTGTCAGACATCCCCCAGGAGGTAAAAATCAGTCCCTAGTTGAGAACCACTGGTATAAATGTAAAGTTTCTCAATACATTATTTAATAAATCCTTTTGAGGTATCAATAGTAATACATGAGCTAAAGCTGGGGACTTGTTACCTATATCTTTATTCTGTGCTTTTGTCATAGGTAATCATTCTTAACCTTTCTCTTCTTACCACTAGTCTCAAAATGAACATCAAGGATCCAGTATAAAGCAATAACTTCACCCTCACTGTAAAACCTGGCACATTTCTATATATCATAGGAATGGGGAGAAGGAAGGAATGAGAACAGATGTACTAAGGAAACTTAAAATACTAGTGGTGAGATTTTGCCATCCAAAGTTTTTCAAAATATTTGCTCAAGCACCATATAGGGGTTTTTTTCTATCAACTGATTGCTGATAATCTAAATTGGGTCTTATCCACATGGGTGCATAAATATGTATTACTTTAAGGTATCAAAAAAATCAGAACCAGAAGAGCCCAATTAAGCTTGAAAATAACACATTTGAATTCAAGAACTAGAACAAAGTTACAGTAGTTAAGATAGTGTGGAACTGGCACAAGATACACAAACAGACCAAAGGAACAGAATAGTCAGAAAAAGACCTAGGTTAATTAGGGCAGGTCTATAAGGAAATGAATGGTTTCTCAGTAAGGGGTATTGGAACATTTGGTATTTTACAGACCAAAACAGAACTTGATCCCTACCAAAAGTGACATATAAAATTTAATTTGAGATACATCACAATTGTAAATGTGTAAAACAATAAAACGTTTAGACTAAAACAAGAAAGTTTCTTCATGACTGTCTTAAGTAGAACACAAACAACACTAACCATAAAAGACTGACTTCATTAAAGTTAAGAACTGTGCTCCTCAAAAGACAAAATTAAGCAAGGAAAAAAAGGCAGATCACAGACACAGAGATCTTCATGACATGAATTCAACATATCTAAATCAGTAAGAAAATGACCATAATCCAATTTTTTTTAAATAGGTAAAAGTCCTGAAGAGGTCTGTCACAAAAGAGGCCATTCAAAAGGCCAACAAGCATATGAAATGCTGTTTAATTATTTATCACAGAAATAATAGAGTATAATAAGATTACAGAGTGATTAAAATTTAAAGGACTATTACTGTCAAATATTATAAGTATAAGAAGCAACAGTTGGGAAGTCTCATATATTACTGATGGGAAGGTAAATTATTTCAAACACTTGGGAAAATAGTTAGGCAATAAAAAAAATTAATGATACTGTGTAAAATGAAACATACACCTACCCCTCAAAGTAGCAATTCTATCCTTAGGTACATATCCATGAAAAATGAGTGCACCTTTCTATCAGAATATATTTTTAAGAATGTTCATAGAAGCATTATTCAAAATAGTCAAAATAAAAGCCACCCATATGTCCATCAATAGAAGAATGAATCAAATATGGTAGAGTCTCACATGGAATACTACATAATAGTTTAATTAAAAACCCAAAACCTATTGATATTTGCAACAAACGAATGAAGACTACAGACATTGTATTAAGTGAAAGTAGTCACAACAGTACATACCGATAATGAATTTATATGAAGTTTAAGATTAGGCAAAACAAATAACAATAGAAGTCAGACTACTGATTACCTTTTGAGGATGTGTTGAGCAGGAACAGGCATGAGTAAACCTTCTGGAGGGATGAAGTATTTCATAAATTTATATGGGTCCGATGGAACATACAGATAATTCTTTTGAGTTTTGCTGCCAAGCAAGCAGAGAGTCAAGACAGTATGTAGCAGAGAAGGTGGGGTTAGAAATTTCTTAAAGGACAGGGGAAATAACATATATATATATATATGTGTGTGTATATATATATACACGTTATATATATATATACATATATATATGCTGATAGGATTAACTCAGTAGTGAGGGACAGTAATCATACAGAGAAAATGCTGGAATATATATGTTATTATATATATTATATATTATATATATAATATATATACACACATCTATATATATGCTGATAGGAATAACTCAGTAGTGAGGGACAATAATGATACAGAGAAAATGCTGGAATAATGTCCTATGCAAGGTGGGATAAGATGTGGTGAGAGCTTCACAAGTTCTTTTCTGATTGTTTCCATCTTCTCAGAGAATTAGGAAGTAAAACTGTCAGAGTGAGGATAGACGAAGTGATTTGGAAGTAAGTAGGGGAAAAGAGAAATGTGAAATAATCAAAAGGGTAGTACAGTGAATGGACCAAGGAGCTGTATGTACTTCAACCGAGAGGTATAACTGAGGCCCATTTAAGGTTAGGGTGATGCATTCAGTTACTGTGGTGTGTTCTCCACTTATGCAGGCACCTAAGGAGTAGAGCACTAAATTAACCAGTTTTACAGTTTTCCCACAGAATGTCAGTTTAATGAATGAGATAATATATACCTGGGAATCTTATTTTACCAGTTGGGGCATCACTAGTTTTATGCTCTTTCCATGGACAAAACTAGGAAATAATCCTTAACTATTTTAAAATGACTTCATAATATTTATCATCATATTTGATATTATGGGGACTTTCTGGACCTTTGGGTTTATCTTTGTATATCTTTTCTCTGGCAGTGAAAATCTTGGGTCTATTACTATCAGCAATAAAATTACCTAGTGAAATTTCAAATTTTATTTGCAGTTGTTTTTGTCCTTAGAATATATCCCCCCCCCAAAAAAAAGAATATATCCCATTAGGGAGGAGGGAAGGGGGTTCTGGAGGGGGAGCATATGTAAACCCATGGCAATATCATGTCATTGTATGGCAAAACTAATAAAAAAATTTAAAAAAAAAAGAATATATCCCATTTTGTTGTTGTTTAGTCACTCAGTCATGTCAGACTCTTGCGACCCCATGGACTGTAGCCTAACATATTCCTTTGTCCATGGGATTCTCCAGGCAAGAATACTGGTTTGGATTGCTATTTCCTTCTTCAGGGATATGTTCCATTAAGGATGTACAAATAGAGTATTAGATTCAACATTCACTTGGAATACTTATTTTTCTCTGTTTATATTCTACCAAAATAAAATAAAAATAGGCCTTTTGACTGTTGGATGTTTGCATTTTATATTTCTTCTAAATGTAACATTTAATAGATGACACATTCGTAAGAGAAAATCGAAACTATATAAAAAGTTACTCATATATACATATGTATAACTGAATCATCTTGCTGTATACCTGAAACTAATATATTGCAAATTAACTATACTTTAATTTTTTAATGGTTTTTTAAAAAGGGGAAAAAAAGTTATACTCAGAGAAGTCTTACTTCTGTCCTCTCCTGTTCCTATGCCCTCTTCATCCATTATAGGTAACAATTTTTTCACTCTGTAAAGAATTAACATTTATCCTGACTTTGGGGAAGAACTATAACTTATAATTTGTTGATGAGATAAAATTCTTCTTTACAGAAAAATGTCAGCTAATAAATGTAGAAGGAATTGTTTAACTGGAAAATCTTTCTGCAATTCTTAGTGAAATAATTAATTCAGACAAGATGTTAAAACCATGGGGTAAAAGGTTGTTGAAGATGATATTGGCACAGAATCAAGTATCACCCCACAGACTACTTGCTTAGTGAAAAGGAAAAACGTATCTTACAACTGATTGAGCTGGCATTATCATCTCAGCCAAGCGACAAACTTGACAGTATGTGCTCACTGATGGGATGCAATATTAAATACACAACATTAACCATGAAGCATTCTTGCCAAAACACAAAAAGTTTAATGTGTTTCTAGCCAAACCTTTGGGATAAACCTCCAGTTAATAGGAATGTAGGAGTTAAAAGATTAATTTAAACAATCAGACCAATCCAGAATATGAGACATCCTATAAGACAACTGGTCTGGATTCGTCTTAATGGCAATCTCAAGGAGGAAAATTGGCAAAAGTCTTCTAGGTTAAGGGACTAAATAAGACTAGATTTTAAAATAACAATGATTCACAAATAGTAAGGCATTCACACCAGGTACATAAAGTTCAACAGTTTGCAATATTAAACAACTTATTATTACTCTTACATTTCTGTATAAGTAGTTGTAGAAATAATAAGTAACATGTAAAGTGTGTTACTGATTTTTTACATTAGCAACAAGATGGACACTGAGCATTAGAATTGCAAGTTTTATTTATAAAACTATTTAATTACATTTCATTAAAGTTTCCAAAAATTAAGTTAAATTTTTATTTAAAATTGAGATAATAATTATATTCATACTTGCCTTATAATTTTAATAAATAGCTTTGAGTATTTTAAGACTTTTTAAAATATAAAATAATTTTAGTATTTAATTTCCTTTCTTATGAAATATTTAAATATTATATACTTACATTTTTTATACTTCACTGCCAATAGACATTGTGAGCAAATTCTTATAAGAATATAATCAATGATTTTTTTAGAAAATAAGAAAAATGGAAAAATTTCTTTAGATTTGAAAAGATGAGAAAAAACAATGAATGAATATCTAAATATGTAGAGAACAGAATCAAAATAAGCAGCGTTCCTGAAGGAGAATCCTGAAACAGAAGCATTATTCAAAGGCATATGTCTTTATTACTCACCCAAACACTGCTGTTAAACACTCAGATATGTGCAATAATGAAATTCAGTCATATTTGATATTTTACACTTTGTCATATAAAAACCATAGCACTGAACATCTTTTTCTATTTTATTATAATAAAACTTTATTTGCCAAGATAAGATTATGGAATATACTTTAAATTTGTTATCATGATTCAGACATTTAAAATATTTAGACATATGGATCTCTATTCAAACTCTTACCTTGGGTCCTGTAAACATTAGTGGTGGGCCTGACTGTAATTTCAAATACCAAGAATAATTAAGCAGTATCTATAAAGTGTTCAGAGAAAACTGCAACTCTAGAATCATTAGCCACTTATATCTATTCAAGCTTCCTTTAACATGTAAAAAGAAACCAAAAGATGATTTCAGATATGCAAAGACTGAGAAAATATATCATGAATCCTTCTTCGAAAAGGTACATAAAGAGATGTCTAACAAGCGACCCAAAATTAAGAGCTCAAGATTGGGAAACTTCTGGGAAGACGGCAGTGTTAATGTATTTCCTACTGCTCAACTCTTTGAACTGCAGCCCAAACTACTTCTCCCAAGTGGGCAGGTTGTGTGCATAAGTTAGATCTCAAATTTCCTTAGATCTCTTCTGAAGAGAGTGAACTCTGGACTTACCCTTTCAGGCCTGACGAAACCTAGGAGTCTTGTAGAAAGAGCAAGAGCCTAGGGGCAAGGACTGAAAAGTCACTGATAGATAATCATGTGATCACACCAGGTCTCATTCCTTTCACATGCTTGGCTCTTAGAGATAAATGGGGAAACAACTCACTGACTGAACCTGAGGATTCAGGCGAGCAGAGTTCTGAGTAGGGGATAAACCACCTCTGGCTTGAGTGCCAGCAGACTGCAAGACAGAAAACCCAGTGCCTCTCAGAACTAGTAGAGCTGCAGGTACACCAGCAGCAGGACTTGAACCCTGAGCAAGGGTGTAAGCCTACAGAGGCAAAGGGAACTAACAAGGACCCTAATCAAGCAGCCAGAGTGAGGAAGAACAGAGCTGCTGGAGGGCGAAGAAGTGACCTGAAACATACAAAATGAAAGTGCTTAAGAAAATCTGACTACAAACCACAAACCATGGATTTAAATTTTAAAAAAATTTTAATTAATTAGGCCTTAACTAGAGAAAGGTCACTGTTTAGACCTTGATTAATTAAAGGTCAAGTCAGAGGCCTATCTCAAAACATTGAGCAAGTGTGCAAAAAGTGGGACTTCAGAGAAAAGATGACAACTGAGCTGGACAGATCCAAAGGCATCTCTTATAAAAAAAAATCATGAAGTACCAGGAGAAATTAAGGAAATAAAGATGAAGGAAAGGCAATAACTAACAAATTCAGTGGTTAGGGTTCACACTCTCACTGCCAAGGGCCCAGGTTTGGTCCCTTGTAGGGATCTAAGATCACATAAGCCACAAGGTAAAGGCCAAAAGTCCCCAAAAAAGATAGTAAAAGAAAACATAAACTTGTAGTTTAAAGGGGTTAGGAGCCCCAGTTAAGGCTGTTTGAGAAAATCCACACACCTAGATTAGCTTCATAAAACTCAATTATTTCAAGGATAAAATCATACAAGCTTCTAGGATAAAAGGAAAAAAGATTGAGAGAAAGAGAGAAAAAGAATCATCTTCCCATCCTACCCTCTGTGATCAGTGTTAGATTTTCCTAACAATACAAAATAAAATTAGTTTAGCTTCTTTCTTAATTAAATTTTAGTCTTTTCTTGAGTATTTTGCTAAGATGGTGTAGATGGCTGGTAGAGTTTCTGAATATTTCGCTATCTGGGATTTTTTTTTTTCACTAAACAAATGAAGGATGAGAGACACTTGTATAATACATAGTGTGCCAGACATTGTTCTACATACTTTAAAATTATTAATTCTTTTAATGCTTACAACAACTCCATGAGGAGATACTATTATAATCCCTATTCTCTAGATGAGGAAAGAAAGCAGAAAGGTTTGTCCAAAGCCACAAGCTGGTGAGTGGTGAAACCTTTTCTCTCTACTCACATCAGCCAATGTACAATACGATATTAAAAGTCTAAGCAGGGACTTGCCTGGTGGTCCAGTGGTTAAGACTCTGTGCTTCCACTGAAGGGGGCACAGATTCAATCCCTGGTCAGGGAGCTAAGATCCTGCATGCTACAAGATGTGGCCAAAAATTTTAAAAATAAATTAAAAAAAATTGTAAGTTGTAAGTAAAATAAAAAGACACATTATAGAAAAAGCAACTTGTACAATGATCATAAATCTGTAAGCTCCAACAACACAAATAGTTGTTAACTTGAAAAAAGTTTACAATTTGTGGATGAGAAAATACAGTACTTATAAAAGTATTTATAATGCAAAACAAGTAATTTCATATAAAACAACAGTAAAAAGCAACTTGACAGGAAAGTAGACTATGAATATAAATATGCAGAAAGAGTAAATGTTAATAGGCAGATGAGTCAATCCAAAGACCCGTAAGAAAATATTTTCAAAACACTAATATACAGAGAAATAAAACTATGATGTATTATATCTATCAAAGTGTCAAGAATTATAAGCCTCAGTTAACAACTTACGAAAGGTCTTACTATGGCTGACTGGCTTGTGCTCAGTTGTGTTTGACTCTTTGCAACTCTATGGGCCTGCATTTGCCAGGCTTCTCTGTCTATGAGGTTTTCCAGGCCAAGAATATTGGAGTCGGTTGCCATTTCCTCCTCCAGGGGATCTTCTCCACCCAGGGATATAACCTGTGTCTCCTGCAACTGCAGGCGGATTACGTACCATTGAGCTATCAAAGCAGTCCCTATGTCTGACCAGGCCTTAGTCTAGACTGCCCCTTCTGACCTCTCTTCTTTGCTTTCTTCTCTATCACTCAAGCCACTGTCCAGCTCCAAATGCATCTTCAAATGTAAAAAACATGGATACTTCTGCCTCAACTCTCGCTCCTTAGATATTATCATGGCTTTCTCCTTCACTTACATCAGGTGTTTGCTCCAAAGTCAATTGCTCAGAAATGTGTCCTTATCACTTAATACAGAATCTTCCTCCCACAAAGCTTCCTCTGCTTATCTTACTCTATTCTTCCTTACATTTATCAGTTACCTAGCATAACTGATTTGTCTTATTGCATTTGTGCAGTATAATGGCAATCCACTCCAGTATTCTTGCCTGGAAAATCCCATGGACGGCAAAGCCTGGTAGGCTACAGTCCATGGGGTTGCAAAGAGTCGGACACAACTGAACAACTTCACTTTCACTATAAAACTGTATTAGTTGTCATAATGTACTTGCTTATTGCTTCTCTTTCTCAGTAGACTCTAGACTCCAGGAAAGCAGAAACTTTTTTTCAATGTAGTGTCTAGGATAATGCCAGACACATGACAGAAATACTCAAAATTCGTTGGTGGAATGAACAAACATACAATGAGCAAACAACTATGAGTAAAGGTGCTAAGAAAATGGAACTCTTCTAAAGAAGGACATATGAATTTACACATTTTTAAATTTATATAAAATTATGCACATGTATGACAATATCTCCTTTAACCTTTAATGGGTCAGTATCCACATGATCTAAAGTTTCAGAATATAAGGACATATACATAAGGATGTGTGTAATGATACTATTTGTAGAGGAGAAAAACTGAAGAAAAAAATGCTCACCAATAACGATATGGTTGGATAAAACATGGTACATAGACAGCAGAGACCATATAAGCTTTAAAATAGCTGAAATTAGATGTGTGCCTATTGACAGGAGGATTTGTATTAAATAGTAATCAAGAAAAGCAATATTCAGATAAATGTATACAATGTGAGCTCATTTTACAAACCAATGAAACCTCTTCTCTAT
Organism: Antilocapra americana; assembly: GCA_007570785.1. Lineage (NCBI taxonomy): Eukaryota > Metazoa > Chordata > Mammalia > Artiodactyla > Antilocapridae > Antilocapra > Antilocapra americana. Next base: position 4,838,419 of record ML662439.1, read on the forward strand.
ATACGTGTGCATAAATAAACATGATGAAGGCTGAGGTAATAGATTTTAAATAATGGTTATGTAGGGTTTGAGTTTGGTAAGGAAAACAAGAATTCTTTTGAAAAAATGTTCACATCAAAACAAACACAAGACATGGCCACCTTATAAACAGTTACAAATATGACAGATATTGTTGGCTGTCCATCCAACAGCCTTTCCCTTTCATTCTTTTTTGCTATCTTTCTACCTCTCAATACAGAAGCAGAAAATGCCAGAAGCACTCTTTCCCAGCCTCTCTTGAGGGTGAGGCATGGCTATGTACTCTGATCAATGTAAAGTAAAAATCTGCTAGGTTCTCCTAGGAAAGATTTCTTTTCTCCTTGAAAAGAGGGATATGAGGAGAAGTTTATTTCCTGCTGTTGAACATAGTTATCTGAGGAAGTTATGGCTGGAGCTGTGAGAGCCATCTTGTGACTATGAAAGGAAAGCCAAGAAAATCAAGTCATACAAAGTCTTGACTTTGGTAAACTGCTCTAAATCCTATAACCACCAACCTCTAGCCCTTGTATTATATTTAATTAATAAACCTCTACAGTTAGTATTACTTTTAGCAAAATATATGAGTCAACTGTAGCCCCATATCTTAATGAGCTCTGTGGTTATGTGGGTATTTATGAATATATGAAAATTTGACTATCAAAACATTAACAGTAGTTCTCATACTTAAATTGTTTATATTGTTTGAATCTTTAATAAGCAAATATTTATATAGTCAGATCAAAATAATAAAGCTGATTTCACTATTTTTAAAAGTGATGACTTCAGAGATAAACATTAAATATTGTAAATGTGATTATGTAACAGTATAAATTATTAAAATTATTACTAATTGAGAAAAAGGAGTGTAAAAAAGTAATAAAAATAATCTAACTAGCCTCTTAAAAAACTGAAAATTGTAAAACTTTAAGCAATATCTTAAATAAGAAGGGCTAAAAATATTACATGTCATGGAATAGTTAACATTCACAAAGAACACAATGCTTTGAAAACTTAAAATATCCACTGCGAGAAGCAAAAACAAAATATACATTTTATAAAGACAAAAGCAAAGAAAATAGTTTAAAATAAACACTGAAAAAAGAACTAGCAATCAAATACTGGGGGGAATTTTGTTTTATCTTTATTTTTTGGCTATAACAAAAAAATCTTGAGTCTGCACTAGAAAGCTCTTACAAGAAGAAGCCAACTAATGAATACAGAGATGATGGAATTAGAAAAATCACCACTTGCCAATCGTAACTGAAAGTGAGACCATCAGTGGGCATCAAAACTTTGAGGATATTTATGGAGAAACAGGAAGTTCTGCTACAAGAGATTTAACTACTACAAAGTAAAAATCACAAGTTTATAATGGAGATACCCATAGACATTGACTTAATCAAGCAATCAAAGTTACCACCAGTAACTGAACAAACTGGTATCATGTGCTCCCTGGTTAAGATGCCCTGAGGAACGTTTTTATTCTATACTTGCCCTAAGTTCATAGCCTGATTCTAATCATGAGCAAACATTCAAACCCAGATAGAGATATTCTACAAGATACTGGCACGTACTTTTCCAAAATGTTATCTCCTTAAACATAGAGGACTGAGGACTTGTATCAAATAAAGAGACTATGATAGCTGAATACAAGGCATAAATGGAGGCTTTCATTTGCTATCAAGGAAACTGTCCAGTAAAATAATGATGGTAAAATTTGAATAAACTTTACATATTATATTACTGTAATAACTCTTATTTCCTGATTTGATCATTGTATTATGGTTATGTAAGAAAATGTTGTTTTTAGAAAATATACACCAAAAATTTTAGAAACACACTGATGTGTTTAGAACAGAGGGGGACATCAGCTTATTCTCAAGTGGTTTAGAAACATACTTGAGACAGGAATTCCCTAGCAGTGACTCTGTGCTTCCACTGCAGGGGGTATGGGTTCCATCCCTGACTGGGGAACTAAGATCCCGCAGGCACCGTGGCATGGCAAAAAAATCAAAATAAGATAAAATGGGTAAAATGTTAATATCTGATGAATCTGTGTGAAGGGTATATGGAAATTCTTTATTCTTACAAATTTTCTATAACTTTGAAATTATGTCAAAAGTAAGTTTTAAAATGCTTATCTGTAGTTCATACATAGATAACTTTTATTGGTCTGCAATGAAATCTATTCATTTTTTCAAGAGTCAGACCTAAAGCCAAGTGGACCTCAGGAGTAGAGAGAAGCAATAGTTCCGAGAAGCAAAAGGTTCTGGGCAGGTAACATCAGTGATGTCTGCTGCAATGGAAAAATAGCCATTTCCCTGTACGATAAAGCACAATGAAAACTGTCATCTTTTAACATCAAGTAACATTGTATTGAACAAAGCAAAAAACATTAGAAGTACATGTAGAAAATGAACATTATCTACAAATCTATTATTAAAGCTAAAGCATCATTAGAGGAAGAGATTTTTGTTTTATTAGTATAAACTAGTCTGGCACATAGCAACCATTTAGTAAGTGTACTTTCACATATTTACATTATATAAACTCATGGATTATGATCATAATTAGGGTGAAATCATGTCTATTTTGTTCTCATGTCTATTCATCAGCAATGGCTGGCACATAATAGGTGTTCAATGAATATTTGTTGAACAACTAAATACTGAATCTGTACTTTCATACTTGTGGGACAGAGTAGTAAGAAATATTTTTAATAGAGTTACAGTATGTAAACTAATGTATATATTCCCTCCACCTTCTAATTTTTAACTTAACGAAGCTGATACCACACTTGGGTATGACTAATACAGGCTCTTTGGCTATACAAATTAAGTATCTGTGTTGTTGAAAATGATTGGTTTACCAGTCATGAACCATGTGATCTTAAATAGCTGTCTTACAATGTAATTATTGTCTCACCATGTACCCTGAAGGAAATCCACATTCCACAGAGTACCTATCAGCACAAAAACAGCATTATTACTTTGGAGAATGTCTAAACTATTTAACTGATTAGGAGTTAACAATGCCAAGTGGCAAGATAACTCCTTCAGCTATCTAGGAATGTATTTTGTACCTAAGACTCTAATTAAAAATTAAATTAACTAAGAGTAAACCATCAATGGAGGATTTAGAGAGACTTTTTTTTTTTAATGCCAACTGATACAAACTGTTTTATAAATCTAATAGGTTCACATTACTAGGGATACTTTTCATGGTATTTTTTCCAATTGCAGATTGTGAATATCTGAAAAGGACTGAGACTAAAATTTTAAAATAGACTAGCATAGAAAAATCTCAAGATGCCTTCATTCCCTATGGTAGAATACAGCTGAGTGAAACTTTTGGTATATACATATATAAACAAAGACACAACATAAAATGTGTTACTGTAAGCTACAGTAAGAAATATATTGAAAAATGCTGTTTTACGCTTTAGAACAATCTCTCAGTAGAGTTAGACCCATCTGCAGATTTGATGACATTCCACTCAGGAACGTCTTAATCAAGCTCAACTTTCCCAAGAAAAATATGAAACTCTGCTTCTAAAATATATTTGTTGTTGCTGTTGATCAGTCGCTGTGCCCCACTCTTTAGAGCTCATGGACTACAGCATGCCAGGCTCCCCTGTCCTCCACCGTTTCCTGCAGTTTGCTCAAATTCATGTCCGCTGAGTCAGTGATGCTATCTAACCAACCGTCTCATCCTCTGCTGCCTTCTTTTGCCTTCAATCTTTCCCAGCATTGGAGGGTTTTCCAGTGAGCAAGTTCTTTGTTGGCAAAGTAATGTCTCTGCTTTTTAATATGCTGCCTAGGTTTGTCATAGCTTTCCCTCTTTCATCCTCATTAAGAGACTTTTAGCTCCTCTTCGCTGTCATTAGAGTGGTACCATCTGCATTATCTGAGGCTGTTGATATTTCTCCCGCCTATCTTTATTCCAGCTTGTGATTCACCTAGCCTGGCATTTCAAACAACATACTCTGCATGTATATTAAACAAGCAGGGTGACGGTATTCAGTCTTGTTACACTCCTTCCCCAATTTTGAACCAGTCAGTAGTTCCGTGTCCAATTCTAACAGTTGCTTCCGGAACCACACACAGGTTTCTTAGAAGACAGGTAAGGCAGTCTGGTATTCCCATCTCTTAACAATTTTCCAGTTTGTTGTGATGCACACGAAGACTTTAGTGTGGTCAGTGAAGCAACAATAGATGTTTTCTGGAATTCCCTTGCTTTCTTTATGATTCAGTGAAGGTTAGGGATTTAATCTCTAGTTCCTCTCTTTTCTAAACTCAATTTGGGTATCTGGAAGTTCTCAGTTCACATTACTACTGAAGCCTAACTTGAAGGATTTTGAGCATAACCTTACTACCATGTGAAACAAGCACAACTGTATGGTAGTTTGAACATTCTTTGGCATTATCCTTTTGGAGACTGGAGTGGAAACTGACCTTTTCCAGTCCTATGGCCACACTGCTTGAGTTTTTCAAATTAGCTGACATATTGAGTACAGCACTTTAACTAGTTCTTCAGATACCTATCCAAAGGTAAAACTTACTGCCATCTGAAATGTAGTAAAGCAATGACAGAATGCCCAATATCTGAGCTATTGTTTTGAACACTGTAGATATAGATTATGTCATACAGTATGGTCCCTGGGTCACATTAATCACCACAAGATCCACTTAGGAGTTTCTTACAAATGTAGAATTAAGGCCTGACTCCAGGAATCTTTCAGATTGACTATCTGATTCATGTGCACAATGAAATTTGAAAAGGATTAGTTCCCAAGGGACACAGTACCACTATCAAAACCAGTAGAAATTTATGGGACACTTGGATTATAACAATTATAGGCGAGGCACATCTGGAATTATTAGGGATGAGCAATACACAGATGTAGACACCTAAAAGCTGGTATCCCAAATGACTTTCAAACACCCTGCCAGCCATTCATGTTAAGAAAAAAATTTAAATCTACTTTTAATATTGAAATTTGAATCTACCTGTAAATTACCTAACATGTAACACCAAATAATCTTTGCACAATTTTAATACACTGTATTTTTCATAAATATCTTGTATAAGATGAAAAAAGGCATACTCTTGTCTAGAACTTAACTGAGCATTGTTTATCATTTCAGAGTAATTTGCTAACTTGCATTTTGAGTTGTTATGTTCACAGATTTCTGGGTATGTATTCAAATATCAGACCACTTTCCTTAAATAATTACATTTGAGCTAAAATAATTTTCCTAAAAACTTCCCTCTAATTTCCCCTCTTATTCTCTAATTATCTCTATTATTCTAGATAGGGCATTTTTTCCTTAAATAAGTGGTAAGCAAGTTATATTACCTATGAATTTCACTTGAGGATAATGAGTATGCAATATATAACTGGTTTAAGAATTTATGCAGCCCCTATCATTTCCCTAGTTCAGAGGTCCTTGATATGAGAATACAAGGACATTCAGCCCAAGGAAACCATATAGTGGCTTCAGAACAATAGAAATTCTAAATAATACAATTTGATACATATGTATAGCCACCCTGAGGGGTTAACACATAACTTTGTTCCACCCAAAACTGTGAGATTAAGAACCACTACATTACACCCTGAAATGATATACAATGGGCTGGATTATAAACTTGGACCTCAAAATGTGGTCAAGCCCCACACCCAATTTCATTTATGGAATTGCAATTTGCATCATTTTACCAGCCTACACTGGCTATTAAAAAACAACCCCATTAAAGCTAGAATTACTATAGAGTGTCAGTCACTGCATGACGTACACTACAGGAATTTAAGGAAGATCTACAGAAAGCTAAAATTCATTAGATTTCCTCTGCACCAGGCATTGAACTATATACATCAACCTTGTCTCACGACTGCCCTCTGATAACAGGTATCACTCCTCGTTTCAGATATGACAAAAACTGGCTCAGAAATCTCAACTGACTTGACTAGGTTCATACATCAGACTGCAGAACTAGAATGTGAACTGAAGCTATCGGACACCAAAGCATGTGTGTGCTTTTCCAGAGCAGGTTGCCATGTAGTCTTCAACTTTACTGTGGAGCATCTACAGAATCCTATCTTTATTTGACTATCTAGCCAGCTGGATACTTATCACAAAAAGCTGGGTCCCACAAAAGGCAATTGCCCAAGCATGACATAAGCATCATTGAAGGATTTGCTTCTCCATTTTATTTGGTTATTAGAATGGGCTTTATGGAATGCATTTTGCATGCTAACCTCACTTCTGGCTTAATCTTTTCTCATATTCTATCTTCATTTTTTCATTTCCTAAAGCAAGAAACAAAGAGGCATACCACATGCTGCTTTAGGTAATACAAAAAAAATGTATTAAGACAGTCCTAATAGAGTGAGGACAAGCTTTGCTAAATGATTTAGAAACTATTGTGCAATCACTTTTATAGTTAAAAACCCAATTAGCATTCTGAGAATACATACATAAGCTCCAGTATTTCCAGTTACAGACCTCTGGTTACCTTGGCTGCTTTTCAGAAAGTAAAAGAAATCTTAACATACAGATAAACAAGGAGCATTTGAGGACATGAAAAAAGTAAAACAGGGCTCAGTGGCATGTCTTTAAGCTAAGAACCCAGACAATACCACGGACAATCAAGAGAAACTGCAGTGGACTCAAGGACAAGCAGAGGAAAAAAGTAAATAGAGGCGAACCACATTTTGTTGACTGGATTAATGACAAAGTCATCACATGGGAATGGGGCCTGATGGAAGTGAAAGGGAAATGAAAACAGTGTAAGACATTTAGATTTACTGACACTGTCACCACAAAACATTTAGAGTAAGGATCAGCAAACTTCTACAAAGGTCCTGAGAGTATTAGGTATCTTACACTTTGCAGGCCTGTCTTAGTCACAACTAGTCAACTCTGTCATTATAGAACACACACCAAAGGGGGTGGGGGGGAACAGACATGTGAACAAATGGGCAAGTCCATGATTTAATAAAACTTCACAGAAATTACAAAACAGAATGCGTGCCAAATATGACCTATGAGGTGTAGTTTGCTGCCCTGACAAGGGTTTCAGCAGGCATGAAGAAACATGGATCTGAAACACCGGAGGAAGGGCGCCGCTAAGGACAGAGATTTGGAAGCCACTGTCACAAAGTGACAGTATGGATAAACTAAGAATAGTAAAGATGGAAGATATGAACATTTAAAGACAGAATTCTTATAAAATAGCAACACTTGAAAAAAGCATGAAGAGAAGGTAAATAATGATTCACTGAAAGGAGAAATATTGTATGAAATGGGGACTTATGAAAAACAAACATCCTTAAAATCAAAACAAGTGCCAAATGAAACTTTTTATGACAATATAAAGATGAATCTGGGAAATGTTTTCAGTTAAAAACAATCACAAAGTTAAATTCAGTCTGAGGCTTGAAAACAAAACTAGATCCTGTTATCACTGCTGATTCAAGCTTTTTAAATGTTCACAGTCCTAAAATAGAATTAACAACTTAATGCTTATCCTTTCGAAAAAGTTAAATCTAGCGAACTATTTTACTTGAATTTTAAAACAATATTGACTCATTAAAAGAAAATAAAACAATATCAATCATAAAACTATGAGAACCAAAACTGAAAAACTTCCTAAGGAACATTCTGTAGAACACAACTACAACACTGAAGATGATCCTTTTATGTACATTAGAACAGTTTGGGTTTGGAATGCAGAGAGAGAGACTAAGGGCCATTTAGTGCTAAAGAAAAGGGATTCCCAAGTTGCTCAATGGCAGAGAATCTACCTGGCCAGAAGGAGATGCAGGTTCGATCCCTGGTTTGGGAAGATCCCCTGGAGGAGGAAATGGCAACCCACTCCAGTATTCTTGCCTGGGAAATCCTGTGGACAGAGGAGCCTGGCCAGCTTCAGCCCATGGACTTGCAAAGAGTTGGACACGACTTAGCAACTAAACAAAAAATATAGGAAACTGCTTTTTTTGCACATATCAAAAAGATTACACTATACAAAGACTACAACTGGGAAACTGTGAAGGCAAAAATTACAAGCAAGCAAGGAAGCCAGTCCTCCAATAAGGCATACATTCATATAATGGATCACTAGAATATTAAAGTTTTATATGTGTTATGACATGGAAAACTGAACTTTCCAAGATTATTAAATGAGAAAGCAATGCTGAGTGATTTGGGTCCAAAGAAAAAAGTCACATGTACCTCGTGTATGCACAGAAAATTCTTAGACATATATAAGAAATTTGAGTGGTACCTTGGAAAGAAAAAGGATTGAAGGAGGTAGGAAATTGTCACCTTCTACCCTTCCGTAGTCAAAATAGGTATGTGTTATGTCTGGTTAAACATTGAAAAAAAAAAAAAAACAGGTGAATAAACGGAGAACTGCTATCTACAAAACCACATTAAAGCAGACACAATCACATTTAAAATGCTTCAACAAATTCAAAAGCATGCTAAAACAACAAAGCTTTTTAAAAGCAGTCTCATAACTGAAAAAGAGCCACATCCACAAAACTACTTGGACAGTCATACAGAATTTAGCAATGTAAGGTAGAAGTCAAGTCTTGCAAAAGATGTAATTCACACATGAGGATTTGGTAGAGTCCTCCTATGTAGTGTGATCAATTTAGACTCACTGTTAGTGCTGAAAGGGTGTTTTATATTTACCTCTAGACTTCTAATCCCTAGTAACAGAAACTCTAGGAGTTTTACTACAATAATACAAGCTGTTTGCAGAAACTGTGGAAAGACAAAAATATTCTGAGTAGATACCTGCTTTTAAAGGTTTAGAGCAGGGACCAGGCTATTTTGTTTTCTCTGCTGTACACCCAGCATCTACAGCACAATAAACTGAGCTACTCAAAATGCATTTTTTAGAGAAAAAGTAGGGACATAACTTCTGTGCAAAACTATTAAGAATTTACAAGCTCAGAAGTAAAAGAAAAGGGGGCAAGATTAAAACATGGAATCTGGTTCCTCTGAATTGGGAAAGGCATAGCACATTTGATTTCACACCCAGTTTCTATTTTTTGCTTCTGGCAGTAAAATAAATCATCACAAGAATATTAAAATATGAAACTATCCAAGGTGCTACGAGGACTGCCTCATGTCTACTTTGAAATTCACAGTAAGCAAGATATCAAAAAGTATTATTGAAAGATGCTACAGACTGGGGCTGAAACATCCACACTAAGTCCATTAGTTGTGAGCTGAGAAGTAGAGATAATAAGCTGCCTGTTTTTAGTGACTGATGGGCAAATGACCTGATCCTGGCTACTGAAGAAGACAACCTAAGAGTGGCATCTCTCCAACTGTATGTGATAAAGGAGCAGGTTTAAACCCCAAAATGCAAACTCCTGTCACAAATATAAATATATATATCACATGCTTCTTCCCGAGTGGTGCCAGAGGTAAAGAAACCACTTGCCAATGCAGGGGACATGAGAGACATGGCAACCCACTTCCAGTATTCTTGCTTGGAGAATTCCATGGACAGAGGAGCCTGGCAGGCTACAGTCAGATACAACTGAAGCAACTTCCACACACACAATGCCACAGCAATATCTGATTTCTACAGAAGTTTCTAGATACTCAATTTCTATATTGGTTTAGAGAAACATCTGCTAGCACTATCTAGGGTTTTGTTTCTTAATGTCAATCTGATCTGAAACCTTCGTTTATCCAGGTCTAACTCTTGAGTGAGAAAATTCAGCTCTTTTTTCCTTCTGCCAAGTAAATGAAGACAATCCAATCCAACAAATAGATAAAAAGTGGCACAGAGACTTGTCATTAACTTGTTTTAATTTTAAAATGTAAAACATCACATTATCACACTGCCTTAGTAAATTCAAATTATCCTTTTGAATGCAAACTTCAGCATTTAAGAATCTCAGCTCGAAAACTTTGCTTTATTTTGCCATTTATCTTAGAAGATAACAGGACATAGATACTTAAAACTAGATATGAAAATATTCACTTGATCTATGTACCTCTAAATTCCTGTACTTTTGTCTCTATGTTCTCAGGAAAAAAAGCCAAATGACTAGTTGCTTGTGAACAGAGTACCCTCAGGGGACTCCCCATCTCTTATATGTTTCATTGTCAAAGTAAGTAAAATTTAAAATGTTCTGACCTATATATACTGACTACAATCTGGTACAATTTACTGTAGCCCATGAGGTAGGCTCCACACCTCTGAGACTGTATCATGTGCTTTACAGAATTTCTGGAACAAAATTTCCAGGACTCAAATCCATACTAAGTGACTTAAACCCTCAATGTTTCTGTTCTTCATCTGTAAAAAGGGGATAAGAGCACCTACATCAAAGCATTATTGTGCAGGTTAAAGTGCATATGAAGTGCTTAGAACACTGCCTGGCACATAGTAAGTACTAAGTAAGGATTTTAACTTTTTGATTCTTTCATAGTATAACTCAAATCCTTCTGAAAACTAGAATTTTAACAAATTGGTTAAATGAAATATGGCATATCCTTATGATGAAATACTAATTATCCATTAAAGATTATTTTAATAATCTATTATGAAAATATATTTAAGCTATAATATCCTGTTGAACAGAAAGGAAAAAGTAAATTAGAAAATCATGTACAATCGGGAGGGAGGAGGGAGGGGGGTTCTGGAGGGGGAACATATGTATACCCATGGCGGATTCATGTCAATGTATGGCAAAACCAACACAATAAAGTAAAGAAAATTAAAAAAAAAAAAAAAGAAAAAGAAAATCATGTACAATCTAATCTTACATTTAGAAAAGATGCTAACAGTGTTATAAAATTTGCAAGTTATTGTGATATTTAAGTGATATTTGCCAAAAGACTCAGAATCATTCCACCCATACTGGAAAAAAAAACTTAAAACCAATTGTGATTCTCAGCTGATAATGAGGAGGATAATAAATGCCATAAATTAGGATTCTTCACAATTTAGAACTGTGTACCTTTAATGCATTATTTCTTCTCTACTCTCAAAGGCTGATACTTCTTAAAATGGACTGCATCCTAGAATTAATAAAGCACTGATTTCTGATACATTCCTCCAATGCCACCCACTGCCAACACACTAACACTACCACTGTTACTTTTAAACAAGCTCTTGAAGTGCTCGCAACTACATATACCAAAAGACAATAAATCACCTTAACCAATCACCCAAATTTAAACAAGATATTAACAGGTACACATATTGAGATTATAAATATAAAAGACACAGTATTTATAGAATACTGAACAAGGGGTGTTTGTGGTATTGAGAATACTCAAATGGTAGCTTGCGGTACCCTTTAAACTGTTTTAAGTTGTTCAATAAAATCAGTATTAATTTCATGTTTATTTTACGTATGTTTTTTGTCAAACATACCACTTTCAAATGATTAATTTATAATCACCATCTAGAGACAAAATTTCCTCTCAACTAATGGTTGTTCTACCTACAGTTCAGCTCACTCTTTTGTCTACAATAGTTATATGTCATTTTATCGAATCTGAAATATACAGTTATGCATTACAGACAAGCTGTTTTCAAATTCGCTTAAAGAATAGATCAAGTTTTCAATTTCACATAAAGCCATACACCAGTTTATCATTAAAAATATGAGTCTTCATAACCTGTTTATTCCAATTCTCTTTAGACAGCAACACTAACAAAATTCTTAATGCATACACCCCCATCACCTAAAAGTCTTTCTTTATGCTATTATTTTGACACTTAAAGAAGAACATATCAATTTAACAACCAAGTTTTATAACTACTATCCCTACCAATCAAATGGTGATGCATCAAGTTTGCAATTTTCACGAGTTGTAACATATTAAGAATACATTATTTATCTAAGACTAAAAGGACTGCGCCTTATTAAAAAAAAAGCCACATCAATTTAATTTCATATATATGATGCTACCTATTCAATTTATTAAAAATTAAAATAAACAAAATAACCAAACTAACGCTCCAAACTTATGCTGTTCATGTGGAAGACACTACAAGAGGAGACACAATAGAGACTGCCTTGCAATAAGAAATACAAATTCCTTCTACAGAGATGGAGAAATAAAAGGACAATTCTAGTTGTCTAAAAGACAATTCACTGTACACATTTTATTTACAGTTTTGTACACTGTCTTAATATGAATGGGACCGCTTTTCTACTTGAGCCAATTTTTTAACCAAAGCAAAATAACCTAAGTAATACAAAGTGTTAAAATACAGCATAAAGATACAAAAACAGACATACTAATTCTAATTAGGAATGTAATTATGATGTTACATTTTTTATAATCCACAATTAAGTTTAGGAAATCACACAAACATAGATCACTGATTTGAATGAAATGCATAAATTTGTAGCAAAGCGTTGTAGTTTTAAGTTACAAAAAAAATTACCAAAGAATGCACAAAATTAATGTTTATTCCACCTTTACGTCATATTCCTGGATCCTTCACCCATGTTACATGAGAAAGAAAAACTAAAGCAAAACAAATGAAAAACTGAAATCAGAATCACTAATGTTATCAAGTAGGGAAACAAATAAATTAAAATCTAGCAGCCATCAGCAAGAGTACAGCACAGATAATGCTGTAAAAAGAAACAAAGAAAATTGCCAGAAAACTGTATGCATCATACTCTTTCAAACCAGCAAAATATGCTCCTGCATACAATGGAACGTAAACAAAATCATTCTCTTGTAAGGTTTAGAAATGCAAGTTCTTTTTTTTTTTTTTTTTTAATATTGTAGATGGGTCAAATTTGTTTGTAATGGTTATTTCTATTAAGCTATTACAGAGCAGGCCAGGAACACATTTATGGATTCTGGGGATGATGTGTACTGTAATTCTTTGATTGGGATAATGGACACTCTAGCCAAAAAAAAAGAAAATATGAACACAGAAGTATAAGACAAAAGCGAATGAGACCTCTCTTATATCTTAGCAACATTTAGATGGAAATCAAATTTAAATGCAGTCCACTCTGCTTTTGAAGAGGCTTTGGTTCAGCTCCCAAATCTCGATTGCTTGACGCAGTCTCCTATGAGAATACTCAGAAGGTGTCTTCTTAAACAACAAACCTATTTTTAGTGGTGGAGCCGCTCTTAGTAGCTGTGTCTGCGTGGGACTGATAACCAATCACTATCTTTGGAGGAAGTCCTAACCTTTCCTTGTATACCCTCCTAGAGGAAGAAAAAGAAAAATAGCCATCAACTTTTTTTCAAACATATACCCCAAATCCAGTGTTACTATTCTTTATTAAAAAAAAAAAAAACAAAAACTAGAGAGTGAAATAAGAAACCCGCACATTTTCCTTTTAGCAACATATACTCTTCCTTTTCACTACAATCTTGGTTAATCACTAACCAATATTTGAGAATCTACTATGTACCAGGTACTGTGGTAATTATCAATAAATCAATAATAATAAGCAAAACACGGACAGTCCCTGAGGTCATGGTATTTACAGTTTAGAGGATTTGATTATTTACAAACAATCACAAATACATACAGTGGAGCTGTATCACACACAAAATTAATTTGTATTAAATCAATTACACCCACATATTTTAATTTTTTTATCTAAAATGTTTCAATTATATTTTACACATAAACTTTAGTAAATATTTTATGTTATTGCAATTACATTTACCTTATCTATTACTGACAAAGCACACTCAAAAACTAAACACTTTGAAGGCAATTTGTAATATTTTCAAATCATATGTGATTCTATTTTAAGAACAAACATGATGAGTATCAAGGAGGGTAAGTACAGGGGCTGCAATATCATTAACAAGAAGGATCTAATCTCCTGGAAATCAAAGAAATCTCTCCTTTTAAATTTATGAGGTCAAAAGTATAATGCTAAGAGAATGAAGCACATCTGAAGGCTGAGGAATAAAAATAAAGCTCAGTGGCTATAGCTCACATGAAAAGTAAATATGAGTGATAAGGCTGACAAGGTAAAACTGGGCACTGATCACCATATGGATCTGAGAACATCATAGGTCAGGCTAAAAATCTGGTATCTGAGAAGAGAAAAATTTAAAAATAAGCACCAAATGAAACAAAAATAAAGATACACATATTTTCATGGAGCTGAATCCTCCAGTATACTAGGAAAATTTATTCATACTCTATCCTCCAGAAGATTTCAGAACCTTCCCTAGAATAAGGTATTTAAAAATAATTTTATGATAACTAAAATTACAACTAAAATCAGGTTGAGATTAGGATACAATGTACTTTCAATTATACTTAGTCACTAAAAATGCCAGAAAGCAAGAGCACTGAGCCATGCAACTTAAAAGGGCGGAAAAAATCCTTCCTTGAAAAACTGAAGTCAAATGTTTAAATAAAGATTTCAAAAATTGTTAACACTGACATAATTCAAAATCTTCCAGAGGAAAGAAATTCATATCTAACTTCTTTAATGCATTTTCAAAGAAATATGAGATCCCCACAATCAATAAGATTCAATTCAAATCTTTTTATGCTGACAAAAAGATCAGGAATATGATGACAGTCAAATATCAATTTTCTCTTATAAAAACCTCTGGAAAATGAAACTTAGAAAATCCCCACACCTTTTAATCCAGAAAAGAATTATGTTCATAGAATTCACACTGTTGGAAAAATCAACATATAAAGGGGCAAATCAAACATATTGAGACCTATGACCGGTACTTAATTTCAACATAAAATTTAAAGTCCAATTTTACTAATTTAAATTTAGTACAAATTAACACTGACTGACATTTGAGGGGGAAAAAAATGATAGACTATTTTGCAAATAGTAATATTTACCAAAAAAGTGTTAAAATATATACATGTAGGTTTTAAGCATGGACAAAACCAAGCTATTGTCACTTATATCTCAATGGAAATTTCATGTAATCGTACACATATGTGGCAAAATAGACATATACCATTAGCTAATATTCACCAAAGTATTAAGTATTATACATTAGCACTGTGGTTTTTAAAGTACATTAAAGAAAAGACACATTCTCATTTGATAAATAAAATATGACATGCTAAAATAATGTTCCAGTGATTCTATACTCCATTGATAGGAAAAAGAAATTTTATAGAAATGAAAAAGTATGAACGAGACATAGAATACAGCAGTTCAAAGTTATAAAAGTGTTCATGAAAACAAGAAAAATAATGATCTACATAAATGTATTTTTTAAAACGTAGTTCTGCTTTTAGTTATCTATTTTAAAAGTATACAAACAGCAAAACTTACCCTATATGTGTAACAGCTTCTCTGTTTTCACATTCAGTAGTCCATATTGCTATTTTATCACCTTTAGCTCTAACATTAACAACAGCTCCACATACATCATCACTGTAGTCATCAAAAGATTCTCCAATAAGGCACAGCAGCTTAAAAGAAAAAACTCAATTTCAAATTATATTCAACAGATTACAAACAGCTTAAGTTACAAAATGTCTCATATATTTATATACAAAGCTAAGAAAGTTTTTAAAATCAAGAGGTTTTTTTGGTCCTGGCCTTTAAAACTTTGTTAATTTGATTCTCTAATACCAAAAACATTAACAGCTTTGTTAACTTTTCAGCAAACTGGGCAACTGATGTCAGGGCACATAAAAGGTGAATAATTTTATCAATATTCATTTATCTGCTGCTGTTTATACTTGCCAGTAAACAAGTTTTAATGGAATAAATGAAAAAGCTGATCATGGATGAAATGCCTCTTGCTCCTAATGCTTTTCATGAACTTTCCCTAATTAAAAAAAAAAAATGGCAAATACGTAACATAAAATTTACCATTTTAACCATTTTTAACTGGATGGTTTAGTGACATTAAGTATATTCATACTGTACCAGCATCCTTCTCCACAACTTTTGTCATCTTGCAAAACTGAAATGACTTAATAAAGAGTTCTAAAATGGTATTTACTAATAATCTCTCCCAAAAGAAAATTAAGTTTTTCCTCAATAAAAGCCATTTACTGAAATATTTATCATTGCTCAATTTAGTAAGTGCTAACCAGGAACTTCCCTGGTGGTCCAGTGGTTAAGACTCCATGCTTCCACAACAGGGGGCTTAGATCCCGGGTCAGGGATCTAAGATTGTGCTTGCCATGTGGCACACTTAAAATGCTAACTACAGACCAGACCAGTGTTTGGGATACAAAAAGACTATAATCCCTGATTTTAAAAGCTTGGGGTTTAAAACCTTTCACTAGAGAAAATGCCTAATATCTCAATTTAATAAATGTTGTTTGAAGCCATTAGTTGCAAATTATATTACAACATATAAGCTGAATGATCTCAAGCTACAATTTCACTATTTCCTTCACTGATCTAAAAAGCTGAGTACACAAAGCAATACTCTAAGGACTATAAAAACTTGTATCATACAAAATGTGAAAGTTACCATAATTTTATACTTAATGATACAACTAGGATGACCTTATTGTGGAAAGGCAGTCAGCTGCCAATCACTTTCTGGATTTGTAATATGCGGCAGGGCATTTTATTGTACTAGTATGTAAAAAGTATATAGGAGTCATTCACATGATAGAACAAAATTAAGTACTGGTTTAGATATCTAGAGTGGGCATCCTTATCCTCTCTTTGAGTAACCAACGTAAAAAGTAACAAAGTTTTCATGGCAGAAAGTGAAGAGGAAGATGTGCCTCTTAGTGAAGGTGAAAGAGGAGACTGAAAAAGCTGGCTTAAAGCTCAACATGCAAAAAAATGAAGATCATGGCATCTGGTCATATCACTTCATGGCAAACAGGTGGGGAAAATGTGGGAAACAAGAGTCAGATTTCATTTTCTAGGGCTCCATAATCACTGTGGATGGTGACTGCAGCCACAAAATTATAAGACTCTTGCTCCTTGAAAGAACAGTTATGACAAACCTAGACAGCATATTAAAAAGCAGAGACATTACTTTGCTGACAAAAGTCTGTATAGTCAAAGCTATAGTTTTTCCAGTGGTCATGTATGGATGTGAGAGGTGAATTATAAAGAAGGCTGAGCACCGAAGAACTGATGCTTTTCAACTGTGGTGCTGGAGAAGACTCCTGTGGTGCTGTAAAAGATTCTTGAAAAGTCCCACGGACAGCAAGGAGATCACACCAATCAATCCTAAAGGAAATCAACCCTGAATATTCATTGGAAGGACTGCTGCTGAGGCTCCAATACTTTGGACACATGATGCAAAAAGCTGACTCATCATAGAAGACCCCAATGATGGGAAAAATTATGGGCAACAGGAGAAGACACTAACAGAGGATGAAATGGTTGGATGGTGTCACTGACTCAATGGACACAAGTTTGAACAAACTATGGGAGATAGTGAAGGACAAGGAAGCCTGGAGTGTTGCAATTCATGGGGTCGCAGAGTCGGAAACAATTTAGCAACTGAATAACAGCAACAACAAAGTTTTAGTATTCCAAAACAGTTCTATAATGTTAAAACCTTACTGTCTCTAGCCAAAAACGATCGAGGTCACTTCGTCTCTGCTGTTTGTTCAGTGTAATCAGCCATCGTCCTCCTCGTTTGTTTTTCTCATCTTCCCACATAGGCTCAATACCATCCTACAAGGTTAGGAATACAACAACAGAAGACAAGACTGTTAGTTTAACTTCAGATAATGCTAAAACCAGTAAGCAACAGCCATGTTAACTGTTTACTTTATACTCACAAAACTGTTATTGAGGTAGTGGGAAAAGCACACAAGACTTCAAACCAGAGGCATGGGATTGCAAAAACAGAGCCCTGACTAGGGCACTTACTCACTATCAAATCTTGGGTTTGACTTAATTTGGAGGTTCTAAAACATTCTGGGTAACATACACCTTTGAGAAGCTATACACATTTCTATATCTAAAAAATACATACAAAAGTCACACCACTTCAGAGAGCAAATGACTGTCCCACCCACTAACAGCTGACAAAACTCATGCAAGTATCTCAAGGACGCACATACTCCTGACAAACTCTGCACTTCAGTCTACTCAAGTATATAAAGAAGAAACAGGACTGGATAATCAAAGCTCTCCTCAAAATCAATCACAGTATGTCCCCACACAGCCAAACTCTCACTTGATTTCAATTATTTATACTACAAGAAGCCAAAATATATTTGTTAAAATATGGTACGGTTAATATAATTATTCTCCAAGCATCACAACATTAACTATTTCTGAGTTCACGGTAAGATTTTAATGAATACCTGAATGGTCCAGTCTTATAATAAACATATGATGTCACCAATTAAGCATACCTTAAAAAGTGAGTAGTCACAGCCAGGCATTAAATTACTAGACAACTGGATATGGTTGTACAGACTAGGTAGAAGAAAAGAACAATTATAAACATAGAAAATGTAGTGCAGAATTAAGGTGTTTATATGTACATTCAGAGAATATGATAAAAATAAAAAAGATAAATATTTGTTTACTCCCCTCCCCTTTGGAGTGAGTTTCTGAAACAGACTAAACAGATCTTAATAACAGCCAGCTTTAAGAATCAACATCTGATGATTTTTAGAAAATATCTTCAGTGATTTTATCCTAACAATTTTGATGTATTAGTTAACTTAATACATACACATTACTACAAGAAACTGAGAAGAGAGGTACAAGATGGCTTTAAGTAAATGAAAAAATCCATGAGGCTAATAAGTAGTTTTAAACACACAAAAAGACAAATCTAGAGAAAGTAAAGACAAAATTCCCCGATCATCAGGATTGCATGACTAAACCAAGTCAACATTATTATCTGTGAAAGTACCCAAGAGTGGAAAAGATCAACGGTCCCCAAACACCACACACCATTACTAGTTTAAGTCAGCAAGCATAATAATCTTTGGGGGAGCTTTTAAAGACAAAACAGCTCCACATCCTACTTCTTAGAATTTTAATTCCTTAAATATAGGCTGGAACCACAGAATGTGTACTTCTAAACTATTTCCTAAATAGCAATGTAACAGATTAACATTTGGGATGAATTAGGTATTCCACTAGCCTGAAGGCAGAATGCGAGATTGGCTCATTTGCTCTCTTGAAGTCTACCATAGCAAAATTGTTATAAAACTGGCAACAGAGTAAGAATGCTTTGCCTGTCTCCAGTATTTTATACAGAAGTGATGCTCTTATATGACTAGCAATAATACCACTTGGATGGTATTATTTTCCTTAGTAAGATTTTCTTACTGCAATTTTAACCCAATCTGTGAGTATTTCAAGCAGTTTTAAGAAAGAGTCAAGGATTCTTTGCATGACATCCCACAGTTAAACAACAAATCCAGTTTGGATGAGGGAGCATTAAGACAGCATACAGCTTGTAGGGTTATTCTATCTAATAGTGACTCTTTCCAAACTACATTATCACTGACAAGATTCCACTAGGCAAGAAGAGAGACATGGATACTAACAGTAACTACAGAATCAGAACCACCATTTCTATACAATTAATGGCCAGTGTGCAAGGGACATTCTTCAATGGCAGTCAAAGCAGAAAAGACCAATGCTTCTTTCTGCTGTCTTCTTTCTCCTTAATCATTCTAAATTTACAGTTAGAATCCGTAATGGCACACTTAAATAGAATCCTAATGCTACAGACAAGACTAGATTAAAAAAAAACAAACCTCAATGGCTGTTTCATTAAATTTGACCCCCAAAAGTGAGAAACTAAGAAGTGACAAGGATAGAAAGCTTAAGAATTTTATCTCGCAATTATGGCAAAAAAATCCACTAAGCAATAATATTGCTTACAACATACCTAAAAACTGTGGCGTCATGTTCTAATTAGAGGTCCCTTAGAAATACAATTATGTAAAACTGGTGACAGCCAAACAAACTTAGATAAATGCAAATCTTATTCAGTGGGAGAATGGCTCAGGACTCTTGCTCTCCCTCCTCCATAGGATACTGGAGACTATTATGTTTCAGAAAATTCTTGAATAAATACAATTAGAGAAGAAAAACAAACAACTAGAGAAGAAAAACACTCAATATTTTGATGAAGGGCAAAACAGAACCATAATTTAACTAGACAGCTAGACCTATGAATTACTTGGAGTTTCAAATGTATTTTTTATTTTTTAAAAATGTTTTCACTAAATTAAAATTAAATTTAAAACTAAAATTAAAATTAAATTTATAAAGCTCCTAAACCAAAGCGATTTCAACAGTTTTCTTTAATTATTCTATGCTTTGTTTGTTTTCAGTAATTCAGATGCATACTAAATGCCTAATATGCTGGAAGTTTACATCATATGTATAAAATTTTTAATCATAATCTAGTAATCTATAATTTTCTAACCACAATCTGTGTGATACACCCAAGTATTAACATTAAAACGTAAGAATCACATCCCTGATATGATCCAAAACACATCAACTGAACAAATTAGAATACTTAAGATAACTGCTAGATAATTTACAGCTCTTAAAACATGTTTTTAATAAGCTGTATCTTTCATGTTCTCCAAGAGTTTCTCCCTATATATTTTTCAAGCAAATAAGACATAATAAATAAACTGTTTTTAAAGAATCAATATTCCAAAACTTCTTGCAAAGAACTTTATAGCTCTAAACTATATTGCTAAATCCGCAACAAAAATCTCAAAAATATTTCTAGTATTCTTAAGTTGACCACAAAGTATAATAAAATAATCTATCATCACAGATACTGTCATTCTTTGACAAACCCTGATTTATGAGCAGTTCAGCCTTTGAAATCTCAGAATCTTTATCACAGGAAATCCACAGCTTACACTAAAAAGAATCTGCAGAAATGCTAAGAAAAGCATTTTTTTCCTAAGAAAGCTCTGGAATACCTAAAAATAGAGGAAATTTGCCTAGGTAACCAAGAAAAGGGACAAGGTCCTAAAAGTTGTCAGAAGTTCCAGTGACAATAAAGGATTCTCAATGAATGATATCTTAGGACAAGGAATAGAGAATGAGCAGACCTAAATGATGACAAGATGGAAGCATTCTAAAACTGGTGAAAAATAATCACCCAGTCTAACAGTTTTGAGAATATGGACAAGCAAAAAAGTAAACATTAACTGTTCACCTTACCCTTCTTTTTGTGAATACAACTTAAAAAGTACACAATAAAACAACATCCTAAAATGGTTACTTACGCCCAAAAGTCTTCAACAGTATCAAACTTAGAGATCAATCGAAGGTTTGCTTGCCAAGTTTTGCTTTTATCATTTTTAAAAAACCAGAGTGCCCATCTAAAAACAGAAAGTCAGTGTCAACAAAAGTTTTACATCCATGTTCAAAGCAGCAGTGAGTTTCACTTATTAATAAAAATGTTGTCTGAAGACAGTTTTCCAAGTGGACATATATTTTATAACTTTATGATTAATGCTTGATAATCTCAGACATGAAAATCAGATTCATTTCAACACCTACTTGGTAATTTGTATTTGCCAACCCCTGATCAAGGAAAAAAAATATTTCGAAAAAGCAAAGGCAGAAAAACTATTAAACACACAGTATCAAGTACTGTACCCTGGATTTCTAAAACTAATTCAGTCTTTCCTGAAAAAATTAAAAACAGAACTACCATTTGATACAGCAATTCCTCTTCTGGATATTACCTGAAGAAAATGAAAATACTAACTTGAAAAAGATATATGAATCCCCATGATTAGTGCAGCTTTACAAGAGCTTAAGATACAGAAGCAACTTAAATGTTCATCAAGGGGTGAAAAAAGAAAATTATGTATGTATGTATGAATGTGTATATTCAATAGATTATTCAGTCATAAAAGAGAAGGAAATTTTGCTATTTCCAACATGGATGGACCACAGGACTTTGTTAATAAGTTAGATAAATCACACACTAGACAGGAAAAACAAATATATATGATTTTGCTTATATGTGGAATCTAAAAAAAACTTTAAAAAAGGAGAAAAACCCACCCCAAGTTCAATGATACACAGAACAGACTGGTGGTTCCCAGAGGCAAAGGGGTGGGGAAATGCGTGAAAGGGGTCAAGTGGTACAAACTTCCATTTATAAAATAAGTAAGTCATGCGGATGCAACGTACAACATAGTAATACTGCACCGCAAATTTGAAAGTTGTGAAGAGATTAAATCTTAAAAGTTCTCATTATAAGAAAAGAAATTATAAATACATATTGTGATAGATGTTGATTATGATCATTCCACAATACATACAAATACTGAATCACTGTGTTGTACATCTGAAATTGTTACACCTCAACTGAAAATAAAATTCCATTCCATCTTTAAAAAAATATTGCATTCAGCCATTAAACATATAAAAGTTTATTCTAAGAAAATGACTGGATGACTATGCAAAAATATTTGTACAATAATGTTCTTAAATTTGGAAAACTGGACATCTTAAGTGCCTATCAACAGTTTTCAGAATGTAGTTTACAAGCCCCCCTAGGCATCTTAAGACCCTTTCAGGAGCATTGTAGAGTAAAAACTACTTCATAAAAATCCTAAGATACTTTATTTTTCACCGTGCTGACATTTTCACTGATAATGCAAAAACAACAGTAAGCCTGGTGGTGACGTACATAACACGAATCATACAGTGACATCCGTGTCTACCATTTGTCACTGTTCCTGTATGATTATCAACTCTCAAGAGCAGTAACTGTCAGTTTCAGTTAAGAATCCCACTGATGAAGCAGTAATAAAATATTTGTTTTATTAAATTTCAATCTGTGTACATGTTTTTTCTCCACAAAAAATACTTCTGCATACCAAATACAATGCTTAGACAATTGAGTTGTGAGGAGAACTAGTCGCTTTTTCAAAGAACACCACTTTTACTTGGAATAGGCTGATCAATCATGATTACATCTTGAAAAATGAACTGAGCGAGTGAGCATGTTGCTAAAATTTGGGCTTTCAGGAGAAAAATCAGAATTTTGGAAAGTCTGCAGGTGTCACTGAGCATGACAATGTAACAAAACTTGAGGACATTTCTGAGGCATTTAGTAATGACCATGTTATTGTTTTGATATCATATAATGAAAAATGCCAATATGTAGATTTACAAACTCACTGAACCAGTATTTTCTAAATGACCACTGGTATGCATAAGTGAAGAAGGATACACTCCAAATGCAAGACAGAGCAATGGATTTTAAAGTAACAGAGTAGAAAAAAGTTTTGGATGTGGTTTCAGATTCTATATTGCAAGTAACCTGCAAGAAACATAGTATCAAAGGAAGGAGATATTCATAATTATAAAAGGCCATTAAAATTTCTCCTTTTACAACCATGTATATTTGAGGTTGTATTTTATCCTTATACTTCCTCTGAAACAATGTATCTTCAAAGACTGAAAATGCAGAACCAGCTATGAAAACCTGGTTGATTTCTAAGTCAGGCACTTAAAAATATTTACAAAAGTGCTATTCTTCCCACTATTTTTTATTTTGAATAAATTTTTTCCATAAAAATCATTTGCATTAACATGCAATGGGTTAAGTACATATGTAGTTTTATATTTTTTGAGGTTTATATAATAAACATAATATACACATGCAAGAAGACTTTTAGGCAGCTATTAAACAGGATAATTGTGTGGGCTAAAAAAAAAAAAACAGGATAATTGTGTGGGTAAAATTCTCTTAAGACTGACATGAAACCCAGAAACCATGGAGGAAAGTTGGTATTTGATTACATGAAAATAAAAAACCTTTAAAATAACATAATTCTTTAGACAGTGTTAAAAGACAACTGATTTGGAAGTGTATTTTCAACCTAATCCCCCCTTGGATGGGTTAGCATCCCTAATGTACAATGCTTGGAAATAAACTTGAAAA
Source organism: Antilocapra americana (assembly GCA_007570785.1). Classification (NCBI taxonomy): domain Eukaryota; kingdom Metazoa; phylum Chordata; class Mammalia; order Artiodactyla; family Antilocapridae; genus Antilocapra; species Antilocapra americana. The sequence goes on from ML662439.1 coordinate 4,862,298, forward strand.
GATAACCCAAAAGAAAATAACAGACAAAAGAACTGAACAGACTTCTCACAGGTAAAAACACAAATAAGTAATTGTCTTGAACAAAACTGTCTTCAAACTTCAATAAAAGAAATGTACATTTAGAACAATAAGACAATGTTTTTGCAAATCAGACTAGAACCAATCTGACGGGCACTTAAATTTAAAAGATTGACAGTACCAGTTGGCAAGGATGTAGAAATCAGTTAAGTCTAAGCAGATAGAGGCGGATATTTTGGCAGTGTCTACAAAGGTAGATAAAGGGCAGTCTTAAACCTAAGAACTCCAAAATTTTACCATATGGATATACCACAATATTCACACAAGTGCAAAAAACATAATAGCACTGTTTGTAAATTTAAAAAATCTGCATACTCATTAATGTAAGCCTGATAAAATACATGACTATATATTCATTTAATACAAGGCCGTGGATTAAAATAAAGACTTAAAATTTACAGGTACAAACAAAAAACTCAATAGTATGGCAATCTGTATTAAAAAGAAGTATATATATGTACATTGAAAGGTTTTGAAAAAATACAAACCAAATTTTTAACACTATTTTGGGGAGTCAATAAAAACAAAATGGGGAAGAAGGTATCAGAGAAACAGACAACTTAAACTTTGTATACTTTGTGCCTCAATGATTTACTCTTTCTTATAATACTACAATTTTTTTTAAAGAAAACATAATTCCTTACAAAATTATTTACAAAAAGGAAATAATGAAGAAATAAACCAAAAATGTCTTAGAACAGTTTTCAATGTGGTATTATTTTACACAAGAAATAGAAATTATAGAGAAATTAAAATCCTCACAGACTTCATTTTGGGATTTAACCAGTTTGTTCACTGATAAGGACACCTTTCAGGAATCTCAGATTTCACCTTAAGCTATGAGGGATATATGCCTTGATCTCCCACAATAATAGCAACATGAAGAATTGTGTTCACAGACAGAAGACAGTGAGCTTTTTATGATACTACTGAAAACATGGGGGAAAATACTTTGAAGGTTTTAGTACTGCTGCTAGGATGAACTATATAAAACTGCCACTAATCAATTGTTCAACTTAGTATTACTTTGGCACAATGCTTCCCTGAGGAAGAATTTTTTCCTTTTATCAACTATTTGACCTTTGGTATTTCACACACTGGCTGACAATCCACAGTATCTAGAGAACTGATTTGTTCCTCCTAGGAGGGTATGCTGAATCACCTATCTCCTATGAAAAAACTACTAAAACATATTTGGATTATTACTTCTGTAGGTCTACAATGATAATGAAAAATTAAAAAATGACATAAAGGGACAACACACTTTTTAGATAAATGAAACCTAATTACAGACTTGTAGGGTTTGGGAGAGAGGGAATGAAAGGAATGAAAGATTCTCAAAAGTTAATTTATCCAGATTTACTTCCCTCCAGATTATTACAATGTTTCTGAGTTTTCCCACCATCAGCTCTCAGTGAATTAAAGTTAAGTTTTATCAGATAAACCAGAAAGGTAATTAAGTAAAAGCACAAACATACTGGGAAGTGGTAGGGTGGAGATAGGAGAAACCATATACTGAAGTATTAAACTACTACACTGCAACTATGAAAACTTAATGCATCCTAAACTCTCTTTTCCTCTTCTAAACTTCTCTTAAAATACAAACCAACCAATATCCAGACTCCACATACCCTAGGCTCTTTCTTCTTTCTTCACAGACCATCTGAACTTTGGCCTTCAAATTGCCTATTCCTGCTCTATACATTTTGTATACTTTCTATTCACTCTTCAAACTAAGTCAATTATTAAACTTTCTCCAATGTTAGTAAGGACTTTTTGTTCAATCCAATGAATATTTGACCTTTTGGGGGCATATATGCTACACCCTGTCCTTAAAATAAACCGTTTTCTTGGTTTCCATGACCAACACTGTCCTGGTTTATGCAGTATGTATGTCTATACTCTTCCACAGGCATTCTTTTTTAAAAATTTTATTGAAGTACAGTTGATTGACAATGTTATGATAATTTCTGCTGTACAGCAAAGTGACTCAGCTATACATATGTATATATATTTTCATATTCTCCATTATGGTTTATCACAGGATATTAACTATATAGTTCTCCGGGCTATACAATAGGACCTTGTTGTTTACCCACTCTCTATATAATTTGCATCTGCTAATTCCAAACTACCAGTCCATCCCTGCCCAACCCCCTTTCTCTCTGCACAATGTATGTTTTCTTCATAGGCATTCTTACCCAAAAAAATCCCCTATGTGCTAATATTCCAAGTCTCTGTTTCGAGTCAAATTAACTTAAGAGAATTTACTACTATGGTTTCAACTACCATCAATTACCAATGAATTTCAAACCACTCTTTCAAAGTTCTACTTTCTGAGCTCAAGATTCACACATAAAAATGCCTGCCAGACATGGGTCATCCAAGTGAAAAGAATCCTCAACCTAACATACCTAAAACTAGTCTTATTTAACCTTCCCCTCCAAACCAGTCCCATTTGCCATTTACCTTGTTGCCCAAGTCAAAAAAAATCTATGTGTCAGAAAGCTTACCTATTCTGTAAAGGGTGTTTAATATAGTGTTCTGGGTTAGCAACCTCCTGATTAGATTCTGTTTTCTCTTCTTCTGTAGGCGGGGGATTCGGAGTAGGGGTGGTTTCCTAGTGGAAAATAATTAAACATTATAAACTTCTTAACATGAAAAATAACTAATTTATTTGTACATTTTTATTGAAATATAGTTAATTGACAATGTTGTGAAAACTTAATCTCTATGACAGAAATACTCTAAATAAATCTGAACCAGTACTGTCCATGACATTTTTTTAAAAGAATGAATTACAGGAGAAACATTACATAAAGTAGACCACTAGCCAAACTCTAAGAAAAGCACCACGCTCTCTTTGTTAATGGCAACACGTTTCTCAAATTTAAAAATATATATTGTTATCTTCCACTTACAAATTTAACATAAGATCGTTAGAGACCATGCAAAATAGTTAGGAAAATGAAGTATCTTTCTTTAACATACCATTAAAGCTGAGCAACTTCTGTCATTTTCAAATGACCCTAAGGAAAAAAGCTGGACACCAGCTTGAACTGAAATCTTCTAAATCAGGAAAGGTGTACATCAAGGCGGTATACTGTCACCCTGCTTATTTAACTTAATGCAGAGTACACCATGAGAAACGCTGGGATGGATGAAGCACAAGCTGGAATCAAGTTGCCAGGAGAAATATCAATAACCTCAGATGTGCAGATACCACCACCCTTATGGCAGAAAGAAGAACTAAAGAGCCTCTTGATGAAAGTGAAAGAGGAGTGAAAAAGGTGGCTTAAAACTCAGCATTCAGAAAACTAAGATCATGACATCCAGTCCCATCACTTCATGGCAAATCGATCGGGAAACAGTGAGAGACTATTTTTTTGGGCTCCAAAATCACTGCAGGTGGTGACTGCAGCCATGAAATTACAAGATGCTTGTTCCTTGAAAGAAAAGTTATGACCAACCTAGACAGCATATTAAAAAGCAGAGACATTACTTTGCCAACAAAGGTCCGTCTAGTCAAAGCTATGGTTTTTCCAGTATTCATGTATGGATGTGAGAGCTGGACTATAAAGAGAGCTGAGCATCGAAGAGTTGATGCTTTTAAACTGTTGGAGAAGACTTGAGAGTCCTTTGGACTGCAATGAGATCCATCCAGTCCATCCTAAAGGAATCAGTCCTGAATATTCATTGGAAGGACTGATGCTGAAGCTGAACCTCCAATACTTTGGCCACCTGATGCGAAGAGCTGACTCACTGAAAAAGACCCTGATGCTGGGAAAGACTGAAGGCGTGAGGAGAAAGGGACAACAGAGTATGAGATGGTTGGATGGCATCACCAACTCAATGGATATGAGTTTGAGTAAACTCCAGGAGTTGGTGATGGACAAGAGAGGCCTGGCATGCTACAGTCCATGGGGTCGCAAGGAGTCGGACACAACTGAGTGACTAAACTGAACTGAAACATAGTTATCATAATCATTTAAAAATGTCAGGGAAAAAAAGGAGCCTGGGAATAATCCATATTCTCCACATTAATCCATGTAACTCTTCACCCTACTGTAAATTGGTGTCAACAAAACGATAGCTAAGAAAAGGGACCAGAAGCTGAAACAAGTTGATACAAAAAAGGAGGGCACTGCAACAAGGCTTTGAATATCAGATTTAAACTGAACCAGAAAAACAATAAAGATATATATTTACATTAACATTTTATAAATCAGAGATGTATGATCTAAGACTTCAGAGCAGACAGATGATACATCTCTCACAAAATAAAATTCATTTTTCTAATCAAAAAGACACCTTCAGGAACTAGTTTTTACTAGCCTATGAAGTCACTCACAGCAAGGGCTTTATCTAGAGTTTACTCACAATTGTAATGCCAATTATGACAATGATACACCCAACAGAAACTTACTGGCTTGATTTTTTAAATTTTAAATGTTTACACAGAGTAATTAAGGCCCTAAAATTTACATATAGCAGCCAATGCCTTAATATCACCACTTTTACCAGCATTTTCTCATCACAATCCATTTAAATCTTCAAATAGATGATCATTACCAAATGCCATTCTTCACTAGCTTAAAATTAATGATGACCTCCAAACAGAGGCAGTCTGAGTGAACAGAGAAAATAGGAAACAATTGGGCACTCATAAGGCAGGTGGGTTTCAGGAACAGTGTACCAGAGAAAAGGGAGCTGCAGGAGTAAGACTCAAAAATTTATGTATACATCTCTCAAATCCTTGGCTGTGACTCCTAAACTGAGATGTTCAGAGTGCAACTCTGGGTGGCCTGGAAGAGAACAGCTGAACCAAGACTTCAGAGGCTGAACAGCATTTGGAAGATTAAGTTCAGATCCAGCCAGGGTGGATGGTTGAAAATCCTTAGCTTTCAGAAGAAATCCATAGCCTAGCAAATTCTTAAAGTAATCCCTGACAGGATCAAGGTAATCTGATAAATTAACTGCCCCACTCTCTATTCTTCACAGGAAAATGACACAAGTCTGAGCCTCTATGAATATTATCAACAATACCTAGCAAACAATCGAACATTATCAAACATGCAAAGAAAATTTTCTAAAGCAACTGACAATCAAGAGATTAAACTGTCCTAGATAACATATACATGATCCAGATAACAGGGCTAGCAGACAGTAACTTTTTTTTGTTTAGTGTTGTGTCAGACTCTCTTGCAACCCCATGGGACTGCAGCCCACCAGGCTCCTCTGTCCCCAAGATTCCCGAAGCAAGAATACTCAAGTGGGTTGCATTTCCTTTTCCAGGGGATCTTCCTGACCCAGGGATCAAACCCACGTCTCCTGCACTGGCAAGCAGAACAACTGAGCCACCTTATTACTATGGTAAAATAGAAGATGGAGGGAATTCCCTGGTGGACCAGTGGTTAGGATTTGGTGCTTTCACTGCAGGGACCGGCGTTCAATCCCTGGTTGAGGAACTGTGATTCCACATGCATGCAGCATGGCCAAAAAAATTTTTTTAAAAGGTACTCTTCCTCTCAAGTTAAGAAACACTGCAAATTCTCTTATTTACCTAAAGGACAGTGATTAGTAAAATGTACTCATGAATTCAAAATCCTCACTACAATCCACAATTGTACAATTCCACAGTGTTTGTTTATATCTTTTATCAATACCTCAGCAGCACATTAAAAAAACAATGAATTACACTAGGAGTAGTTACAAGTTTCAGAGGATACAAAATGCCACTTCCTAACTAAGTGCATTCTTTTCTCTTATTCTACTCTTTTCACCATTAGAAGAATGATGAAAGACTTAGATGGTATCAAAAGTCTCTAGATATTTAACAACTAAAACCAAATATGCTCACTTCCTTAAAAAGTGTTCCTTTAAACTGAAAGTTCTATTAAGAATATATAATTTTGGAGTTTTGCTATAACTGAAATAAAAATAGCTACTAATCTTTAAATAAATGTGTGTATGTATGAATAAGTATACTATTTTAAAATCTTTCATCTTTGCTCTCAGTATTACACAAACAAGCTAGATTTTAAGAAAAATACTCTAAAACACTTTGAAAAATAATGTTTATTAACCATAGACAATCTTTCCAGTGTTTGACATAAGCCTTTCCCCATCCTTGGCCACACCGACCAGGGATGGAAGCTGTGCCCCTTGCAATGGAAGTACAGAGTCCTAACCACTGGACAACCAGGGAATTCCTTTTAAGGGAATGCCTTTTAGGCTACTATCTATAGAGTCTGATAGATGTTCAAATTTTTAAGCTTATTTGAATTTCTCAAATCCTTTAATAAGATAAAAATGATTAACCGCCAATTGTTTCCATGACACAATAAAAATTACTGAAATACTCTACAAAAATATGGCACAGACCAAATCTAGTAAGAAATCATTTTCATGATGGAAATTACTTATGAAAACATTAATGTTATAAGGATATATTTTCTCAGTACAAATTTTCTCAGGTCACGTTATGCTATGGCCATCTACTTATCACAGCAATTCAAAGCTTTAAAAAGCTGACAATCAACCATGCACCCTGAAAGCTTCTTGATTCTGCAACTATGTTGTAAATTATTGCAAAGGAAAATATTTTTGTTTGAGACGATTGAAACATGCCCCATTATAAAATCATTTTCTGTTCATTTCTTTCAACTTACTGTTTTATTTTTTGTTTAAAATCTCTTAACTTTGATATAAATAACCAGGGTGCATTTTTTCAACTTAGATAAAAAACACATACACCAAAGTATAGCCATGTTTGATGTTATTTTAACCTTTAAGATTAATTCTATGGCGGAGGTCTGTTCTATGGGGAAATGCCAATATCCTTTTTTTTTTTTTGGCTGGACCACGTCTTAGTTGCAGCACAGGGGATCTAGTTCCTTGACCAAGGATAACACTTAGACCACCAGAACTGGGAATGCAGAATCTTAGCCACTGGTCCACCAGGGAAGTACCTCCCATACCTTTTAAATCTATGGTAGTACATATAATGAGAAGTAATGTCCAGAATGATAGCCATGCTGAATTATTAAATTTTTTGATCAAAAATTAGTTTACAAGTATAGCTGTTGTTCAGCTGTTAAGTCATCTCTGACTCCTGGTGACCCCATCGACTATACAGCACACTAGGCTCCTCTGCCCTCCACTGTCTCCCAGAGTTTGCTCAAATTCATGTGCATTGAGTCGGTGATGCTAACCATCTCATCCTCTGCCCCCCTTTTCTTCTTTTGCCTTCAATCTTAGACATATGCTAAATTAATTACAGACATATACCAAAATACAATGAAGAAACATATTTCAAAAGAATCCTAAAAGGGGTTAGGACTTAGTCCAGTGGTTAGGACTCAGTGTTTTCATTGTCATGGCGCAGGTTCAATCCTCGGTCCAAGAGACTGGACAGCCAAGGTAGTTCCTACATCCAATTTAAAAACAAAATTCTCTATTGCAATGTCCTGCCAACATCCCTCCAGCTTGGTGACCATCCAGCTTGGTGGCTGAAGGAAATTTCACCGAAAATTACATTTTAAATATCCCAGAAATTACCCAGACAAACCAGGAAAGGCTAATTTTAAAGACCATGGCTACTCTCAAAGTAATCAAATATAATTTCAACCTAAAAGACAATCTGCAAGTGAAAAACCACTGTATAACGGATTCCAGGTGGGTAGAAAGGTGAATAAAGTCATGAGATGGTATAGGGTTTTACCTAGAGATAGTAAGGAAGCTGCTGCTGTTGCTAAGTTGCTTCAGTTGTGTCTGACTCTATGCGACCCCATAGACGGCAGTTCACCAGGCTCCCCCGTCCCTGGGATTCTCTAGGCAAGAACACTGGAGTGGGTAGCCATTTCCTTCTCAAATGCATGAAAGTGAAAGTGAGGTTGCTCAGTTGTGTCCGACTCTTAGCGACCCCATGGACTGCAGCCCACCAGGCTCCTCCATCCATGGGATTGGGGGTGCCATTGGAGAGGGGTGCCATTGCCTTCTCCGAGTATCAAAGCAGAAGTCTAAAGTGAGCGTTCATGAAATCAAAGATAAGAGTTAGAACAGCAGACTGGAGTAAGACTGTAAAACGCCTCAGGCTAAAACTGTTATTTTTTCCACGTGGAAGCAGTGGAAGTCATTAATTGACAAGTCAAAGTTACTAAACACAACTAACAAGTAAGAGAACAGAAGAGACAAACAGTTTAAGAACAAGTTATTACACCTGGTTTTGGATTTGCTGAGTTTATGAGATTCAAATGAAAATATTTGGAGAAGAGGGCTTCTCTGGTGGTCCAGTGGTTGGGAATCCACCTGCCAATGCAGGAGACTCAGATTCAGTCCCTGGTCCAGGAAGATCCTACATGCCACAGGGTAGCCAGACCCAAGCACCATAACTACAGACGCTGTGCTCTAGAGCCCACGAGCCACAACTACTGAAACACTCACACTCTAGAGCCCTGTGCCCTGAATCAAGAAGAGCCACCGCAGTAAGAAACCTGTGCACTGCTTGCCACAACTAGAGAAAGCCTGCACACAGCAACAAAGACCCAGCACAGGCAAAAATAAATAATTTAAAAAAAGAAGAGGGAGAGTAAGAGCTTTCAATTAACAGATACAAACTACTATATATAAAATAAACAAGGTCCTACAGCACATGAAACTGTATTTAATATATTGCAATAACCTATAGTGGAATGCAGAGACGTACATACATACATACATAATATTATATATATATACACATACATACATAAACTGAATCACTAGGCTGTACACCAGAAACAGGATGTTGTAAATTAACTATACTTCGATTTTTAAAAATTTAACGTACAGTATTACAATTTATCATTTGACTCAATGGACATGAGTTGAGCAAACTCCAGGAGATAATGAAGGACGGGGAAGCCTGGTGTGCTGCAGTCCTTGGGATCACAAACAGTCGGACACGACTTGGTGACTAAACAACAACTGCCAGTTTATTAACCCATTACCTCAAGCAAACTGAAAGCACTACATATTAAAGATATGAAATAATGAACAGAAGGGTAAACAAAGAACAGAAAAGGACGGCAGTGCTTTATGACTTTTCAAGTGGTAACACCAATCCTCACACTTGTAACAAACTATGAGTTTTTTTACATGATAGGTAACATTTACTAAGCAGTTACTAACAAGCAATAGGCTACATTTGTATACATTATCTCAATATAGGGAAGCCCTATAGAGCCTATACGAAGCAATATAGGGCTTCCCTTGTGGCTCTGCTAATAAAGAATCCGCCTGCAATGCGGGAGACCTGGGTTCAATCCCCAGGTTGTGAAGATCCCCTGGAGAAGGGAATGGCTACCCACTCCAGTATTGTGGCCTGGAGAATTCCATGGACTGTATTATATAGTCCATGTGGTCACACGACTAAGTGGCTTTCACTTTCATCTCAATATATTCAATCTTCACAATAATGTGAAACTACTATTCTCTCTGCTCTTCTAACTTAAGCCGTGGACACGAACATGTATTGTCTATAGCCTTACATTTTATTGCAGGACTAACAAGATTTACAAATAGGGATATTATGTCTCTCAGTTTTATCTGTTTGTTGTTTCAGCCTCATTATTATTACTAGAGCCCTTGTTCACTCTCACAAGTGTCCAGAATGGTTACCAAGACACTCCTTCCAGGCGGCGTAACCCTACAGTATATATTAATACCATGCTTTGTATCACAGCCTCAGGGTCCACACCTTCTCTCTCTTCCAAGTGCATGCCACAAAAAAAGGCAGGAATAGTACACTTCACTCTTCCAACACACACACTCCACTAGGAAAAAATATGTAAATGCCAATGATTAATTATAGGGATTTTATATTATGCAAGATAGTATACTAAATACCTATATGATCAAAATATCTTAGAGATACAGGTAAACAAATAAAAGCTCTCTTTTATGGATATAATTAACTCTAAGAATATTATTATTTAATATAAGTGACATATGTAAATAGACTTCATGATTCTTTCACTCTTCCTTTTATTATCCAAACATTCAGTTCCCAGGTCTCTTTTTAGCCAAGGTGCATTTCCCACAGACCCTCCCATATGTAAATTAGTATAATTAACTAGTACACAAAAACAAATAGCCTCATCTGCCTTGTAAGGAATGAAAAATCTGGTATAAACAGTAAAAATTGCCACAAATAATTAAACCAACTATTTTTGGGTGTTAGTTTTCAACTACATTATCTATAGTAAAGGAATACCAGCTAACCTGGCATCACTCATCAGGAAAAGTATAGCTATGGATTTTGCAAGTATTCCCTGGTCTGTATCAAAGGATCAAACTGGTGACACCTTTGTGCCACACCTCAAAAGCTGGAGAAGATAAACAATAAATGTTGATTTAGCAAAATACACATCTTCTAGGGTTTAAAACACTGCTCAAATAGATAACTTTTTCATGTAAAGGACTGTGAGATCCCATATATTACCTCTGATTCCAGACAGTACTTTTTAATATTCTTTTAAACTAATTTAATGACACCTAAACAATGAAAAAATTTGAAAATTGAGGTATAGAGGGAAGAGCTGTGACCATTTGCACAAACTGTATTGTGTCCAAAAATTACTGCAAAATTTAATAGCTGTTCAATTTAAGTAATAATAACTATCTAAAATTGAAGACTAGCACTAGATTTTTGAGTTCATTTGCTGTGCTATAACTAGAAATCAATATTTTTGGACAGTCAGCAAGCTACATCTAACCATATTTTACTAATATAAAATAATTCCTATAGGTCATACTTGAATTTCTGATCTTCTAGAACCTAATTTTTAAAACTAGGAAGACTTGTAGGCATTTAAAATAAACTCATTCTTAAAATAGCATTAATATTTGTCAACCAAATTATTTGGCACATCTTAAGTTGCTTAGGACAAGCCTACAACTTCAGAAGGTGTGGTAGAGACAAAAGAAATAACAAACATGTATGATCTAGAACAAGGTTAATAATAAAATTTAAATATTAATGCTACTTAAACCAAAGGCTACCAGAAGACTCATATATTCTTTTTAGATTTTTTTAGAGAATAAAACTCACAATGTTGTGTTGCTGTAAAGCAAAGTGAATCAACCACAGTTGCGCTGTTCAGTTGCTAAGTCATGTTTGATTTTTTGCAACCCCATGGACTGCAGCATGCCAGGCTTCCTTGTCCTTCACAATCTCCTAGAGTTTGTTCAAACTCATGTCCAGTTGAGTCAGTGATGCCGTCTAACCATCTCATCCTTTGTCTCCCTTTTCTTTTGCCTTCAATCTTTCCTAACATCAGGGTCTTTTTCAAATGAGTCAGCTCTTTACATCAGGTGACCAAAGTACTGAAGCTTCAGCTTCAGCATCAGTCCTTCCAATGAATATTCAGGGTTGATTTCTCTTAGGATTGACTGGTTTGATCTCCATGCAGTCCAAAGGACTCTTAACAGTCTTCTCCAGCACAATTCAAAAGCATCAATTTTTCAGTGCTCAGCCTTCAGGGCTTCCCTGGAGGCTCAGCTGGTAAAGAACCTGCCTGCAATGTGGGAGACCTGGGTTTGATCCCTGGGTTGGGAAGATCTCCTGGAGCAGGAAACAGCTACCCACCCCAGTATTCTGGCCTGGAGAATTCCATGGACTGTCACAAAGAGTCCAAGGGGTCGCAAAAGAGTTGGATGTGACTGAGCGACTTTCACTTTCAGCCTTCACTGTGATCCAAGTCTCATATCCATATATGACTACTGGGAAAACCACGGCTTTGATTATACAAATCTTTGTCAGCAAAGTGATGTCTCTGCTTTTTAATATGCTGTCTAGGTTTGTTATAGCTTTCCTTCCAAAGAGAAAGCTTTTTTAATTTTATGGCTGCAGTCACCATCCACAGTGATTCTGGAGCCCAAGAAAATAAAACCTGTCCAAAAAAGAAGAGATATATGTATATGTACAAGCGGAATCAGTGTATATGTCTATGCCAATCTCCCAATTCAAGACTAATTTTAAAATAACTATGGTGAAATTTATGTAAGTTGAATATTATATAAAAGTAAAAATTAGTGCTTCATAACATAATTTGTATTTCATTCATTCTTTAAAGTTTTAAGATTATAATTTGAAAGGCAAACATTATCAAGAATTTAACTGCAGCTTCTTTTAAACTTTATTCCTGGACTTCCCTGGGGATCCACCTGCCAAGACAGTAGACAGGAGTTCTATCTCTACTCTAGGGACAACTTCACATCTCATGGGGCAACTAAGCCCATGTGCCACAACTACTGAGAGCCTATGCCCTAGAGACCATGAGCTACAAGCTCTGAGCCTGAGTATGCACACCCTAGAAAAAAGAGTAACCACTGGAAGCCTGAGCACTGCAACTAGAGAGGAGCCCACACACAGCAATGAGGATCCAGCACAGCAAAAAATATGTAAAAATTTGTTTTAAAGTTTATTTCTTTTAATTTGAAAGGTATAACTAAAATGTAACGATACTGATTAAATGTTAGTTTAAATAATCAATTTTAACATGTCACAGTTAAACAAGCACTTGAATTCTTTTTAAATTCCATGTGTTAGTTTTAAGTTCTATAATGCTAAATAGCAAGGGGCTATAGCTTTGAGTAAACTCCAGGAGTTGGTGATGGACAGGGAGGCCTGGGGTGCTGCAGTCCATGGGGTCGCAAAGAGTCAAACACAATTGAGCGACTGATCTGAATGATAAATGTTAAAATTTTAAATTTCAATGTTAAAATTTCTTACTAAAACTATGGTTTTAATATGAATATTACATTTATCCTTTTATTCTCTTTGATTATCTGAATCGTCTTTCCAAAGTCAACCTGTATTTCTTTAAAAATTAAAAAACCAGGTACTGCAGTCACTGTTTCAAATGTCCCCAGGTTTAGAGAGTATGGTTATATCCTTTCACTTAATGAACCATCCAAACTTCCAAATATAAAAACATCTATAATCTTTAACCCAGTTATACTTTTAATTCTGTATTTATTGAAAGGAACTCTCATGATAATAGAAGCTTTATATATTTTATATTATTAAGCAAAAGTAGAGGCAAAATAGATACAACCAAAGGTGACAGATAAATCACAGTATTTATGATATATGAACTATTTTAAAATGCTAACATAAATGCAGAAAAAATTTCAGGACTGACTAAACAAAGAATTTTACTTTCAGGGGGCTTGGAGCCACTTTTTGAATTTAACAAGTTCCAAATATATTGTGATACCTCCAGACAATGGAATATTATTCTACAGTAAGAAAATAAGCTATCAAGATGTGACAAGACATGGAGAAATTTTAAATGCATATTATTAAGTGAAAGGATCCTTAAAGGGTACACACTGTTTAACAACTATATTTCTGGGAAAGACAAAGGATAGTAAAAAGATCTGTAGCTGCAAAGGGTTGTGGAGGAGGGAGGGATAAACAGAAAATGTTTAGGCAGTGAAACCATCTGTATACAACTATAATGGTAAATAGGTTATGTCAAGTGTACAAACCCACAGAATGTGCAACAATAAGAGTGAATCCTGATGTCAACTACAGTCTTCGGGTACTAATGATGTGTCAATGTGGGGTCATCCAGTGTTAACAAATGTACCACTCTGGTGTGGAATGTTGATTGCAGGGGAGACTGTGCATGTCGGGGCAGGAGATACCTCAGAACCCTTTGGACCTTCCTTTCAATTTTGTAGCAAACTAAACTTGATCTAAAAAAAGTAAAAGGAAAAGGCACAAAGAGAGACATGGTGACGGGGGAAAAAAAAAAAAAAGAGCCCAGAGACAAGTAAACCAAAATATTAACCAGAGAATATATTGTTAGGATTACAGATGATTTTTTTCTTCATGTTCCAAGTTTATTATAACAAAATGAATACTGAAGCCCAAGTACATATAGTGTCTACTTCTGGACTGCTCAGTCTGTTCCAGAGATGTCAGTCCCCACTTGCACCAACATCACATTTTTAAAAGTACCTTTGTTGAATGTTTTTTCTCCTTGCAGGGGATATTCTTCTTTCCCCTTTTCTCCTCCTTTTCAAAAATTTACTGCCATTCTCACTTGTTTATTCAGGTAAACTTACAAACTTTTTCTTTAAATGGCCAGAGAGTAAATATTTTAGGCTGGGAATCTGATCATTTCTTCACTGTTTTGTTTTACAATCTTGTGAAATAAAAACCATTCTTAGTTAGCAGGCCACACGAAAAAGCATCCCTAAGGCCAGCTTGTGAACCCCAGCATCAAGTGTAGCTTCCATTGCACTGGCAAATATTTTTATTCAGTTAATATAGAAGGTACACACTAACTTCAGGAAAAATTAACATCTTCCCAACATTAACTCTTTGAAAAGCAAATTATGATTCTTCACTTATTTAAGTCCTCTACTGTAGTTCTCACTTTATTTATGAATCCCGCAAACTGTTAGGATTTATAATTTCTAGGCACTTAAAGACTGGCATTTGAGTATAAGATTGCTGCAAAGAACTTCCTAGCTTTGTTATTATTCCTGGCATTTTTGGCCTAATTACATAGAAAAATTGTTAACACTATATTCTATAATCAGAATGCAACAAGTTACTTTTTAAATGTCATAATAAGTGTTGGTTCTTTATTTCTTTTCTATTCAGTAATCCAGTATCTTGGAGGTTAAGGGAGAGCTGGGTTAAGCACTCAAGAGTGCGTGGCACACGTAGGCACGTAACTGTTTGAATAAATAAATGATTCTAATTTTGTTCCCAGTCAAAACTGCACTACAACTACAGTGAATTAAAAAAAAAAAAAAAGGTCCACAATCATGGGGAGAGCAGGGAAGAAAAAGAAAGAGAAGTGGAATGTGGATGGACAAGTGGTAACTATCAATATACACCTTAAAGTCTCCTGGCAGCACCTTTATAACTTGGAGTGAAAGGAGTTAATTAAAAAGAATTTGGTGAGGGCTTCCCTGGTGGTTCAATGGTTAAGAATTTGCCTTGCAGTGAATGAATACCGGTTCAATCCCTGGTCCGGGGAGATCCCACTTGCCGCATGGCAACTGTGTACCCCAACTACTGAAGCCTGTGTGCCTAGAGGCTGTGCTCCACAAGAGAAGCCACCTCAATGAGTAGCCTGCACACCACAACGAAGAGAAGCCCCCACTTACCGCAACTAGAGACAGCCCACATGCAGCAACAAAGACCCAGCATAGTCAAAAATAAATAAATAGAAAGAATCCAGTGAAAGCTGTTTTGGAAATAACTAGGTCTCTCCATCCTCAGCCCCACCCAACCACTCCAAGTCCCTAGGATTGCTGCCATGAGTTCAAGAATAAAATGAAAAACAGCAACTTGGAGAAAAGAGCCAGGGATAGATCATGCCTTTAAAAATATGTACCTAATATATACACAATGGAATATTACTCAGCATTAAAAAAAAAATTCATTTGAAGCAGTTCTACTCAGGTGGACGGAACTGGAGCCTATTATCCAGAGTGAAGTAAGCCAGAAGGAAAAACAACAATACAGTATACTAACGCATATATATGGAATTTAGAAAGATGGTAACGAGAACCCAGCATGCCAGACAGCAAAAGGAACGCAGACGTATAGAACAGACTCGTGGACTCTGTGGATGAGGGCAGGGGTGGGATGATTTGGGAGAATGGCATTGAAACATGTTAAGTATCATATGTGAAATCAATCGCCAGCCCAGGATTGTTGCTCGGGGCTGCTGCACCGAGATTTCCCGGGGGGAGGGAGTCTGGAGGGAGGAGGGAGGGGGGTTCTGGAGGGGGAGCATATGTACACCCATGGCGATATCATGTCATTGTATAGCAAAACCAATAAATAAAAAAAAAGTACATATATATATATATCCTCCAAAAGTTAAGACATAGTTATTCCAGGAAGCTATGAAAATGAACATTCAGAAGATCAGAAAGAGAGAGAACATCTGGAAATTTAAATTATGAGACAGAAAAGGTTGGAAGTGGTGAAGAACCTGCCTGCCAGAGCAGGAGACACAACAGACACAGGTTCACTTGCGGGATTAGGAAGATCCCTTGGAGGAGAGGCATGGCAACTCACTCCAGCATTCGTCTGGAGAACCCCATGGACAGAGGAACCTTGCAGGCTACAGCCTATGGGGTCGCAAAGAGTCAGACACTACTGAAGCAACTTAGCACGCACAGAAAACAAAACAAAAAGAGATGGGAAATGAGAGCAAAATTCAGACTTAAGAGCGCACACAAGAGCACGTCAGAACATGCAGATGTGAACGACTCAGTGCAGTAGATCCAATATAGAAGTAACTGTTTCAAAGAGAAAAACGGGGATAGGAAAATCACCAATAGATCTCTCAGAAGAGACGGATAAGAATTGCTATATTTAAAAAGTTCAGTGAGTACCCAGCACAATAGATAATATTCATACTAAAGTATGTCACTGTGAAATGGGGACAAGGAAAGACAAATTTCTGGGGAACGGAAGAGGAACTGGTCACATTAAAAAAAAGTCATCAGAATAATTCCTGAATTAAACAATTATAAGAGAAAACGACCACGGGACTTAAAAATTCTGAAGAAAAGACTACACCCAGCCAAACCACATGTTCATTAAGCATGATTTCAAAATTCTTTCTCATGCACCTTTTCTCAAAAATTTTCTGGAAGATGTGATCCACCATAGTGAAACAAGTAACCATAATCAGAGGAAGAAAAGAGACACAGCCAACAGAGGGGTGCAACACAGGAGTCATGAGAGCAAATCAGGAACGTAGTCAAAAGGGATCCAAGCAAGACAGGTGTGCACCAGATATAGAGAGCACCAGTCTAGACTGGAGCAATGTGATTTAGGCATGTGTTATGACCAAAGGGCTTACTATTCTACCTTCCATTAAAAAACAGATTGACATGTGTCTGGCCTGGGTGTTTATATATACTTAACGCAGCTTAAACATATGCTAACAAAGATCCTTTTTCCCCTCTTTTGTGCCCTGCTCCCTGGAACAGCTAAGAATTTGACACCAAAATTAACTTACTCTTAAACGAGGTACAGAATAACTCACTCCAAGAGACCTGTTTCTTAACTGAAGATTCTCTGCCTGGCCCATTTCACAGCCCCACCAGGTAACTATAGAGTCCTGTGTTTCCCAGAACATAATCTTCCCCACTGGTTTTCCCACGAGGGGCTCTAGTAGAAATTTCAGGAAGTTGAAACCAAGCTATAACCCAGAAGGTGTGTACAGCTACAGTACCAATACTGTGCTTTCCTTACACATCATCTAGGTTTTTAGTTTTTCAAAACTAAAACAGCTGAAAGATACACAGACTGGATATTAAATTCTAAAGATAATTAGACTGTCCAAAAAAATTAAGGAAATGATTAACATGAAAGTCAGGATAGTGAGTAGGTGAGGAGGCAAAGAAATGAAAATGTGACCATGGAGTAGAAAGCTGAAGCACTCATGTTTGTCTTACATGATCGGTCTTCAGTTTATTACTCTAAAACTTACAGACACGTGTATATTTTTTCTACATAGAAATATCTCAGTTAGAAAGGAGTTCTAAAAAGAAAAAAATTGTAGCCTGATAGCCAGTAACAAAAGTGCTTTAAGAGTTTTTAAATTTTCAATTTGTTGCCAAAACATTCACCTATAGATAGTATCATCTCATGTATAGAATAATACAGATAAGAGTTATTCATCACAGCACTTAATTAGCAAATGGTTGGAATTCCAAAGTAAGTTACATGGCTAAACTGGGGATGGGAAGTAGGGTGGGGGGTAAGGGGTGTGTATGACAGGAGGTGGGCTGTAGACTATTCAAAAGTATGGCTACATGGATACAAGGAGGTATGATTCTTTAGAGGGCATAACTCTTAACAATCTTCTACACCTTTGAATTTTCTATTGCCTTTCTCAAATAATTACAGTAGTTAACAATCTTTCTAACTGTTCAATTTATCACCTAGTCCTCAGTTTATCTGGTATGAATAACACAGCCAAACCAATAAACACAAATGGTACTATAATTCATCTCCAGATTAACAATCACATTTCCTCTTATAATCAATTCAGGATTATAAACTTCGATATACTTATATGCCTTAACTGGACCTCAGGAAGTGTTCATCAATACAGAAATAATATGTTTTAAGATCAAACCGTGTAATATATATCATCAGAAAAAACAATGAAAACTTGATTGCTGAAATGAAATACTCTAAAAGACATAAGTGAAAAACACAAGAGGCCAGAATAGTGTATGGAGTTGGCTACCACTTATTTCGTGTAAAGAATATACAGTTGATCCTTCAACAATGTAGAGGTTAAGGGTACCGACCCTATAGTCAAAAATCCACACACTTTACAGTCATCCCTTCTCATCTAAAATCTGGCATTCTCTGACTCAAACAACTGCAGATCATGTAGTATCATAGAATGCATTTAGCGCAAAAAAAAAATCTATACATAAGTGGAGCCCCACATTTCCAATCAAGGTTGTTCAAAGGTCAATTTCATATCTGCTTGTGTATACATATAATATAGTATATATATATCCTTCAGTATTTGTGGCAGATTGGCTCCAGGACCCGCTAAGATACCAAAATCTACAGATGTTCAAGTCCCTTAAGTAAAATGGTACAGCACAGAGCCCTCCAAAATTTGATCCAGTTGATTGCATCCTTGGATAGAAATCTGGGGTAGGAGTGGGAGGGACACTGAATATACAAATCTCCACAGAAAGGTATGAACTGACCATGCTGGTTGCCCCTAAAAGTGATCCATCTGGATGGGAACAGCCTGAGCAAACCTCATTGTATATACTCTTTTGTACAAAACTTGATCTGTGGACAATGTAAACAACAACTGGCTATTCACACACACACTTTCTTAAACAGCAAAACAAGGTCATATGACAATTTTGTCAAGATCAAATAATTATCTTTGCAAGCTGAATATAGAAGAAAAATTAGAAAGATGTTTTATTCTTTATTCCTAGAATAAAATGAAACAATAACTTGCCCAAACTGGCATTTGTTGTATCCAGCTATTCCTTACAAAGTTGTAATACAGTATGTGTTTGTATATACCAGGATATGTCTAGATTCTAGAGCCACTGTCCAATTCAGTATCCATTTACTACATATGAAATTAAATTACAAGTAATTAAAAATTACATTTAAAGTTTAAAAATCATTTCTTTGTTGTATTAGTTTTATTTCAAGGGCTCAACAGTGTAGCTGGTGGCTACTGTATTGGAAGCACAAATATAGAACACTTTGATCATCACAGAAAGTTCTCTTGGACAGCATTTTTTCAGAAGAATCCTCAAAAAAGTCAGTTAACATCTGAATGCTTTGGAGAGAACTAGGTGGTTGCAAAGAGCAGGAGATAGGTTTTTCATACCAGTAAGACAGGACCTGGCCTGTGCCAGGCAGCATCCTTAATGTTTCATGTTAAGGCTCTTAATTCTTACTGTACTTCAATTATTTTCCTTTGTAATCCTAAGTATTAATATTTTATTTAATGCATTTAAAAACAGTATTCTGATAATGAGGGTCACAGGCTCCACCAGACTGCTAAAAAGATACATCACCTTTTAGGAAAAAGTAACTAAAAAAGCTAAAATAACATTAACTATAAACCAAGATCCAAAGGCGATTTTACTAAATATTGTTTTAGAATACAAGTTGTGGATGTTCAAAACAAAAAAAACCAAATTCTATCACTCATAATCTCATCATGCCACCACCCATACATCCTTTCAGATTTATGTTTATTTGTGCCTGACCTATGAATCAATTCTATCGTAATGTAAGAGTTTTTCCTGAAGGTAAAGAGTTGGACTTCTGAGTGTTGGTTGAATTTTAGTTTCTTTTTTCTAAGTGTAGAAATAAAGCTTGTAGACAGAACCTGAGTTTGAGTTCCAGCACTCTCGCTTAGGAAGTATGGCAGAATTTTTTTTTTAGTCACTTGAAATGTGAATTTCTCACTGATAAAAGAGTATTTATCCCACAACATTAAAATTTTTAAAAAACTACAAGAAAAAGATGTGCATTTTCTTTCTACTTAAGTATTTCTTGCCTTATTTAATACTTAAAGTTATCAGACTTTGTGGTTACATAAACTGTTATCCCAAGATGACCCATGGAAAACCCCATAAGAATTTTTTGGCTCACATAAATACTAAAATCTTATTGACTGTCACTGTAATAAGCACACCGTTTTATAGTAACAAGTTTAAAATACATAACTAAAGACATTTTAGCTTTAAAGATTACTGCAAAGAATTTACTGCAAAGATTACTCAGAGAAACCTTAGTCTTATTACTACCACCTCCCCCCAAAAATTTAGCTTTTAAGATGAGTAACATATTATAAACGAAACTTTTTCAAAACAAATGCTTAACTCTTTGCCAGACCTTTCACCAAAATTACTAAAAAGTACAAAGGTAGCTGAGAATAGATTCCATATTTGCAAATTAAAAAAAAAATTTTACTATACTGTTTTCTCTAGCAAAATATTTCACCGGTCAAATCATTTGAATTGACAAGGTCCAGAAATCAAATGAGAAGGGGTAGAAGGGAGGAGATCATTCACCTTCTTTAGAAATCAACCCACAAAGTCCCAGACCATTTACTGAAAAATGAACAGCATAACTTGTTTAGTCCTCAGATTTTGGAGACAAAGTTGTTATTTTCTTAAGATTCTATACTTTGGATATCAGCAAAGGCTGCAGTACAACAGAAATGAAAAAC
Organism: Antilocapra americana; assembly: GCA_007570785.1. NCBI lineage: Eukaryota > Metazoa > Chordata > Mammalia > Artiodactyla > Antilocapridae > Antilocapra > Antilocapra americana. Next base: position 4,883,147 of record ML662439.1, read on the forward strand.
AAACATCCACATGTTTTTAGAGCTGTAGCAAAATATCTATTAAGTTTATCAAATTAAATCTTTCCAAGTCACACAAGGAACACGCATTACATGCCTGTTGGAAAGACAGTGTCATGCTTAGCACACTCTGGAACTTGGCTGCTTTAGTCTGAACTCCACCCACCACTTACTAGCTGTGCTGTCTCGGGCAAGTTAGTCACACAGAGTTACTTCATCTCTCTGTGCCTCGGTTTCCTTATCTGCAAAATAAAAATAATACCTACCTATAAGGCTGCTAAAAAATTAAATGAATATATGTAAAGCACTTTGTAAGATGCCTGACACACAGTAAGTGCTGTGTTAACTATTATTAAGCTACAAAGATTGCTTAAGTTAAAACTCACTACCACAGATTATTATTTAAAAGAACATTTCTAGTAAGTCAGTTGCTTAGAACTTTAAATCTGTAGCCCTGGAAATGCAAAGCTGGTTATATCTGTTATAATTCCACAGACTCTTACTGAACACAGTGAGCAAAAACTACAGCCTCCCATTGTTTCTATGAAAGATGTATAAAAAAAAAATCTTATTTTTCTGACCACATTCTCAGGTTCTAAAAGTAAGAGACGAGAAATGACTACATAGTACTTAAGAGACAAAAGTCATCTGTTTTCTCTAGACACATATAGGAACTTTTAAAGAGAACACTACTGATTTATACTGTAAAGAGTGGGAAGAGTATCAGTCAGTTATGGGTCATAAGCTTTGCATTTCTTAATAATGACAAAGATATGATAAAAATAAAGCCAGCTATGTGAGTCTCCTAGCAAAGAGAGGAAAAGGTAAGCATATCCAAGTGTGAATACACCTGCATGCAGCACATCAATGGAATTTTATCTAGTTCTTCGTAACTGACAAATTCTCATCTCTGAATATTGTATTTGAAAATCAAAATCATTGTATCTTATTCCCATTTTTCAGCTAGCCTTAGAAATTTAAAGGTCACACAGATATTAAAATTAGATTGTAATTCAGGCTCATTTCCACTTCTAAAAAAATTCTCTATGACAAAGATGAGCAACTAAAAAACAGCAAGAAAATTTCTAATAGAAGCAGAGAAGTAAAGGAAGAAATTACCATTGCTGTAACAACTACTTCACAGGTTCCTTGTTACATCCAGGACTGCAGGTACTTCTATAGTCTTAATCTTGTATAAATGAAATAGAATACTTAACAAAAATTTTGTGTAGAATCTTCTATCCAAACTGGATTATGGTTACATAATTCATTAAACATTTTATTCTCTGCAACTTTGGAGTGCAAACTATGTCTGTTTCTAAGCTGGACTTGTCTAAGTCAAATAATTAGGCATAATATTAATTCAGAGTAAAAAACAAAGTAAAATGTATACTATAAACACTAGAAACAAATTTCTTTGGCTGATGAACTCTGGTAACACTATGTTTTTTCTTAAAGCAGAAACATGCTTATTAATATGCAAGGTCTGCTTGTCAATAGCCTTTGTTTAGCAAAAAACATGGCATCATATAACATATTTGTCACATGACTTTAAGATTTACTTTTAATAAACTCTCTACAAAATAAAACATGTTTCTAAGGGATAATAAAGGAAACATTAGATTAGCTGACTGTCCAAGTGGATTCCACTTATGAAACTAAGGTATAGTTTAAAAAAATTCAAAAGATACAATGTAAAAGCAAGTAAAATTATATACCTTCAGTTTAACTAAAGAAATAAAAAATCTCTTATCTTTAAAAGAATTACAAGTCAAAAAACAACCCAATAATGAAGAAAACAGAATGAAGATAAAAGCTACCAAAACAATGACCCACTGGAGGCAAGATGTCCTGCCATTTTTACCAACTGATATTAAGTCTAACTTTGATCTACTCACAAGCTCTAATTCTGACCTGGCCACAATTCAAATGCCAACAGAGTAACAGGAGAGTATTATTCAAAATTTTCCCATAGTATCTGTTAAGAGATAAATGGTTCCTTTAATTTACCTATCAACCTTCTTAACAAATTTAGTATCATCCAGTATTCTTTTGTGTGTCCGTGTGTTCTGTTGTGGGTTTTTTTTTTTTGAAGTATAGTTGATTTACAAAGTTGTGTTAATCTGAGATATATAAGCAAAGTTTTAAATACACACACACGTATATATTTACCTTCTTTTTCATTATAGTTATTACAAGGTACCAAATATAGTTCCCTGTTATAAAGCAGGTCCCTGTGCTCTGTTTTATATATCGTGGTGTTTCTGTTAATCCCAAACTCCTAATTTATCCCTTCCTCCTCCCTTTCCCCTTTGGTAACCATAAATTTGTTTTCTGTGTCTGTGAGTACATTCCTGTTTTGAAAGTAAGTTCATTTCTATCATCTTTTTTAGATTCCATGTAAAACACATCTTAATTTAACTGATCTCACACACACACTCGATAATCATATAATATCAAATTGAAAATGACTGATATTTTACATATCTTTCAGAGACAAAAATTCCCCGAATGCCCACCAAGGTGGGACAAGCAGGAAAAACCTAAGACTCTTTAGGTGCTTATGATTATGCCCAGCAAAAAAGGAATAAGGAAACTCACAAGCTAACTGAAATAGCAATGAATAAATACATTTTTTTGTAGACTTTTACAAGGGATACTTCAATTGCAACAAATACTAATCAGTTGCTTAAAAAAAAAAAAAACACTATTTAAAATTGCCCAAAAGAATTCTAACTGACTAATCTGCGGACAAGGGTACATTAAAATTACTTAAAAAAAAAAAAAAACCGCCTTTTTTACACTAAAAATGGACCCTTTAAAGTACTTTACAGGCATCCTCAACTCAAACTACTGTAGTTTCAATCTGGCTTTCGACTTTCACAAACTAGATTTTTAGGTTCCCTACTCCCCAAATTTAAATGCAGTATTCAAATCTCCCAAGGGTCAGCAACTAGAAGGAATACTGTACTGTATCACTGACTAGGATCATTAGAAATTAAGCTTCTAAAAGTTTACACTGAACTAAGGTATAGAATCCCATTTTGTATAATTTGTATCCTAGAGAACACCTGGTACAAGCTCCTAAACATAGCAGGGGCTACAAATATTTACTGACTGAACACTCCTTCAACACTTTGTAGTTTTGTTCCCTGCTGTTGAAACAAAACAGCATAGCTTCGCAAAACCCAAGGGACCGAAAGGTTACTGAAACTTCACAGAATACATTATTGTTTTGTTTAGAGGGTTTAGCCTTGCCCTTATTAAACCAGCTGTAATGCTTTTAACTGATGCTAGTACAGAGGGCAAGAGAGTTGATCAGTTATAAGTAATATCATATCCCATTCAAGGGTTTTAAGTTAAAGGTTTTATATATTTACCATTTAGCTATTTAACACTAATGTTCTAAAAATCAGTTAATTGCTATCAGCAACTTAAAGAGAGTTCTGTAGTCAGTCTAATTTCCAGGAAAGTAAACACATACTGGTAGCAATAAAAGAAATAACCAAGCTTTCTGTTTTAAACTCTGGCAAGAAGCTAAGGATAGTTTACATCAATGTAATGAAAAATAAGCATTTTTGTATTCTACAGAGCTTTCCATACCGAGTATTCAAAGTAGTTATAGAAGTCTTTAAAGAGTCAAAGCAAATTGGGAAGCCACTGTCAAAATCACAAACTACCATTAAAGATACACGAAAACATCTGTCAATGAAGGTCTGGAATTGGTTCCAGAGTATCAAAGGTTTTCTGGTGAATGTATTATGCCTCTAAACTATCACTTAGATGCGACATTCCTAAAACGGCAACATAGGCCTAGAAGTTTCAGCGAGCCAGTGCCGGCAAAACCAAACTATGACAAAGGTACTCTCTCCTGTGAGCGGTAACAATCAACTTTGTGCTCTGGGATCGACGTGCTTCAAAGAAGTTTAAGATGGTAAATTGGGAGGGAAGCCAGTAGAACGGATAACGAGAAAATCATTCGGAAAATTAACTTGAAAAGTTAAGTTTCTATTTCCAATAAACTGCGTCTGTGAGATCTTCCAGACGATAAAGACTCAAGAACAGACTGATCTAGACCCAGTGGCATGCTCTGAGGCGTGCGCACAGCACGGAAAGGATGAATGAATGGAAGACGGGCGCGTGTGAAACGCAGCAGGTCCGGCCGGCAACCAGACCGGCAGCAGCTCTCCGTAGGCCTCGCTCCTCCCCCTTCCCTCCTCCATGACAGCCCGGTCTCGAGCACGGAGGGGCGAGGACAATGTGGTCCCCCTTCTAACCACCCCCCGCCCTTTCATCCTCCCCTCGGAGGTTTACCGCGCGGCACGGGGTTCTCCTCCCCACCCCAAGCCTTTCTCACCTCCCCCGCCGCCAACCCCGGCAACTCTCCGACGCGCTGGAGTAACATGCGCTCGCCCTCTCGGCTCCCCTCAGCGAGGTCGAAGCTTCTCCGCGCGTGCCGCGGCACCACTCCCGCCCAACCCACCCTCTGGCAACGCGCGCCCACCGGCCTCCCGGCCCACCGGTCTAATGAACCCCGGCCCACGCGCCGCACCCGAGTCCCTGGGCCAGAGAGAGGCCCGGGAAGGAGAGAGGGAGAGGCTGCCCGGGGCGCCCTCCTCCATCTCATTCCAGCCGGCTCGCCGCCCACCCTCCCCGCGGCTCCCGACGCCCGCTCGGAGCCGGCCCCGCGCCCTGCCATCCCGAAAGCACAACTCCAACCCTAGCCCGGGGCCCCGAACACCCGCCATCCTCGCGGCCCCCTCCAGGCCCCGCCGGAGGCGCCGCGCCGCCCCTCCCCCACTCGGCTCCCCGAGCTCTCGGGCCCCCACCAGAACGTGTGCCCCACACGCCGCGGCGGCCAGCCTCCGGGGCGCCCCCAGTTGTCCGCGGGGAGGTCAGGCCCACGGAGAGGGGGAGGGGGCGGCAAGGGGTAGCCTGCGCGCCGGGAACGCCGTCCCGCGGGGTCCCCCAGTCCGAAGGGAGACGGAGCGCGGGCACCGGTGGGGGTGGGGGCCAAAGGCAGTACTCACCGGTTCCACAGTCGCCATCTTAGATCGATCTGATCGCACAACCGCTCCTGAAGGGGGGGGTGAGAGGAAAAAAAGGAGATTCAAACCGGATTGGCCGGCTACTGTTCACGTGACAGACGTGTCCGTTTGGCCCTGGCGGCGCCTGCGCAAGACTGCGGCTGCGTGTTTGACGAGAGGCTTCTGGGAAGTGAAGTCTCTCCCTCTCCTTTTTTTTTTTCTTTTAGGCAAAGAAGTTTAAAAAAAAAAAAGAACTGGTCACGTGGTCGATGGGTACGGTTCGCGGTTCCCGGCGCGGCGGACACTTGCGTTCTGCAGGGTGGTTTTCAGTCCTCTGCTTTTCCGCCTGGATAGATGCCGTCGCACTTACTGTCCGGCATGCCTACCGTGCCCTTTGTCGCCCTGTCCTCCCATCTTCCCCGGGAGGTTGGAAACCGAAGGCTCAGCACGCTCAATAAGGCTTCATTTGCTTAGTTGAGGTCCTAGGACGAGTTGCCTGTGGGTTTATGTGATTTTCTTTGGACCTCTCACCATTTTTCTCTTAGTTTTAAAAAGAGGTGGCGATGGAGAATGGTGGTTTGAGCAGTCGACCCTCCCCGGCCCCTTGGCTCCGCTAACACTGGTGGTGGCTCGTTGGCATCACTGCGGAAGGGGGTGGCGGAACCGCCCACGGCGGCCACTGGCCACAGGGTGGGGGGCGGGCACCCGACAACTTTCCTGTTCCAACTCCTGAAATTAAGACTTCAGGGCTGAATCTCGCGTGGAAGTAAAAGTGATGTGCAAGTTGTGTCCTCTCGCTTCCACCGTTCTGCTTTAACGTGAACAGAAACAGCCCAAGTCCAGGTGCCAGCCAGGGAAGCCACTCCGGCCCCCGCTGACTAAGCCCTGGACTGACCGTCGGGAGTGGTTAGGCTAGGTCAACTATGACTCTTGACGTTGACTCATTCTCGCTAGGCAAGTGACTTAGGCAGTGCCTCAGCGTTTTCATTTATGAACCGCAGATAATGATACACTTACCTCACAAGGGTTTGCTGTGCTAATGATTGTAACCAGTTTTGAAGATGCGTCGGACTCTATAAATGCTACACTATGGGCAACCTCGTGTCTTCCTAAGGATCCGCGGCTTCCCTTAATGTTAACAAAACATTTTTTCTTTTGTGTACTTTGTTACATTATCATGTACACCAATGCAATTTTAAAGTTTCAAGACAAGCTCCCCACCCCCCTCCGCCTTTCAACTGTAGCTACCCTCCACAGAGACTTTAATGTTCAGGAAAATAGTTATATTCAAATAATCACTGGCAATTAGAAATTCATCCCCTCTACGGCATCCTACATTTCCTTTCCATGTAAGATACTGTGCTGTCATTTCTCAAGACAGTGTTACTCTGCATGATTATAGAGGTAAAGACATGTAGTCGAGGGCTACTCTAAGGTTTAATGAGGAAGACATTATAAAGTTTCTACTTTCCATGCTTTTTAAGAATGTTAACACCAGAAAAATAAGTATAACTAGGTTGCCTGTGCCTGCCTGTTTATAGTGTTGCTGATGTTCTTAACTGTGTCATACCTATTATTGAGTACATAATCGTTGCTTGAATTGACTAACATAATTGAGGCTGTAGTAATAACTCAAAACCATGCTTTGGTTTACCTGGATGTCAGAGACAATTAATGAAAGTTACTGAGCAGTCACTATAGCTTTAGTCGGTTTAAAGTAGAATTTGAAAAAATAAATGGATAATATGGATTTCTATTTACAGACTGTCTACTTTTAGCCTATCCAAAGTAATTACAGTCGATTTCCGTCTTTCTGTCGTTAAAAATTAGTATCCTGTTACCCGCTCTGACTACATAGTATAGATGTATTATTGTTTTCCCAGTGCTGCTAGATAACAGAAGAAAAGATTTAAAATTTAAAGAGATTTTACTCCCCATGTGGGATTGAAAACCAGTGATGTTTTTAAAACTTGTTTTTAATGATAGCTTCTATTTTATTAGCTTTTCTCTTGATAAAACACACCTCACTTTTGTCAATCATCCTAGTGCTTCTACAATATAAGTGCATATACTATTCTTTACAGCTTAATTTCTGTTTTGTATGAGCTTTGTTGCATGTGTTTTATGGCACATTCATATGTCTTTGCCTAATATTACCATCAGATTCTGCCATGTCAAAGACTTGGTGATTAGGTTCTTAATCTATGTATCTATATAGTTGTTTTGTTTTACCAACTTAAAATACACAGAGCAGAAATTTTATTCTTTATTAATCTTCTAATCCACAGAAAAAGTACATATTTGTGCTTGTACTTAAAGAGTAATAACAGGATATTTGAGATGGGATATGGTATTAAAATACTTTTATACTTATTGGAGTTATATAATTAATACATAACTAATGACCCAGCATAGTATCACGGTGGAGTAAAGTGAAACTATTATTTAAAAGCCTGGAATAACTGGTTATCATTTAACATCTGTAAATAGTCATGATCTTTTCTCTGCATAGTATATTCCTGAAGCTGATACATTACTTGTCTTTATAGATTTAACTCATGGTAAAAAGACTTTAAATAATAGAATAGAATACATCATAATAAAAACATCCATCATTCTTATCATATATTTTGTCATTGGAATTTTATTAAGATTTTCTAGATAACCAAAGTCATTGTTTTGCTGGGCATTGTTTAACTATGGTTCAAACTAATCACATCTGCTATGATAAATCCCTCAAAAATATTACTGCTACACTGTCTAGAAATTTTTTTAAACAGGCCTTGGAATTTTAGACATTCTATTTAAATTAGATACCTTTCTTAGACTCTGATTAGTACAAAGCAATTATTTGTCTTAAAATGAGTAGGTTTTGAGAGTGAAGATATTAAATTGCATAATAAAGTAAATGATTCTTAATATTTTAATGTTGGGTATTAATTTTAGATATAATTTAAATCAACCTCTACTTAACACTTTTTAAAAAATCATTTCACTTTTTTTTCACTTTTTTCACTCTCAAACTTGGTTATACTTTACAGTCTATTTTTTAAATTGCTATTGTCACTTTCTACAGTGATGTTACTTTAGGAAAGACCTAAAATGATGGCTTCTAACATGATGAATAATCTTTTAAATTACAATTAGTATATTATTTGTGAGCATGAGCTCCAATGTCAAATTTGCTTGGTTCATAATCCTCATTCTGCTGTTTACTGTGTGACCATATGCAGATATCTGTCCCTTTCTGCCTCATTTTTTTGTCATGAGTGTTAGATGGGCCAATGGCAGTACTTACTTTGCATGATCAGTGTGAGAAATAAATTAATCCATTAACATGCTTAGAATAGTTCTTAGAACTCTATGTTAACTATAATTACCATGATAAAATATCACATGAACATAAATTTCTTATTTCTACTTTTTGTATAATATGCTTAAAAATTCTTTTATGCAGAGAACCAACCCCCACTCACTGTCTTTAAGCATAATTAAACATTATCACTTCCATCTTATAGATAGACAGACTCAGTAAAGTTAGGGGACACAGACAAGTCCACCCAGCCAGTGGTGAGCCAGAATCTAACCCAGTTCTCTCAACTCTAAGATAGTCTTTCCTCCATACCAGAGCTGCTTTCCTCCAACAGGGTCTTCCAAAATGCCTAGTCTCTTTGAAGAACTTTTAATACTAAGTTCAATTACAAACTTTACAATTCAAGAAGTACTATGTTAATAATGGGAAATGTGTAATATTTGAAGGATATTTAAAGGACATGGGACGCCCAGGCACTTCCTTTCTGGGCTGTAAAATCTGTTTGCCATCCTAAGTCATGGGTATATAAATAGTTCACTATCCATATAAAGAAGTGTGACTAAGAACCAAAAGGGTGCAGCTAACAAGCACCGTAATAAACATTCATTCACCTAATGATAGAGACAGTCACTTAGTTTCTTCTCTTGTTGCATTCAGATCTCTGTTTCAGTGCCATCCTCTGAAGGAAGAGTTCTTTGACCACCCTATCTAAATTATCATGGTCATTACTATTTATCCCCTTGCACTGCTTTATCAGACCACTTGGTAACCCTTGCTTTAAACCCAATATTATATTAAATATTATTTAATTGTCAGTTGTCTCCACTAGCAAAATATTAGCTCCTTGATGATTTGTAGGTAGATTGTTAACCAATATTTGGGAAAAACCCAAGTCTAATTTTTAAAATCAGACTTCACTGAAGCCTGGCCTCAGGACTAATAATGCAATAGAAAAAATTTCTATGTCCAGGCATCATGTTAAGCAGTTTACATGTGTTGATGATACTTCATTTTATCTTCAGAAGAACTTTCTGAGATAAGGAAACAGGTTAAATAACTTTCCCAGAAACATAGTTCTGCCTTCAGGGCTCTTAACAATATATGATATTGACTAGATTGTAATTGGACTGTCTAATAAGAAAGACAGTCATTGGAAACAATGAGAACCTGCAAGGAGTATGTGAAAAATTCATGTTTAGTACCAATAATTACTATAAATACACTTAATGTACCTTTAAAAATTGAAATTAGGAAAAAATTTAAATGTATGGGATGAAATCAGTAGTCCATAGAAATAACCCACATGATTGCAAACACCCAAAATTCAGAGATTTGGGTGGAACTTCAGAGAGGATTTTCTGAAAATCCATGACTGCATTTTCATTGCTACATACCTGAGTAAGTGCTAATGTATTAATGGGTGGAAGTTGATCTGCCTGCCATCTATAACAGAGGAATCCAGAATAACAAAATTTGATGATCTAGCATTGTTTTGGGGACAGAGTAGTTGTTGTTCAGTCACTAAATCCTGTCTGACTCTTTGCGACTCTGTGAAATACAGCATGCCAAGCTTCTCAGTCCATCACTATCTCCCTGAGTTTCCTCAAACTCATCCCATTGAGTCAGTGATGCCATCCAACCATCTCACCCTCTGTCCTCCCCTTCTCCTCTTGCCTTCAATTTTTCCCAGCATCAGGGTCTTTTCCAATGAGTCAGTTTTACGCATCAGGTGGCCAAACTACTAGAGCTTCAGCTTCAGCATTAGTCCTTTCAATGAATATTCAGGGGTGAGGGGACAGAGTACCCTGGCACAAAAATATGAACTCTGGTCCATTGGTCCCCAATGCAAATGGTTTCCTGGGGACACCACAACAATAAAATTGCCTTGTTTTGATTCCAGTTTTACCAAACAACCATATGATTGAGAGAGTCATCTCCTAGGCAGGTTGATAAGAGGTCTAGGGGACCCCAAGAAGAGAGGGGTCTGGAATTCTCAAGGAAAAGGACAAATATTTTTCTCTGCATTCCTTAGCCTTAGTCAATTACACAACTCAGTTTAAACTCTACACTAAGGATTATACAAAAACAATGTATCTAGCTGGAGGACAGTTTCTCCTCCCTGAAAACCTGACTAATCCTGATATCTTAAGATGTATAGGTCTGGAAAATTTTTCTATTGTCAAATGTTAATCCAGTTATATCAAAATGTAAATTATGAGAGTAGGTCTTGTGAACTCTTTACAAGGATTATATAACAGTAATGTATCCTCCCTGAGGACAGTCCCTGGATTAAATTTTCTGGCTAATCCTGTTATTTATTCAGTATATAACTCCACTGCTAACTCTAGCAAGGGGGTACTCTTTCTGCCCCCTTCTGATGCCTATGTCAGAAGCTTTCTCTATCTCCTTTATACTTTAATAAAACTTTATTACACAAAAGCTCTGAGTGGTCAAGCCTTGTCTCTGGCCCTGGATTGAATTCTCTTCTTCCGGAGGCCAAGATTCCTGGTGTCTTTGCTGTGATTTTGTCAACAACCTTTCATGATGAACATATCTTCTGGTATTGATTTGTATATATGTAGGGCTGATATGGATATATGAATGTGTAGACTACAACAGTTATATTGCTCAGAGTCCATTTTTAAAATGGCATTAAGTTTTTTAGCTTATTTTACTTATGCTCTAGTAGCTTGGCTAAAAGAAAACTACCCTTGTGGACTGGATTTTCTATGTGTCCTCAGACTGTGATGATTCTCTGTTGAAATGCCAATCTACAAGAACTGTCTGGATGGCTACCCTCCCTAGGGCTTGTCAAGTGTTCTTCTCCAACAGCATCTTTGGAGACTTGAGAATTATAAATTTTTTAACTCATCTGCCTCTAAATTCTTAAAAACAGGGGATGTACTAAAAATTCTCAGATATTACCCTAAATGTTTCAAGCAGCTAACAGAAAACCGTGATTACTGTTTTGTAAAACTAAATAAAATAATCATAATTGTACGCCAAGAAAGCCATTTATATCATTTTTTAAAAAATGAGAAATCCCTATTAAAGACTTGGTATTTGGGGAGACTTGGTATTGTCACATCTGTGGATGCAGTTAGTACAAAGGTGACAGCATTCACAGCTCTGAAATGGAAAGTTGGGAAACAAAGGCCATACTTTCTCATATCAGTGCCTTAGATTTTCAGGGATCAATGCCTGAGATTATCAGGTTTTAAGAGGGGAAAAGGATTTGACCCTGATATGCATATAAGCAGACTGGATGTTGCCATTGTTGCTGTTCAGTCACTATGTCGTGTCCGACTCCTTGAGACTCCATGGACTGCAGAACACCAGGACTCCCTGTCCCTGACTGTCTCCTGGAGTGTGCCCAAGTTCATGTCCTTTGAGTTGGTAATGCTATACAATCATCCTCTGCTGCTCTTTTCTCCTTTTGCCTTCAGTCTTTCCCAGGATCAGGGTCTTTTCTACTGGATGTACTTAGTTTATAAAAAGTGACTTCTGGGAAATGAAAAAAAAAGAAAAAAAACAAAACCATGCTGGGCAGATTTATGAAAGCTGTTAGTTTACCTGGGAGGCAATTTATGGAAATGGAACCTTAAAAAAAAATCTGACCTTGCTTAAAAATTTTTCCATTTATGTCTATATGTTTTTCCCTCCTGAAAGGTAAGAAAATAGGTTCATATGATATTAATAGTCAAATGGGATATCTGTTTTATTTTGCAATAAAATAAGATGGCAAGTAAACATGATCTTATTCCTTTATTAGAGCTTAATTTTTACATTCTGAAAGATATTTTGGAAATACATAGGAAAATGTCAGCAGTCATTGTTGAAACTGAAAAACTAAAGTGGAATTACTGTTTTGTTAGGTAACAGAAAAAAATATTAGCTAAATGTAATTAATACTTGAAGAGCAAATCAATCAATAGTACTTGACTGAAAATACTTACGTGAAAACATTTAAATGTAACTCAATAAATTTTTTTTGTCTTAAAAGAAATGTTACATCATATGTCAACTGTACCACACTACAGCTTAACTATATCATTATTTTGGGAGATTAAATCACATATCTGATAGAAGATATTGTTGTTGTTGTTGTGCAGGTGCTAAATCATGTCCGACTCTTTGGAATGAGCCCATGGACTCCTAGGCTTCCCTGTTCTTCACCATCTCCTGGAGTTGACTCAGACTCATGTCCTTTAAGTCGGTAATGCCATCCAACCATCTCATCCTATGTCCTCCCTTTCTCCTCCTGCCTTCCATTTTTCCCAGCATCAGAGTCTTTTCTAATGAGTTGGCTCTTTGCATCAGGTGGCCAAAATATTGGAGCTTCAACACCACAGTTCAAAAGCATCAATTCTTTGGAGCTCAGCCTTCTTAATAGTCCAACTCTCACATTCACACGTGACTACTGGAAAAACCATAGCTTTGACTTATGTAGATCTTTGTGGGCAAAGTGATGTCTCTGCTTTTTAATATGCTGTCTAGGTTTTTCACAGCTTTTCCTTCAAGGAGCAAGCATCTTTTAATGTCAGGGCTGCAGTCTCCATCTTCAGTGATTGTGGAGCCCAATAAAATAAAGTCTATCACTGTTTCCATCGTTTCCCCATTGATTTGTCATGAACTGATAGGACCAGATGCCATAATTTTAGTTTTTTGAATGGTGAATTTAAAGTCAGCTTTTTCACTCTCCTCTTTAACCTTCATCAAGAGGCACTTTAGTTCCTCTTCCTGCCATTAGGGTGGTATCATCTGCATATCTGAGGTTATTGATATTTCTCACAGCAATCTTGATTCCAGTTTGAGCTTCATCCAGCCCAGCATTTTGCATGAGGTACTCTCCATATAAGTTAAATAAGCAGGGTAGCAATATACAGCCTTGACATACTCCTTTCCCAATTTGGAATCAGTCCATTGTTTCATGTCCCGTTCTAACTGCTGCTTCTTGACCTGCATACAGATTTCTTAGGAGGCAGGTACTGTAATCTGGTATTCCCATCTCTTTAAGAATTTCCCATAGTTTGTTGTGATCCACACAGTCAAAGGTTTTAGCATAGTCAATGAAACAGAAGATGTTGGCAATTTGATCTATGGTTCCTTTGCCTTTTCTAAATCCAAATTGCACATCTGGAAGTTCTTTGTTCACATACTGTTGAAGCCTAGCTTGAAGGATTTTGAGCATGACCTTGCTAGCATGTGAAGTGAGTGCAATTGTGCACTAGTTTGAGCATTCTTTGGCACTGCCCTTCTTTGAGATTGGAATGAAAACTGACCTTTTTCAGTCCTGTGGTCACTGCTGAGTTTTTCAAATTTGCTGGCATTTTGAGTGCAACACGTCAAAAGCACCATCTTTTGCGATCTGAAATAGCTCAGCTGGAATTCCATCACCTCCACCAGCTTTGTTCCTAGTGATGCTTCCTAAGGCCCACTTGATTTCATACTCCAAGATGTCTGCTCTAGGTTAGTGATCACACCATCATGGTTATCCTAGTCATTAAGACTTCTTTCTAAATAGTTCTTCTGTGTGTTCATGCCACCTTTCCTTAGTATTTTCTGCTTCTGTTAGGTTCATACCATTTCTGTCCTTTATTGTGCCCATCTTTGCATGAAATGTTCCATTGGTATCTCTAATTTTCTTGAAAAGTTCTCTAGTCTTTCCTATTCTATTGTTTTCTTCTATTTCTTTGCATTGTTCACTTAAGAAGTCTTATATTTCCTTGCTATTCTTTGGAACTCTGCATTCAAATGGGTATATCTTTCCTTTTCTCCTTTGTCTTTAACTTCTCTTCTTTTCTCAGCTATTTCTAAGGCCTCCTCAGACAGCCACTTTGCCTTTTTGCATTTCTTTTTCTTGGGAGTGGTTTTGATCACCACCTCCTATACAATGTTATGAACCTCCGTCAGTAGTTCTTCAGGCACTCTATCAGATTGAATCCTCTTGAATCTATTTGTCACCTCCACTGCATAATCATAAGGGATTTGATTTAGGTCATACCTGAATGGCCCAAGGTTTTTTCCTACTTTCTTCAATTTAAGTCTGAATTTTGCACCATGAGTTCATGATCTGAGCCACAGTCAGCTCCAGGTCTTGTTTTTGCTGACTGTTTATAGTGTCTCCATTTTTGGCTGCAAAGAATATAATCAATCTGATTTCAGTATGGACCATCAGGTGATGTCCATGTGTAGAGCCATCTCTTGTGTTTTTGAACAAGGGTGTTTGCTATGACCAGTGCATTCTCTTGGCAAAACTCTGTTAGCCTTTGCCTTGCTTCATTTTGTACTCCAAGGCCAAGCTTGCCTGTTACTCGAGATATCTCTTGACTTTCTACTTTGGCATTTCAGTCACTATAATGAACATGACATCTTTTTTTTTTTGGTGTTAGTTCTAGAAAGTCTTTAATGTGCTTAGCTCCATTAAAAAAAAAAAAAATGACACCTATTTCCAGAGGGGAATCTATTTGCGTTTCAATTTGAAGCTGGGATGGAACAACAGCTTAAATTGGCTTGAATCTATAAAGTAAACTTTTGTCCTTCAAAATGTTTAAGGAAGGAATTCCCTGGCTTTCCAGTGGTTAGGACTCCTGCTTCCACTGCCAAAGGCCCAGGTTTGATTCCTAGTTGCCTTGAAGACACATGGCCAAGAAAAAAAAAACGTTCATGGAATCTTGGAGTACAACTGGAATTTAAAAAGTTATTTTAACTTCCCTGGCAGTCCAGTGGTTAAGCCTTCCCCTTCCAATGTAGGAGGGTGTGGGTTCCATCTTTGGGCAGGGTAGCTAAGATCCCATTTGTCTCTGGGCCAAAACATAAAACAGAAACAATATTATAACAAATTTAATAAAAACTTTAAAAATGGCCCACATTAAAAAAACTCTTTAAACAATTATTCTATTTTTATTGTTTTATACTGTTCTTCAGCTTGGTGATTTTATTTTATTTTTTTTTTACCCCTTGGTGACTTTTTAAAACGCATTTAATCTTATAATGGTTTCATTTTAAATACAATGTAACAAACATCATAGAATTGGTGCTCTTGAATTGTGGTGCTGGAAAAGACTCTTCAGAGTCCCTTGGATGGCAAGGAGATCAAACCAGTCAATCCCAAAGGAAATCAACCCTGAATACTCACTGGAAGGACTGATGCTGAAGCTAAAGCTCCAATACTTTGGCCACCTGATGTAAAGAGCCGACACACTGGAAAAGACTCCAGTGCTGGGAAAGACTGAGGGCAGGAGGAGAAGGGGGTGACAGAGGATGAGACAAGTGGATGGCACCACTGACAAAATGGACATGAGTTTCAGCAAACTCCGGGAAAACTTGGCCTTCTGCAGTCCATGAAGTTGCAAAGAGTGGGACACAATTTAGTGACTGTACAACAACAACAAATAGCATTAAAGAAAAAAATTTTTAAGGAAAATCCCCCCTACTACCCTAATATATCCATATGCCAGCATTTTATGCTTTTATAATTATAGGGCACATGCAATTTTGAACTGTGCATTTTTCACATGATCTCTTATTGCCAATATTTTTGACACTGTAGACTGGATAATACTTTTTAAACATTTTATTTTTGAAAAAGTATCAAACTTACAGAATATTTTCAGTAGTAACTTCCACAAATGCTTCTAAATTAGCCAGTTGTCAACATGTTGCCTTATCTGTCTCAATCTTTCTTTCACTATTTCCCAGACATTTGAGAGCAAGTTGCAGACACAATGACCTTTCTAAATACTTCAACATGTTCCTCCTAAATATTTTCTTAAAGAGCCATAACACAAATCAGGAAATGTAATATTCAAAACTTTCATCTAAAATATAATAATTGAACCAATATGCAAATTTTTCCAATTGTTTGAATAATGACTTTTACATTTTGTTTTTCCAGCTTAGGATCATGCGTTGCATTAATTGTCATGTCTCTTCAGTTTAATCTGAAATAGTTCCTCAGCTTGTCTTTTTGACACTGGCACTCAAGAGTAAAGGACAGGGACTTCCCTGGTGGTCCAGTGGCTAAAACGCTCAGCTCCCAATGCACGGGACCCCAGTTCAATCCCTGGTGAGGGAACTAGATCCTGTGTGCCACAAGCAACTGAGTTCCCATGCTGCAGCTAAAGACACTGCATGCTGCAACAGACACCAAAGATCCCGTGTGCCCCAACCGAGATCCAGCATAGCCAGACGAATAAGTAATTAAAACATCAATAAATAAATGTCTAAGAGTAAAGGACAGGACTTCCCTGGTGATCCAGTGGTTACAAATCCGCCTGCCAGTGCAGGGGACACAAGTTCACTTCCTGGTCTGGGAAGATTCCAGGTGCCGCGGCAGCTAAGCCCACGCACCACAACTACTGAAGCCCACGCATCCTAGAACCATGCTCTGCGACGTGAAGCCACTGCGGTGAGAAGCCTGCGCACACAGCTAGAGAGGAGGCTCCACTCACTGCAACTAGAGAAAGCCAGAGCCCCCCAGCAAAGACCCAGCACAGCTAAACATAAATAGATACATAATTTTTTTTTTTTAAAAAGAGTAAAGGACAGCTGTTTTGAAGAATATCCTTTAATTTAGTTCATCTGGTTGTTTCCTATGACAGTTTAATACTCGATGCTGATAGGGTTATAATACTGTGAACTTGTTATGTTCATGCAACACT
This sequence comes from Antilocapra americana, assembly GCA_007570785.1. Taxonomy (NCBI): domain Eukaryota; kingdom Metazoa; phylum Chordata; class Mammalia; order Artiodactyla; family Antilocapridae; genus Antilocapra; species Antilocapra americana. Next base: position 4,900,147 of record ML662439.1, read on the forward strand.
TTGGAACTTGTACATTTTTGGCAAAAATACTGCAGAAGTAACATTGTGTCCTTCCCCGTATGTCACATCAACATTGGTAACATTAGTGGCCTCAGAATACTTTATTAAGTAGATACATTACCATACCTAATTCTCCATGGTTACATACTCTGGTTATTTCCAGGTTTCTCCTATTATGAATAATGCACTAATGCATATATTCATATTTGTTTTAATAGATTAGATAATTCCTTCAGGATAAATTTTCAGCACTGGAATTTGTACAACATAAACAGAACTTTTACTTTTTATACAGATTGGAATTCACATTGTCCTCCAAAGTCTCATATCAACCTAACAGGTCACAACAAACTTATCAGCTTGGGCCTTAAAGAAACTAAAAATTTTTAATTATAAGAATATATTGTTGATGATTTTTGTTACTGTTTTATTTACTAATTCATAGCCTTTATCTTTGTTTCCCTACATTTATTTTGCAAATTAAAAAAATCTACAAAATGTTGAAACAGAACAATAAGCACCTGTAAACCCATCATCTGGATTCTTTGATTGTTAATATTTGGTGATGACTTTTTTTTTGGCTGTACCATACAGCATGTGGAATTTCGCTGACCAGGAACTGAACCCTTGCCCCCTGCAGTGGAAGCACAGAATCTTAGCCACTGGACCACCAGGGAACCCCGGTAGTTATTAATCTTTGGCTCAGTAAGTATTGATAAGAATATTCATGATAATTGAAAAGGCGGCAGCAGTCAATGGGGTCTGTCCTTCAGAACTGTGGAAACAGCTAATAGGAAGTGGAGTCTCTAGGTGTGAAATAGATGGGGAGCCAACAATGGTACTATCTGACTTATATATTAAAAAAAAATCAATGACAGATGGTAAGGAAGTTGAAGGCAGTTATTACCAACAAAACATCACAATCTTTTGCCGATTTCCTGGATCTGAGCCAGTTTTCAGACAAAGTTCATCACCTGAAGGAACTGGGTGCCTAGGAGAAAGGAACTGTGGCCATTAATGGGGAAATAATCTCCCCAGTTCTTTTCCAAATGAATCTCTAGTGATTTATTTGGATAAGTGTATAGTTTGGAAAAGGGAGTACCCAAACATTTCTATAATTGTTGGACTTAGGTTTGACTTTACACTGGTACCCAGACACTTGAAGTATCATCCTGGCTTCCCTTTTAGAATGAGAGCATATGAGGCTCAGGCAACAATTGGAATCCTGGTCAGGGTCTAGCTCCAGTGAGTCCATTGTACTCACAAACCTAACAGTGGTTAGTTTACCATTCCCTAAATATATAACTGGAATAGACACACTTAGTGGTTGGAACCTTGGCCCAGTCAAGAGGTATCGTAGTGAGGAAGGCCAAGTGAAAACCTCTGAAACTGCTCTACCTCCTCTACTAACTCCAGTTAAGATGATAAACCAAAATCAGTGTATTTCTGGAAAGGATAGTAGTATAATTAATTAGTACCACTCCTAAAACTCAAAAGGACTCAGGGATGGTGGTCTCCATGGTATCCTGACTTAATTAACAAGTCCGGCCCATGCAAAAACTGGCTAGATCCTAACACACGACAGTAGACTATTGAAACTCAATTAAGTTGAAGCCCCAATTGCTACTGCTGCCAGACATAGGATCTTTGCTATAGCAAATTAATATGGCCTCAATAGATGGTATATATCTACTAATTTGGTGACATTTCTTTCCCATCTCTACCAAAATGGGGATTAGAAAGACATGGGCAGGAGAGTGTACATTTATAATCTTGCTCTCAGGCTATGTTACAGTACAATATATGTTTCTGCTTTAGTATAATCCCATGAGGTGTTTCCTTTGTTTTTTGGCCACGCTGTCCAGCTCGTGGGATCTTCCCAGACCAGGGAATGAACCGGGGCCCCGGCAGTGGAAGCACCGAGTCCTAACCACTGGACAACCAGGGAATTTCCCCAATGAGGTTCTGATCATCTGAAAATCCTGCAAACATCACACTGACCCACTATATCAATGACATCACTCTAATTAAACTGGTTAAGCACAAAAGGGCTACAGCATTGGAGACCTTGGCAGGATGTATGTGCAGTCAAAGGGTGGAGGATAAAATGTACTAAGATTCAGGAGCCTGCCATGAAAATACAGGTTTTTTTTAAATATATATATTTATTTAGGCTGTGGTGGGTTTTAGTTTGTGGCACATGGGATCTAGTTCCCTGACCAGGGGTCAAATCCAGGCTCCAACTCCATCCCCTCCCCACACTGGGGAGTCTCAGCCACTGGACCACCAGAGAAGTCCCTGAAAATACAACTTTTAAAAAACTTAATTATTTTTTAATTGAAGGATAATTGCTTTACAGAATTTTGTTGTTTCCTATCAAACATGAAAATACAATTTTTAAGAACCCATTAGTCAAGGGCATGTCAGGATATGCCTTCCAAACTAAAGGATCAGTTTATGGCATCTCACATCCCCTACAGTGAAAAAGGAAGCCCAGCATCAAATATGTCTCTTCAGGTTCTAAAGGCAGCATATTCTGCATGTGGGTTAAAGTGATAAGAAAGGCTGCTAGCTTTGAGTATAGCCCACAGGAGAAAGGACTTTGAAGTAGTATCAGACTATGGTGCAATCAGGCCTTGGGCTGTACTGCCTGGAAGACATAGGATGTTAGATACGTCAATGGTGGTGAAAGATGCTATGTGGACTTTTTTTCAAACCCCAGTGGGATAATCCCAATGCATGCCTCTAGGGTTCTAGAGCAAGGCCACAACATTTGCAGCAGAGAATTTTACTCTTGAAAAAAAGTTCTGGCATGCTATTAGACCCTGGTAGAAGAAAGGGGTCTTTTTTGTTTGTTTTTGTTTTTTTAGGCTGCACCGCCTGGTATGAGGGATCTAAGTTTCTCAACCAGGGATCAAACCTGTGCCCCTGCATTGACAGTGCAGAGTTTTAAACACTGGACAACCAGGGAAGTCCCAAAAGGGGCTTACTTACAGTTACTGGACACCAAGTAACCATATGGTGATAACTACCCTGGTGAGGTGGGTTCTATGAAACCTATTTTACTCCAGTCAAAGCTTAGACAGGCTAGCAATGACTCATTATGAAATGAAAGTGGTAGATCTAGGATTCAGCATAAAGTAGGACTAATGGGCACAAGCAGGTTGCACTAGCACCTTTCCTTCCATTTTCACTATGGCTATATGGGAAATTTCTCAGGAAGAGCTTATGGGGGAGAAAGATTCAAGCTTGAACCATGGCTGGGTTAACTCAGTATGTGGATGCAAGCTGAAAAGAGAAGAGTCACTACAGCCCCACGTAAGTGTGGCCTCAAAAAAAAAAAATAAAATAAAAGGTGGTGAGTGAATTTCCTCCCAAAGGGTACATTGTGTCCTGGCTCCTCTACTTTGTGTGGAAAGATAAGTAGCCCATGGTTAGAACATATATAAACTCATGTCAATGGTGAATGGCTTGGCCAACTGGGCAGGGATGTGAAGGAAGATTACAAAATTAGAATAGAGTAGGTCTAGGGTAGAGTGGATAGATAGATGAGAGTGTACACAAAATATGAGGATCTTTGTATCTTATGTTAATCTCCACCAGACAACATCCATCATAGAAGAAATGTAAGCAACTAAGAAACAAAACAACTTGGCCACTTGATGGTAGTCAGCCTCGGTCATCAGCCACTTCAGTGCTTGACCAGTGGGTGCTTGACTAGACTATCCATGGTGACTGCACATGGACCCAAAAATATGAATTTCACTTACCAAGGCTGATCCATCTACTACCATTGGCAAAATCCAACTTAGTAGACAAAGAGAAGAATCATCATTCTGTCAGAAATAACTGACCCTGATGACCAACCAGGAACAGAGGATATGCTTGGTGCCCAGAAAATCCACTTGGGTACCTCTTGCTACTTCCTGCCCAATAATTGTGATGGCAAACAGACAAGTATACAAATTACTATGTACCAAAGAAGATGTGGTTCCCTGGGAACCAGACCTGTAGGATAAGGACCTGAGCCAAACCATGGGGCAAACTGCCAAGACCAGCAAAGGTGTCCTCAGACAGCGATAAGAATCTTCAGTGGATAGTGGAGGAGAGGCAAGACGAACTCAGCCACAGCCCTGATGTAATTCTTTCCACTCAACTTCCACTTCTAAATTTCCCCTAGAAAATAGGTCTACTGGATCTGGGAGGAAGTGTTCCAGAATGTATGTGAAGAAGTGGATCCAAGCAGCACAAGGGTTAAACTGCTGTTAACACAATGGTGAGCCACCAAGGTTCAACTAAATGAATGGCTTGTTGCCGCAAGCTCTATGTCAAGACTTCCCAGGGAACCCAACAAGTAACCATCAATATACATAGATGACAGTTTAAAATTTTGAATAATTCTAGTTTGAAACATAAGTGTAGAAGAACACCTACATTTAATATATTTTTAAAAAACTTAAAATACCATGTACTAGTATTTGAATTGACTTGGAGAAGTTTATAATTTATGAACAAATTAGAAAAGATATAATGGCATAATTTGTCATAAAACTCTAAGTACACATATTAAGCTGAATATGTAAATCAAATATGAAAAGTATTAACTTGCAAAATGACACATCTGGCAACTTGAGTTGTAATTTACATAGTTTTTAGAAATTTCTTGTAAATAATCCATGTCATGACCTGAAGGATTACTATTACTCTTGCCCTTTAGGATAATACAGTTTGAGAATGTGGCTGAATATTATTATACTTAGATAGATACCTTACTCACATCTATACTTAGAAATGCTAAAATCCTGAAATGTCATTTCTAATGTCCCTGCTATTTTTGCTTGTTAAAAATTCAGCATTTAAACAAAGTGACCTTTTAGTCTCCAATCCCCAACACCAAATTCTAGACCCTGGAAAGAAAGACCTTCCCACTAAGTGACATTATGTGATTGTATCAGTCAGGGTTCTCCAGAGAAATACAATCAATAGGAGATACAAAAAGGAATATATATACAAACTCAGTCACTTCAGTCATGTCTGACTCTGACTCTATGGACTATAGACGGCCAGGCTCCTCTGCCGGGAATTCTCCAGGCAAGAATACTGGATTTATATATATATATATATCTATTATAGGAATCAGCTCACACAGTTATGTAGGCTAAGAAGATCCACAATCTGTGGTCTGCAAGCTGAAAAACTAGGAAAGCCACTGGTGTAATTCACTCTTACTCTGAAGGCCGAAGAACCAGAGCAGCAAATGTTATGTGTTCCAGTCCAAGTCCAGAGGTCCAAGAATCGAGAAGTTGATGGTAAGTCTGGGTCCTAGTGCAAAGGCTGGAGAAGATGGATGTCTCAAACCAAGTAGAGAGCAAATTCACCCTTCCTCCGCTTTTTTGTTCTATTCAGCCCTTGAGCAGATTGGATGATGCCCACCCACATAGATGGGGGTACCATTCAAACACTAATCTCTTCCAGAAACACCCTCACAGACATTTCCAGAAATAATGTTTTACCAGCTATCTAGGAATTCTTTAGCCTAGTCAAGGGGCACATGAATTTTTTTTAATTTGAAGTATAGTTATAGTGTTGTGCCAATCTCTGTTGTACAGCAAAGTGACTCAGTTATACACATATATACATTTTAAAAAATATTCTTTTCCATTATGGTTTATCCCAGGAGACTGAATATAGTTCCCCTCGACTACAGTACAGTTGAACTTTGTTGTTACATTTATCCATTCTAAATGTAACAGTTTGCATCTATACCAACTCCAAACTCCCAGTCCATCCTTCTCCCTACCCCTCATCACTCTGGCAATCACAAGTCTGATCTCTATGTCTGTGAATATATTTCTATTTAATAAATGGGTTCATTTGTGCCATCCTTTAGATTCTCTATATACGTGACACCACATGGTATTTCCCTTTCTCTTTATGACTTCCCTGGTGGCTCAGATAGTAAAGAATCTGCCTGCAATGCAGGGGACCCAGGTTCGATCCCTGGGTCAGGAAGATCCCCTAGAGAAGGGCATGGCAACTAACTCCAGTATTCTTGTCTGGAGAATCCCATAGACAGTGGGGCCTGATGGGCTACATGGGGTTGCAAAGAGTAGGACACAACTGAGCAACTAACACATATGACTTCACAGAGTATGATAATCTCTAGTTGCATCCACGTTGCTGCAAATGGCATTATTTCCTTCTTTTTTATGGCTGAGTAGTATTCCATTGTATACATGTACCACATCTTCTTTACCCACGTATCTATCAATGGACGTTTAGGTTGTCTCATGTTCTGGCTGTTGTGAATAGTGCTGCTATGAACATATGGATGCAGGTGTCTCTTTGAATTAAGAGTTTTGTTCAAGTATATGCCTTAGAGTGGGACTGCTGGATCATATGGTAATTCTACTTTCGTTTTCTTCCTTTCCTTCTTATCACAATCTTTGGCTTTCAGGATCTTAGTTCCCCAACTGGGGATCTAACCCATGCCCTTGGCAGTGACAGTCTGGAGTCTTAACCACTGGACCACCAGGGAATTCTCTATTTTTAGTTTTTTAAGGAACCTCCATACTGTTTTCTATAGTGGCTGCACAAATTTACATTCCCACCAACAGTATAGGAGAGTTCCCATTTATCCACATCCTCTGCAGCATTTGTTATTTATATACTTTTTGATGATGGCCATTCTGATTGGTATGAGGTAGTACCTCATTATAGTTTTAATTTGCATTTCTCTAATAATTAGTGATATTGAGCATCTTTTCATGTGCCTACTGGCCATCTGCACATCTTTTTTGAAGAAATGTCTTTTAAGGTCTTCAGTTCATTTTTTGCTTGGGTTGGTTGTTTTTTTGTTGTTGAGTTATATGAGCTGTTTTTATATTTTGGAGATTAAGCCCTTGTTAGTCACATAATTTGCGAATATTTTCTCCCATTCCATAGGTTGTCTTTCAGTTTTTAAAATGGTATCCTCTGCTATGTGAAAGCTTATAAGTTTTAAGTCTGGTGCCTACACCTGATCAATCAACAAAGTTCAGCAGTGCTGGGGTATTCTAACTTGAGTTATCAAGCCTCTCTCGGGCCAGTCAACTCTGCCTGGAGGAGGGGGTAGCATGTGTTACAATGTAATGACTCTGTGTGAGCCAGAGAGTTGGAGGAATGGGAAGAGTAGGTTACAGAAAAGGGGAAGGAGTGATGTGCTGCCAACAAGAGAGTGTTTAGTATAGACGAAATCAAGACAAGAGCTTAATATCAAACAAAGATGAATAATTATCCAGGATGAACAACACAGGCATTATAAAATGTATAATCTCTAATAAAAGAGTAAAAACTAAAGCATATTTTGAAAGAAAGATAATTTGAAAATGTCTAGAGGAATATATATCGGTATATTAATAGTGGTTATTTCTGGAGAATATGCAAGGGGAAGGGCTCATGGTTGGGGGGAGACTTTCTAACTTCTACGGTGTTTGAAGTTTTTTTATAAATATGACTAATTTGTAATGTATCAAAATTTTTTAATATAGAGAAAAGAGAGAAGACCTAAGATTCCTTAAAAGTCTTTTAAGCAACAGAAATAGGGGAATGATAAATACTCAGAAACTAAAAGAGGTGCCATGTGTGATAAAATAAACCAGAATCTATAGACTGTAAGAGAAACTGACTCCGAAGATTTCAAATGAAGAAAGAATAGCTGCTTACTCTCTGGGAGAAGAACATCTGCAAGAGAGATGAAATCCAAACTGATGCAATTGATAAGATACTGATTTCCTAAGTCGTTCAGTCATGTCCAACTCTGTTACCTTATGGACTGTAGCCCGCCAGGCTCCTCTGTGCACGGGATCCTCCAGGCAAGGATACTGGAGGGGGTTGCCATGCTCTCCTCCAGGGGATCTTCCTGACTCAGGGATCAAACACACGTCTCTGACATCCTGCGTTGGCAGGTGGGTTCTTCACCACTAGCACCACCTGGGAAGCGCACGATACTAATAGAAGGTCACTAAGTGATCTGGATTCTAGATAGGTAAGAAAGAAAAATAAATAACTAGAGGAATCTGAAGCAAGAGAAAGCTGGTAAGGACTAGTTCAAATATTTCTAAGACCTAGATTGTTGAGATAGAACCGTAACCAGTAATTTAAAACATAACAAAATGGAGTAGGGGGTACATGTAGGTGGTTCAAAGATCTAAAAGCAAGGAATGTTACGAAATGATGAGTTTGCTTCCCCAGAGAGAATGGAATGAGGAAGAATAGCATGTTGCCTGATTAGGTGGAACTTGATTTTTTTTTTTTTTTCCAGAAAAAACAAATTTAAAAATGGCCAGCTGCTACTCTGTGTGAACACAGAATTTCCCTTTAGAGTATATCTTTTTCTGAGAGGAACTGCTGGAGTGACTGTTCTCAGTTATGTAAATGTAAGCATATAAGCACTCTTTACCCTTTATTTTGTGGCTTGACAAAGCCTGCCCTTCCTAATGCTGCTTCAAATGCAAATGTTCATGAAAAGCAAAAGGAGTCTCGGGGTAGAAAGGAACCAAGACCTTGACCTCTCCTCTTTTGCTATTCCAATTTATTACCATCTATTTAACGGATTGAGCCGGTCTCAACTGATGCCCTAGCAATGAAGGACACCAGAAATTAGCCATGAAGAAAAGGGGCATCGGGAATAGGAACCTAGTCCTACATGGCATAGCGTGTGGCTTCCCAGGAATCTCTCTCCCTTACCCCTTTACCTTTCACTTGTTTTGGAGGATGTGTTCCCATATGTAAGTTAAAATGCTCTAGCTTTGGGGCCTACACCGAAGGTATCTGGTCTCCATTTGGACCAGCAAGATTATCATTGCTATGTTAGTAGACAAAATAACACCCCTGAACTACAACTGTTAGTGAACTGGGCCACTTCTCCAATTCTTCTTCAGTAGCTAAACAGTGTGGAATTAAGACACGCCTCCTTGGCGAGCTTGCGATTAACCTAGACACCGGATGGCTCAGTGCGTAAGGGATCTGACTGCAATGCAGGAGACACAGGAAGACACGGATTTGATTCCTGGGTTGGGAAGATCTCTTGGTGAAGGAAATGCAACCCATTCCGGTTTTTCTTGCCTGAAAAATCCCATGGACAGAAGAGCCTGGTGGGCTACGGCGCACAGGGTCACAAAGATTTGGACACGACTGAAATACACAACAGATAACCAGCAAGGACCTACTGTATAGCACAGGGAACTACACTCAATGCTTTGTGATAAGCTACACGGGAAAAGAATCTGAAAAACAATATATATATGAAACTGAATCACTGTGATGTACACTTGAAACTAAGACAACATTGTAAATCAACTATATGTTAGTAGAAAAATAAATAGAAAAATTCTGAAAAAAGAAAAAAAAGAACAGGTCTCCTTGGACTCAGTAAGTTTCAAAGTATTTTTTAATAAGTCAGAGGAAAATGCCCAAACAAAGCCTATTTCCCCAATACCGAGTAGAAATTACCAAAATCAATCAGGATGGCTTAGGTATAATTACAGAGAGGCACAACTGGTTTGTGATTTTGACCAAGAAACTTAGAACCCAGTGGCTGCAGTAGATCCTGCCTGAACAACAACTGCTGTGATTCAACAAGGGAGTGCGTTGGTAGTGACCTCTCGGTCATCTTTCAAAGCAAAGTCCAGAAAGATCAATTTGACTGGTTACTGTCTGCAGATTCAGGGCCCAGGAACACAATAGGGTAGCTGACTTGCCAGCCAAGAACCACCCTGTATCAGGCTTACAGAACTGTTGACACATAGCATTGAATAGTATATAACCCTCAACAACAGCCCTCTAAAATTAATCCTGGTAATTGCTTCCAGAGGAACGCTGACAAAGGCAAGCGGAGGCTACAACAGCACTTAATCTCCCTTGTACCTCACCACACATGTTTCTTTTCCTGAATTTTCTATTCTGGTTAACAGTAAAATCACTTTCCAGTTACTCTCTTCTATAAATCTTAACATCCCTCCAACGACAGTCTCTCTCCCACTTTTTTTTACATCTAGAAAATCATCAGGTATTAACAATTCCTTAAAAAAATTTTTTTTTTTTACTTCTTTATTTTTGGCTACCCTGAGCCTTCATTGCTGCCCTGCCTTTTCTTCGGTTGTGGTGAGCAGGGGCTACTCTCTAGTTGCAGGGTGTGTGATTCTCACTGCAATGGCTTCTCTTGTTGTGGAGCAGACACAGACATACACCCATATATGTGTATATACATGTAGCAGGTCTACTGGTAGAAGGTATCGGCACTCTGTGTGTGTATACAAAGTTGGTGGGAGAAATATATACATATGCACACACATAAAGGTACACACACACAAATAGAGGTGTGGGGGTGCAGATATGTTCTGACAGTATATTTTTCACATGTATATATATATGTTGTTTTCCACTCACTAAGTTGTGTTCAACTCTTTGTGACCCCACGGACTGACGTGTACCAGGCTCTTTTGTCCTCTTCTACCTATGAAAGTGAAGTCGCTCAGTCGTGTCCGACTCTTTGCGGCCCCATGGACTGTAGCCCACCAGGCTCCACCGTCTATGGGATTTTCCAGGCAAGAGTACTGGAGTGGGTTGCCATTTCCTTCTCCAGGAGATCTTCCCAAACAAGGGATTGAACCCGGGTCTCCCGCATTGTAGGCAGATGCTTCATCGTCTGAGCCACCAGGGAAGTCCCTCTTCTATATATAGTGGAATGCTATTTGGTCACAAAAAGAAGAAAAAGAAGGAAATCCTGCCATTTATGAACACATATATGGGTCTATCTCTGTTGGAAGACATATACACACATATGGGGATGCAGATATCTTCCAAAAGACATGGTGATTTCTTTTCCTTTGGACATATATTCAAAATTGGAATTGCTGCACCTGTTTTTAATTTTTTGAGGTGACTTCATACTTTTTTCCACAGTGACTGCATCGATCTACATTCCCACCAACAGTGCACAAGGATTGGGCTCAGGTAATTTTTGGTTGCGGTGGACTGTTCAAGTGTGTTCTAGGATATTTCGCAGTGTTGTCTGCTTCTACCCTAAAGATGGGAGTAGCACCCTTTCTCCAGGTGTGACCAGAGTGTCTCCAGACATTGCTGAATGCCCCCTTGGAAGGCAAAATTACCCCGGGTTGAGAAACAGTGGTGGTGCGTGTGTGCTCAGTCGTGTCCGACTCTGTGACCTCATGGACTGTAGCTTGCCAGGCTCCTCTGTCCATAGAACTTTTCAAGCAAGAATACTGGAGAGGGTTGCCACTTCTAACTCCTGGGGATCTTCCCAACCTGGAGATCAAACCCTTGTCTCCTGTGTCTCCTGAACTGGCAGGTGGATTCTTCACCGATGAGCTAGTTACGTGGGAAGCCTGAGAACCACTGGTCTAAGCTATTTATTTTCCAGTGTTAGGTTTCAGACTAGGAAGGTTTTCCAAACCTGGCCTATGTAACATTAAGGCTTGTCCACTAGAGGGCTTCTAGGAAGATTTCCTCACTCCTAGGAAAGGGGTGGCTCACATGGTAAAGGCTCCGCCTGCAATGCAGGAGACCTGGGTTTGAGTCCTGGGTTGGGAAGATACCCTGGAGGAGGGAATAGCAACCCACTCCAGTATTCTTGCCTGGAGAATCCCTGTGGACAGAGGAGCCTGGTGGGCTACAGTCCATGGGGTTGCAAAAAGTCGGACACAACTGAGCAACTAAGCACAACACAGTACAGGAAAGTGAACCCAAAAAGAGACTTTCTTGCTGGAAGTTGTATCTTCATGTAAATACTTAAATGGCTGCAGCCATCTTGTGACCACAAGGGAACAAGTCTTAGGATGAAGTCAGTTTGGAGGGAGAAATGTAGGAATGTAGAGAACTGCAAGAAATGTGCATCCTTTAGTACTGAGCAGATGATTTCCCTGCATGCACCTACAGCCATCCTTTTAAAAAAATTATTTATTTTAATTGGAGGATAATTACAATATTGTGATGGTTTTTGTCATACATCAACATGAATCAGCCATAGGTATACATGTGCCCCCCCCTTCCTGAACCCCTCTTCCACATCCCTCCCCACCCTTTCCCTCCAAGTTGTCCCAGAGTACTGGCTTTGGGTACCCTGCTTCATGCATTGAATTTGCACTGGTCATCTATTTTACATATGATAATATACATGTTTCAACGTCATTCTCTCAAATCATCTCACCCTCGCCTTTTCCCAGAGTCCACAAGTCTGTTCTTTACATCTGTGTCTCTTTTGCTGCCCTGCATGTAGAATTGTCACTACCGTGTTTCTAAATTCCATATATATGCATTAATATACAGCATTTGTATTTCTCTTTCTAACTTACTTCACTCTGTATAATAGGCTCCAGGTTCATCCACCTCATTAGAATTGACTCAAAGGCGTCCCTTTTTAGAGCTGAGTAATGTTCCATTGAGTATATGTACCATAACTTCCTTATCCATTCATCTGCTGATGGACACCTAGGTTGCTTCCATGTGCTAGCTACTGTAAATAGTGCTACAATAAACACTGGGGTACATGTGTCTTTCAATTCCACATACCGCAATCTTATTTCTGGGCTGCCAGTTATTTTTGAGTTTATTTAGGTATGTATATGTATTTTGAATACATATAATAAACAGCAGTACATACATAATACATCAATTTATTCTCACATGGGTTTGTATATTTTTTCACATACTATTTATAGGAGATGCCTCCATATAAATATACTGTATATAGAACAGTTTCATTCTTTCCATTGACTGAAAATTATTTCATCTTATAGATAAAATAAAACTTATTTAACCAGTATCCTAGAGGCTTTTGCTTGGTTTTTTTGAAAAACATTTTTCTAATGTAAAGAATGCTTCAATAAACTTCCTCATACATAAGTCATTTCACATGTAAATACGCATATGGGATAGATTACAGAAAGTTCCAGAAGACAAAACTTGAATTTGCCCCATGCCTGAATGCCTGTAACTATTTACATAGTGTTAACATTGTATTAAATATTTTAAGCAATCTATACAAGAGGAGAGCTTCCCTGGTAGCTCAGTGGTAGAGAATCCACCTGCCCACGCAGGAGACATGGGCTTCATCCCGGGTTGGGGAAGATCCCACATGCCGTGGAACATCTAAGCCTGTGCCCCACAACTACTGAGCCTGTGCTCTAGAGCCTGTGCGCACCAAATACTGAGCCCTGGGCTGCAGGTGCTAAAGGCTGAGTGCCTAGGGCCTGTGCTCTGCAACAAGAGAAGCCACTTCAGTGAGAAGCCTGCTCCCTGCCAACTAGAGTAGCCCCACTCACGGCAACTAGAGAAGGAGCCTTAGCAGCAGTGAAGACCTGACACAGCAAAAAATGAGTAAAATTATACAAAAGAGGATATGCACAGATATAGAATATGCAAAATCTATGCCTTATACGATTTTGGTATCTGTGAGGGGTCCTGGAACCAACTCCCTGTGGATACTGAGGGATGACTACTTTAATTTTTGTGTGTGCGTTTTCATTTTTTAATGTGGAAAATTCCAAACATGCACAAAAGTAGTAAGAATAATAACAAATCTCATTTGCCTATAACCCAGCTTCAACTGTTATCCCTTTATGGCTTTCAAAATTCTTGGTATGAACCTTTTCCTGGTTTCCACACAAATGAGAATATTGTTCTAGCAAGGGAGAGAACTATTAGGAAAGGGAAGATCCATGGGTCTGTACCTATCTTTTTAGATTTTCTGAAAGTCTTAAACCCAAAACTTGTGCTATTCTGATTTAACTGCCTTTTCCTGCAACAATAACAGCCTTATCAGGCTGTCACATCTGTCCCATTTTCTTTGTTTGCACTTTAATTACTCTACTTTGGGCCATCATAACTTTTCCCCCCTAAATTATTGCAATGGCAGCCCAATTGGGCTTCCCTTATTCAGACATCTATATTCAATCCACCCTTCACATTGTTCAAAGATCATTTTGATATCATAAACCTAATTATGGTAGTCTGTTTGGAAGCCCAAGAATTGCCCTCATTTGCCTACAGAATAAAATTCAAACTGTCTTTTTTCCCACAAGAATCTGAAGTGGACCTTTTTAGCCTTTCCTAAGAATATTTCAGGCAATACACTATACTATAGAACAATATACATAATATACTACACTATAGAACAGTATACTATAGTTCTTCCATCCCAAGATACCATTGATTATGACACATCATTGATGTAATACAGCTTTGGGGTATGAGTCCAAGTGGCAAGGTGGCCCCTACCCATCAAGGATAAGACATAATGATTTCACAATTATCATAGATAACATATCAGGGCAACAGCAAAAATTGGATGGCATACAATTTTATTCAACATAGTTTTGAAAGTCCTAGACATATTAATCACAGAAGAAAAAGAACTGAAATGAATCTAAATTGGAAAGGAAAAATTAAAACTGTTGCTGTTAACAGATGACATGCTACTACACAATAGAAAATCCTAGAGATGCTACCAGGAAACTACTAGAGTTCATCAATGAATTCAGTAAAGTGGCAGGCCACAGAGTTAACATACAGCAATTTGTTGCATTTCTATATACTAATAAACTATTAGAAAGAGAAATTAATGAAACAGTTCCCTTTACCATCACATCTAAAAGAATAAAATATCTAGAAATGAATCTACCTAGGTAGGGAAAAGACTTGTACTCAGAAAACTGTAAGATACTGATGAAAGCAACTGAAGATGACACAAACAGATGGAAAGATATACCACATTTCTGAGTTGGAAGAATCAATAGTGCTAAAATAACCATATTACCCAAGTCAATCTACAGATTCAATTTAATCCCTATCAAAATACCAATGTCATTTTTCACAGAACTAGAAAAAATAATTTTAAAATTTGCATGGAAACACAAAAGACCTCAGATGGCCAAAACAATCTTGAGAAAGAAGAACAGAGCTCGAAGAATCATGCACCTTGATGTCAGACTACACTACAAAGCTACGATAATCAAAGCAGTATGATATTGGCACAAAAACAGATAAACAAATTGGTGGAATAGGATAGAGGACCCGGTATTGAGCTGGATTCTAAATAGGAGCTGTGCCTTCAGTAGAGGAAGCAAGCCATGGAGACTTGGCAGGGAGGGGGTCAGGGAACAGATATTCCTACTTCACTTTTCCCTCACTCTCTTATTTTCAAATTAGCTGAACCCAACTGGAAGCCAGAGGAAAAACAAGTCTACCAGTGCAGGTAAACTTCCCCCGGAATAAAGACTCTTCTCAAGAGCATGAACATTCAAAGTGGAGCACAGTGAAGAGGGGACCCAAAGGAGCAAATACAAGTTATCTGACACACCTTCCATCCCATCTACTTTAACTCTTAAATCACAGAGTGTGTCTCCACACATCTGTAGATTAGCACATTTAGCTGTCATCTTCTTCAAGTCCAGATTAATTTCCTTTTCCATGAAGCCTTCCTTGCCTTTTTTAGTCAATTTGTTCTCCTATGTGTTCTCATAAAATTCCCTTTAAAGGATTTAATTTTTATACCTTCAGCATGGTCTATACATTTATCTTCTCTGATATAACCATTTTGATGGTAAGGGAAACTTTATAATCATTTTGTTTTATGCCTTCCACTGGAAATGCACAAACCCACCCATCACACTGTCTTCTACCCAAAATCAAATATTTCAGAGCTAGAAAAAAAAAAGTCCTAGAAACAACTCATCCATCTACCTTATTTTATCAGTGAAGAAACTGGATCTCAAATCAGTGTTGGAAAGAGCACAATAAAAGCTATCTAGTTGAAGTGAAAATGAAGATTCAGCCAAAAAAGCCAATGATGCCTTCAAGAGCACTTTCAAAACAAGTGTCTTTCTGGCAGTGATGACCTCCTCATGAGAATATGCCTCTCGCAAAGGATCTTCTTCCTTCCTCTCCAGAAGAGGAAAAGAGGAAACACAAGAAGAAGTGCCTGGTGCAGAGCCCCAGTTCCTATTTCATGGATGTAAAATGCCGGGGATGCTATAAAATCACCACCGTCTTTGGCCATGCACAAACAGTAGTTTTCTGTGTTGGCTGCTCTACTGTCCTCTGTCAGCCTAAAAGCAAGGCTTACAGAAGGATGCTCCTTCGGATGGAAGCAGCACTAAAAGTACCCTGTATCAGGATGAATGGGAAACCACCTCAATAAACACATTTTGGATAAAAACAAACAAAAAACAAGTGGGAAAAAACCTGCCTTTTTGTGGAAAATCTATGGTAACTTGTTAGCTGGAAAAAAATTGATGAACTGGGTTTTCACTCAAGTCTCTCTGCTCTTCTAAGAAGAATGAATTTAAGTTCATGCATATAGAGTCTTAGCAGAAAACCAGCACATGGTAAACAAAGCAAAGTAGGCATTTGCTCTAGGGACATGATGGTGAAGTAACTTTCAAGAAATTTCAAAATAAGATGTTCCTCTGGTATTTTAACCTCAAAATTTTAAACAAATAGGGAAATCCCTGGCGAACCAGTGGTAGGACTTGGTACTTTCATTGACATTGCCCAGATTCAATCCCTGGAAGGGGAACTAAGATCCTGCAAGATGTGCAGTGTGACCAAAGTGGGGAAAATTAAACACAATAAATTGTGGGACATTCACACAACGTAACAATGTATTCCTGCTAAAATGATGACCACTGGCTCTGGAAGTTGGTGATGGACAGGGAAGCCTGATGTGCTGCAGTCCATGGGGTCACAAAGAGTCAGACATGACAGTGACTGAACTGAACTGAAAAGGATGACAAACATTTATCATTACTGACATGGAAAAATGTCTACAGTATATTGTAGAGTAAAAAAGTAGGTTATAAAAAGGCATGTATAATATGATACTTTTTTTAATTGAGAGTGATCTGGAAGGATGTTTACCAAAATGTTAACAATGGTTTTAACTGGTTAGTGATTCCTCTGGTCAATTTTACATTCTTTAAGCTATTCTGGAGTATTTAATTGCTTTGTAACCTGCTTGTATTGTTTTTTAAAATCAGAAAATAAACGTTATTTTTCATATCAAAAGCAAAAACCAATAACAGGTAAAGGCACCTTAAATAGAGTGGCTTCCAGATCAACCTAAGTGGACTATGTGTGTGTGTGTTAGTTGCTCAGTTGTGTCCAACTCTTTGAGACCCCACAGACTGTAGCTCACCAGGCTCCTCTGTCCATGGGATGATCCAGGCAGGAATACTGGAGTGGGTTGCCATTCCCTTCTCTAGGGGATCTTCCCATCTCAAGAATTGAACCCAGGTCTCCTGTATTGCAGGCAGATTCTTTACCACTGAGTCACTAGGGAAGTCTTTAATATATCTAAAGAAAGAATGTGTCAGAGAGCAGGGGTCTAGTCAGTTATTGAAGTATTGAATGAGAAGAATCAGAGAAACAACTTCAGGCAGTACCCATCCAAGCTCTGTCCAAGAAAGGGAGAATCATGGCCAGTGAAGAGGCTTTATGACAAGACCATTCCTGTTGGGTAGATGAGTATCTCAAGCACTCTCAGTCGATGACCTTAAATTATAACAAAAGAGAGAAAAAACAAATACCTATATTAGAAATCAGTAACGGAATGTAACCAAAAATCTGGAAGAGATTTTTTAAAAATTACATGAACATGTTATATACAACTTATTGCCAAAAAAATCAAAGAATTTAGCTAAGAAGAGTCATAGCTAAGCACAACAGCAACAGCAGAGGAATTTGAGAAGATGGGCAAAGTACTGTGTGCACGAGTGCATGTTCAGTCATGTCTCTTTGTGACCCCATGGACTGCAGCCTGCTAGGCTCCTCTACTGATGTGATTTTCCAGGCAAGAATATTGGAGTGGGTTGCCATTTCTTACTCCGGGGATCTTCCTGACCCATCGATTGAATCTGTGTCTCCTACATTGACCCAACTATGTGGGTATTTGCCAGCTGAGCAAGTGCCTGCTTTTTCAGTCACGATGTTCAGGGAGGAGCAGAAAAACATATACGTAAGATGAGTTGAGGATGGGACTGTGTTAGTCTGAGTCTTAACTTGCATATCATTGTGAACCCCATCTGTGGAACAAATCAGAGGTGGGTCTCAAGGATGTGACTGATCATAGGTATCTGTAAACACTGGTCATATATGAAATAGAAGAAATCATTCCTTAGGTAAGAAATTCCTCAAAGATTGAGCTGAAATCTTTTAAGATCATGTTCACATGGTGACCAGAACCTGTGGTATGTCTACTGGCAATATTTGTTTTGGGACCTCTCAGCTCTGCTTTTGGTTTTGGGATCTCGCACCTCTGCTTTTGGTTTGCCATAAGTATTATCTCTTGCACTAGGATTCCCTGCTAAACCCCTGAATTCTCTTACTTCGTGGCCACATCTCCCGGGTATCTTTTTCCTCTTTGGCAAACACGACATTTTTTAACCTGCAATATTCTTTTATTTTTTTTGGCCATGCAATGTGGCATGTGGGACCTTAGTTTCCTGACCAGGGATTGAACCTGCGCCCATTACACTGGAAGCACAAAGTCTTAACCACTGGACCACGGAGGAAGTTCCTGCAAAGTCCTTAAGGTTTAGTCGTCACTTTATCTAAAATTAGTTATAGTTTTGAAATTTCAAAATTCCTCAGTTTCTTTTTTACTTAAAATGGAGTATTCATATGTAAGTTAAAGGAATAATGATGGAAATCAATTATGCTTTATCATGTGTCACACATTGTTTCAAGGACTTTACACATGAAATTGCATCTAATCCTCATCACATTCTATGAGATGGGCACTATATTATTCCCATTTTCAAATGAGGAAACCGAGGCACAGAGATGTTAAGTGTATTTCCAGGTTCATCCTGGTAACAGATGCAGAGACAGAACCAGAATCCAAACTGTTTGGCTCTGGTGTGGGTCCTAGTTGCTTTGACATGATGCTGCAAGAAGGCAGCCCAGGATATCGGAGGGCAATAGTCCTTCTTTTATATATGGCAAATATTCATTTGCTCTTTCATTTATCATACTATTTGGAGTGCATACTATGGAAAAAAAGAAAATGCTCTGCTGGGAATGGTACAGACATTAAAAACCAAACAAATAATCAACTACTGGGACTTTCCTGGTGGTTTAGAGGTTAAGACTCCACATCCCCAATGCAGGGGGCCCAGGTTTAGTTCCTGATCAAGGAACTAGATCCTGCATGGTGCAACTAGAACCCAGCACAGCCAAAAGAAACCCCAAATAAACAAACCCAGCAAGTGCTATAGAAACAGAAAAATGTTTAAACTCAGGATGAAATAGTTTAATCAACTGTATTAGTGATTTATTATAATCAAATTTGTAATTAACTTTTGAGTTTATGGTAAATTGTTCTTGAATCTGTAATGAATGTTTTTGACATTTCTCAACAAAACTAGCTCAAAATTACATTTTATTTTTTAAATTTAATTCTGTTTAATTTACATAAAAATTTGCTCTAAGCAAAACTAAAATAGGTTAGCAAGATAGATTCAAGACTTTATTTTCTTTGTTCTTCAGTCCCATGAATTACTGACAGCTTTCTTAATGATTCTGAGATTCTGGATTTCAATGATTTATTATTTATGCAATAATTTCTGCAAAGTTGCTGAAAGGTGGCAAGTCTGTAATTAATTACATATATTAGCCTAAACAGTTGGCTCTGACATGAAGTGGGTTTGTTTTTCTCATCGCTACAGTATTTTCTGTCACTGTGTTAGCACTTGCTAATGTCTATAGAGCTGCTTCGGTTTTCTTTTAGAGGTGAGAAGAGCATACTTATTTATGCACAATTACTTCAAGATTTCATTTTAATCTGGCAGATAGAATTGGGGGAGAAAGTTGTAATTAGGTGAATTTCAGGCAAGAGCAGGAGTGTCTGGCAAACTGGTAAGGTGGGCC
This sequence comes from Antilocapra americana, assembly GCA_007570785.1. Taxonomy (NCBI): domain Eukaryota; kingdom Metazoa; phylum Chordata; class Mammalia; order Artiodactyla; family Antilocapridae; genus Antilocapra; species Antilocapra americana. Next base: position 4,920,073 of record ML662439.1, read on the forward strand.
CACCAGGAACCATTTGGGTGAGGACAAAGTTGCCTCTTGGGAGAAATCATCTTGAAGAAAGTCAAGTTAGAAACAATGGACTTGAGTTTTAAGAGAATAGTGGTCTTGGCAGCCTGGTGGCTATCATTAAGCACATTCTCATTTACAAGTCCCCTGAGTGGGTGTCTGGGGCCTTGGGAGAAGAAGGACACTAAGTAAAAATTCAAAGTGCTGTTTCACCAAAATCTGTTAAGACTGGGACACTGCTGGTTTGGATTCCCCCAATGAGAAGAGACAGGGGAGAAGTATTTTTCTTTAGTGCCTTTGGGTGGTGCTTGGTCAGAGACACTGCCAGGCAGAGCAAGAACTGCCATGCATGCTGGAGTAAAGCAGAAGCTGAGATGCCCACTGAACCGTAGCAGTGCCTGCAGGGAACTTGGTACCTATAGTGCTCATCATGTGATTCAGAGGCATTCCTGAACACCAGTGAAACCCAGCAGGAATTGCCATGCCAGCAGAGCAGGGCCAAATCCTGCCAGGGATTTTCGGTGGAAGAGCGCCAGGTTCCAGCAAGTGAATGTGGTACCTGGTGGGGTGTGTTTGTGAGCATATGTGAGACACCTAGTGAAGATGCCTAAAACACTTCAAGAAAGTGAGATTTCAAACGGAGATGGAAGTCCTGCATTATGTAGGTGGTGACGTCAGTGGATCACTAGTTGGTTATTTTTCAGAACATGACTTTATTTGCATCGACAAGCTAGTGGAATCTGGACAAATGAATATATATAAAATAGTGTTAAGGTAATAAGTCATCATCGGAAGTGTTGGGGATCTTTTCAGGGGGCCACTTGGAAACTTGTGTCATAATAATATTTAGAGACAAAGAGAAAGTGTAAGGGCTTCCTTGATGGCTCAGCTGGTAAAGAATTCACCTTTAATGCGGGAGACCTGGGTTTGGAAGATCTCCTAAAGAAGGGAACGGCTACCCACTCCAGTATTCTGACCTGGAGAATTTCATGGACTGTATAGTCCATGGGGCTGCAAAGTGTCGGACACAATTGAGCGACTTTCACTTTCACTAGAAAGTGGACTCTCATTTTGTAGTCACAGGCTGCCATGTTGCTTAAGGACTTACTTAAGACCTGATAACTCAGACTATGGCAAATGTACAAATCTGGATTCTGGTCATTGCATCAAAAAGATCATGCAACCAAATAATGTCTGAATGGATCAGGGTGGGGTTTTATCCTCAAAAAGTGAAAGGGAAGCAAAGTCGCTTAGTTGTGTCCAGCTCTTTGTGACCCCATGGACTGTAACCTACCAGGCTCCTCTGTCCATGGGATTTTCCAGGCAAGGGTACTGGAGTGAGTTGCCATTTCCTTCTTCAGGGGATCTTCCTGACCCAGGGATCGAGCCTGGATCTCCCACATTGTGGGCAGACACTTTACCATCTGAGCCACCAGGAAAAGGATATATTTATATTCTGAGAGCAATATTTGCTTCATTTACCCTATCTTTAATTAATGGTAATATTGAGCAAGCTAAGCTTTAGGACACCTGTTTGTCCACAGCGCCTTCTAAGAGGTTCTTCCCTATTATCCTTTTCTAGAGTTTTACTTCTGCATACAATTCTCTTGTATGAAAGGATCCTGACACCTTATTCATTGTCACAAACAAAGGCAGTTATCAGATCCAAGAAAAGTCAATAACCCATTTAGTCAATAACCTATGAGTTGCGGCCCTTTTCTGGAGTTCCCATGTGGGAGAATTGGTTTCTACATGAGTTCCTCAGGCTACCATGCTGGGCCCCAAGCCCCTCAAGGACATATGCTCTTTTGTTTGGGACCTTGCCCTATATATCTCTTCATCTGGCTGTTGATTTATATCCTTTAATATCATTTTAAAAGAAATCAGTAGTCTAGTGAGAAAAAAATGAACCTATAAATTGATCTATCAGGAAAACTCAATTGGGAATAATTGCAGTAAATTAGTCTGATGAACATTATCTTTCTTTAGGAGGTGTTCAAATGGTAGCAAAAGCAAAAACTGAAAGACAAAGATTGAGAAAAGGTAACTAGTACAAGCCTATAAGTAGGAGAAGTCAAGAATAAAGAGAAGCTAAAATAAACAGGTGCCATTATGTTGAAAGAAAGAAGATGTTCCGTTTACTGGGACCTAGAGCAGGACAATCAGAAACAGACAGTAACTGAGTCTCTACTATGGTTGAGCATACGACAGAGGTCACTGGAAGCTTAGAGTCGCTAGAACTGCTGGACATCAGGACAGACCTTCCAGTTCTGAGTCCTGACGAGTATATCTTTATTGGTAGACCCCAGCTACCCTCCACATTGCTACAATAATGAGTTTAAAAAATCAATATGGATTTGAATAGGTAGTAAAATGTATTTGTCTACAAAGTATACCAAATAAAGCTAATAAAATGAGAATGACAACCTGAAGTCAGAATTTAAGAAAAAAAAAAAACTAGTAAATATCCTCATTCCAAAGGTCTATAATTGTAAATATCCTCATTCCAAGGGTCTGTAATTGTAGTGAGCATAAAATTTGAACCTGAGCTTCCAGTATCTACAGTAAAAATAAAAAAAAGAAGAACAAAAAGTATTTTGGAATGTTTAACTTTTTTTGGTGGGGGCTGTGCTGAGTGGCTTGAAGGATCTTAGTTCCCACTTAGTTCCCTGAAGTGCAAGCACAGAGTTAGCAGAGTCCTAACCACTGGACTGCCAGTGAATTCCCCAAAATATCCAACTTTTTTCTCTTTATTTTTCCCTTTCCTTTTCTCTCATATATGTAGGTGGGAAGGTCTTTGCTTTCTTCATCAAGATGAAGTGTGTGTAGTAAGGATGGGCATGGAAGTCAGCTGGAAAACTTTCTGGTTTGTATTTCAAAAGGTTAAACCTCAGCAGGAAAGAGAAAGTACAAGTAGAGACAAAATGACTTGGAGAAAGTTGAAGTAAAAGAGCTTCTTTCTGTTAATAATAATGTTAAAAAGACTCTTTAGATTTAATGAGGGCCAGAGGCATGGGTTTGGACATGGGAACCTGGATCATACTTTTGGGTAGTATTGCAAGGGAGGGAGCAAGACAGACCACAGAAGGGCACAATCGCAGGGTGCTTGAGGCCCCAGGGTGCTCAGAGTTCATAGCCTTGGTAAAGATGTCCATGCAGTGAACCTGGTGCAGAAGCATCTCAGAGCTGCTGGACTTGAGGGGATGGTGTGGACAGAGCATGGTCAGGGCTGCAAAGAGAAGACCAACAACCCACGGGCTGTATCCCACCTGCTGGATGCTGTGGCACTACATAAGATTCCAGAACTGTGAACCATCCTGGGTAAGTTGGGGTCAAGCTCCAAGAACGAACAAGATTAAATTTCAGCACATCGGAGGAAGGGTGCTGGTGGTGCTCAGAATCAGGAAGTCCCTCGTTGTGGAACATTTCTTCTACACCTGTATCTGTGAACTGAAATTCACAGCCACTATATTCATACTATCAGAAGAAAGTACCAAGATCACTTACAAGTTTCAAGTTAATCACAAGTGGCTATGACGACAGGCTCTTTCAAATCACAAGCCAAAATGACAAGGTAGGAAATCTTACATGATGGGGCTTTAAAGTAAGGAAGACAAGTATCTGTTTTACTGTCAGACCCTCCTTCCTCTGGAATGAAGGGGGAAGGCCATTTGTGATGTTAGCTGTTTGTGTCATTGTGTTCTCATGATGCCATGGGTCCCTATTGCAGTCCTACACCATTCTGGCGACTCAGCTACTTTTTGCAGCCCCCTGTTCCTGCTATTCCATGCTCTCCATTGTCTTTCTTAGCTTTCCCCATTCATGGTTTCGACATCTCTTGGCATTTATTGTCTCATGGCTTCTGATCATTGTCTTTTCTCTGGGTGTTTGTTTGGTTTTGTTCTTTTCATTTTTTGAATTCTACCCCTATAATAACTGCTCACTTACTCTGTTAAACACGCAGCTGTTACAAGAAAGAATGCCAGTCCATTCATTCAGTCATGGCCACTTTTGTTGGGCAGAGTTCTCCCACTTGGGTCATCTCTACTGCACTGAGGGCTATCGGTTCTTGAAAGTTTTACAGCCTTCTTCACAAGGAGTGTGGTGGGGATATACTCATGAGAATAATGAGAACAGCTAACATTTACTGAGTGTTGACTGTGGGCTAGGCAATATTTCAAGTGCTTTACAGTAGTCTATTCAAACCTCTGAATAAAATCCCTATTTTATAGATGAGGAAGCTGTGGTGGTTAGAGGTGAGCAGTATATTCAAGGTCACACAGCCAATAAACAGCAGAGCGAAGGTTCTAGCTGGGCAGTTTGGCTTTTAGTCAATAAATTGCCAATGCAACTGTATTTAAAGAAACCTGTGCTGGAGTTGCTGTACATAGCAGAGGGGGCCAGCTGCCCAACAAAGATTCAAGCTCTGTGTTCATAGTGGAGGGCTATTACTGGAAAGCAGCTGTCCAGCCAAGGACTATGTTTGCTAGTCTCCCTGAATCTAAGAACTGGTTCTAGCCAACATGAACAGAAGTGACGTTCTTTCGCATTTGGGTCAAGGAGGTAAACATCTGGAGTGCCTTCTACATGTTCTATTTCCCTTCCGCAAAATCTTGGAACCTACCTATTTAAGGTGGTAGTGCTATAAGATGGAAAGAGCCTAGTTCTCTGAGCAAATTGCCTAGGAGAGCTACATGATCAGGAATATTGACTAGACTTTATAGAAAGTAGAAATAAACTTTAAAGTGCTGAGATTTGGGGTTTATTTATTATAGCAGTGAGCCCTCTCTGACAAATGCATCATGTAAACACCCACTTCTTGAATAAAACTTGCAAATTTGTTGATACATATGTGGTTGAGACGTTCTAACCAAACAAATGTCTTGGAAACTGATATTAAGTGAGATGATGTGAATAATTTTGACAAAGGCTCCGGGAAGAAAGGACTTCGCTGATAGCTCAGTTGGTAAAGAATTCACCTGCAATGCAGGAGATCTCGGTTTGATTCCTGAGTTAGGAAGATCTTCTGGAGAAGGGGTAGGCTACCCACTTCAATATTCTTGGGCTCCCCTTGTGGCTCAGCTGGTAAAGAATCTGCCTGCAATGTGGGAGACCTGGGTTGGATCCCTCGGTTGGGAATATCCCCTGGAGAAGGGAAAGGCTACCCACTCCAGTATTTTGGCCTGGAGAATTCCATGGAGTTGCAAAGAGTCGGACACAACTGAGAGACTTTCACTACTACTACTACTATTGGGAAGAAAATGTTAACTCTTTACTGATCTTTACAAAAAATTAAAACAAAGTCAGCCAGAGAAAGACAAATATGATATCTCTTATATGTGGAATCTAAAAAAATGATATAAATGAATCTATTTACAAGACACAAAAAGAGTCACAGATATAGAAAACAAACTTATGGCTACCAAGAAGAAAGGGGTAGGGATAAATTGGGAGATTGGGATTGATACATACATACTACTATATATAAAATAGGTAACTAATAAGGACTTACTGAATAGCATAGGCAACTCTACTTAATACTCTTTAATGACCTATATGGGAATAGAATCTAAAAAAGAGTGGATATATGTATAGGTTTAACTGATTCATTTTGCTCCACTTAGTTCAGTAAGTTCATATGCTGCAGCTAAGATCTGGCACAGTCAAATAAATAAATAAATATTTTTAAAACTATACTCCAATAAAGGTTAACTTAAAAAACCCCTAACAGCAGCCCAAGGAATTCTGCTCAATATTCTGTGGTAACCTGGATGGGAGAGTAGTTTGGGGGAGAATGGATACATGTATATAATATATGTATATTCAGTAAAGGCTGAATCCCTTTACTGGCCACTGGACACTATCAAAACATCATCAGTCAGGTATTGTTGTTATTAAGTTGCTTAGTTGTTTCTGACTTTCTTGCAACTCTGTGAAATGTAGCCTGCCGGGCTCTTCTGTCTGTGGGATTTCCCAGGCAGGAATACTGGAGTGGATTGCCATCTCCTTCTCCAGGGAATCTTCCTGACCCAGGGATTGAGCCCACATCTCCTGCACTGGCAGGTGGATTCTTTACCACTGAGTCACGTGGGAAGCCCTAATCAGCTATACTCTATAAAACAAAAAGTTTCTAAAAAATTAATTAAAAAACCCATAACAAGGACTTCCCTGGTGGCCCAGTGGTGGAGAATCTGCCTGTCACTGCAGGAGATGTGGGTCCCATCCCTGGTCCCAGAGGATCCCACATGCATTGGAGCAAATAAGCCCCTGCGCCACTGTTACTGAGCCTGTGCTCCAGAGCCCAGGAACTGCCACCTACTGAGCCCATATGCTGCAACTACTGATATTCTGAATGTGTGACAATATGTGCAAATACTGTTGTAAGCTCAGGCACCTTCTCCTGGATCTTCTAGCATTACCATGTGAATAATCAAGACCCTACACTGGGAAATACTGTCAACTACTTCCACATTTCCTGGATCTATATTCTGAGAGATCCAGGATAGCGTACTTCCCAATACTACGGACTGAACTGTGTCCCTCTCAAATTCATTTACTGAAATTCGAATCCCCAGCACCTCAGAATGTGACTGTATTTGGAGACAGGGCCTGTAAAGAGGTAATTAAGATAGAATGGGCTTCCCAGGTGGTGCTAGTGGGAAAGAGCCTGCCTGGCAATGCAGGAGACATAAGAGACTCAGGATCAAGATCCCCTGGAGGAGGGCCTGGCAACCCACTCCAGTATTCTTGCCTGGAGAATCCCATGGACGGAGGAGTCTGGTGGGCTACAGTCCATGGGGTCACAAAGAGTCAGACACGACTGAAGTGACTTAGCAGGCAATAAAATGAGACCATGTGGATGGGCCCTAATCCAGTATGACACGGTATCTTTATATGAGATTGGGACACAGACAACACAGGCCACGGGATGATCATGTGTGGATACAGCAAGAATTTGGACATCTACAAGCCAAGGAGAGTGGACTCAGAAGAAACCAAATATGTCAACAACTTGATCGTGGGCTCCTAGTCTTCATAACCGTGAGAAAATAAACTGTTGCTTATGCCACCGAGTTCATGGTATTTTGTTATCTCAGTCCAAGCAAATAAATACATCCCCAAAGGCCCTATGACCTCAGAATCAGAATTCTGATTCTTCAAATCCCCTAACTCATGGCAAGTGTAATCTTTTACAGTGTGGCAGGATTCTTTATACATGAGCCAATCTCTGAATTTGTACAACAAACATTTTTATTAATTCCATAGGCAAGAGTTCACTTCTTGCATCCTATGAAACTCCTGTATATTAGAAGCTGAGCTTTTATTCTCTGAGTTGAGACAAACAATCCAACTTGTCAAATAATTAGGAATATCCCCACTAAGCTGTTGATCGCATTTCAATCTTTGAATATAACTAAAAGTGTTAGAAACATTGTTTCCACAGTCTCACAAGTTCATCAAAGGCTTTCATCCTAAGTGAAACAGAAGAGAGAGATCTAATGGCAAATAGTTTCTTTCAATATTTGAGACTCTCAGGAATGTAACATGCTTTTGTAGGTGATCTCTATTTTTAGGAGCCTTAAAAGTGCAGGTTCACTAATATCAGACTTTTCAGAAAACCCTCCAAAAGTATCTCACAGTTCAGTTCAGTTCAGTTGCTCAGTCATGTCCGACTCTTTGCGACCCCATGGACTGCAGCACACCAGGCCTCCCTGTCCATCACCAACTCCCAGAGCTTGCTCAAACTCATGTCCATTGAGTTGTGATGCCATCCAACCATCTCATCTCTGTCATTCCCTTCTCCTCCTGCCTTCAATCTTTCCTAGCACAAGGGTCTTTTCTAATGAATCAGTTTTTTGCATCTTACGGTCATGTCTATTCAGTTTTTATAAATTATAGAATCAAGTACTTATATATTATATCAATGCTTTAAATAAGAAGAGATGACATGAGACATTGAAAACATATCGTCTCCATCTCTGTAAAATATATCAGAATACATAGATAAAACAGTTATGATTATAAAATTCCTTGAGATTTCTTAGAGAACTAATATTCTTGCTGTAAAAACTATTATTGGAAAAAAAACTTGTCTAAATATACCAAGTGTCTGAGAAGACATATGGCTTAACTGTAAGATAAGGAATGAGTGAACTGCATTATTCATTTCGATGCTGATGACACTGGGAAAAGCAAAGTAGACAGATTATACAATCCAGGTTGCATACTGACACTTCTTGAATTATCAGGAGTCAAGTATTACAGTGCCACACAGCTACACTGGCTATTCTCAGAAGAGCTGCTGTACTTACAGCTAGATGAAGCAGCTTTCTCACAAAGACATTCTGACCATGGTAGCCCATCTGACCTCTCCTTTGAGGTTCTTCTGCTAGCCCCTGTAGAATCTCACCTTTTTCACTGCTTTCAGACATGCCCAGAATGGAGCTGAAATGGGAGTCCTGCCATAAATCAAGCTTTATGAATGGATACTATAAATTTTCTAATTTATATGCTACACGGTGTGTGTTCCTTTGAGAGTCATAAAGCTATGCAAACGGAGGAACTTGGAAAGCACTGATACGAAAGGACCTTTTTGCTAAGAAAGGAAGCGACAGAAATCTGTAAGCTCATTTCATGTGAGTGAGTGTCCCACTGAGCACTGAAAAACGGCAGCTGTAGAGGGCCCCCAAAGAAGCTTGGGTGAGCTATCAGAGAAGAAGCTGATATAAATCTGTGAAACAAATAGATGCTTGTCTTTCATTTCCAAACTGGCTTGGTGTAGTAGTTGTCTTTCCAGTCATCTATCGGAAGGCAGAATAAACCAGTCTATGTAATTTGAGCCCAAATGGAAAGATATTAAGAATTATACTTTGCTTCTTTTCTAGGCTTCTCTCTTTGCTAAGACGGTTGCTGTGAACATAAACAATATAAAAGGCTCTTTTCTTGCCTATAAATGTTATGTTCCTTGGTAATGAAGTTTCCATCTTTTAGATCCTGCTAGCCTGTAGATGATGCATTATTTTCACAGTTCATAGGAGAAATTAAGTTCAGAATCTGCAGTGTGGCGTTTGTGTTAATGTATATTTCAAATGTTCCACAACTTATGGATAGTTGTCTGATGCTTTTTTTTTTAACACTTTTTATTTTGTATTGGAGTACAGCCAATTAACAATGTGATAGTTGTCTAATTCTAATTACTCAAAGATTTCACTTCTTTTAAATTTATCTCAAGCACTGAAAACAGAAAACCAGAGTAATGCTTATTTTACACCACATTTCTAAATCCACTTAAAAAAATCACTTCTGGTTCAATTTGTATAAATCAATCTTAGAACAGTCTTGCAACACATTGTAGAATATGTCAGCAGAGATAAACTCGAGCAACTCTTCAGTATCTCTTGCTGCCTCAAAGGGTTAGCAGATGATGCCATTTGCCATTTTAATTTGTCAAACAGTATTGAGGGAGATCAGATTGTAACGTGGAACATGTATTTCAAATTAAACTCTGTAGTGCTTGGTTGCTATTTATCTAAGGCACTGCATTTTAGAGTTGTGGTGGCACAGAATTTGAATCAATTAACTCTGAGACTGAATTGTAAGTGAAACATGTTTTCTATGAAATGTAGAGAATATGATCTAGGCATTTGTTAGGTCTGTGAGTCCAGAATTCTTTCTCAAACACTATTTTTAAGAAATGCATGTTGAAAACTCTCTATCTTTATAACTGAACTTAAAACCAGGACTTGTAATGAATTAAAAAGAAATATGATATTTTGAACAGATAATATGGGCTTCATATTATTAATATTATAAATAGCATAGTGTGTAAGTTAAAGAAATAATGTTTCTTCTTTTTAAAATGGTGTTTCCCCTATCTTCGTCATTTTAAGAAAGTACACATTCATTAGGCATAATGGAAAATATAGAAAAGTATATATATATTAAAAAAAAAATTTGTCACTGTTCCACCATCCTAAGGTAAGTATTGTCCATATTTGGATAAGTTACTTCCATACAGAAACATACTTTTATATGCTTCTGTTTTGAGTTGTGTTTGTTTCTAGAAAATTTTTAAAAATTGTGTCCTTTTCAGTTAACATAATGTAATAGCATTTATCTATGTTAATACATATCTTGACAAACAATTTTAAAGGGCTGTACAATTTTCTATTAGATGTAGGCTCTAAAATTTATTTCTCTATTACCAAATCATTACTATTTAGGTTAATCTGAACTTTATCATTAAGTATGCAACCGTGAATATCCTTCTGAGTGCAAAACATTCTTTTTTTCGAAAAGTTATTTATTTGGCTGAACCAGGTCTTAGCTGCAGCACACGTGCTCTTCAGCTGCAGCACGTGGGATCCAGTTCCCTGACCAGGGACTGAACCCCAGGCCCCCTGCATTTGGAGTGTGGAGTCTTAGGCACTGGACTACCAGGGGAGTCCCTAGAAAATATTCTGAATTTTGAATTTTAGATTATTTATTTAGGCTTTCTTCTCAGAAAAGAAATCAGATTTAAACATCTTTTATAAAAAGGGCACCACCATCAGAAATCTACGAGAATGCTGTTTCATGACACTCTTACCAACACTGAATAGCGCTGTACATATGACTTTCTATTAAGCAGGGCAGAATAATCATTTATTTTTTCTTCTACGCAAGGCTTCCTTAAAAGGGCAGTAAAATAATAAAATATGTATTAAAACCCACAAGGTCAAAGAAAATGGGAATGAAAACATGAGATCTGGACAAGAGGAAGTTGTGAGTCCAGGAGTTGACTGGGAGAATAAAGTGAAAATATGCACACTCATTCCTGGGGGATGAGGCAGTCAGATAAACACACCTCCTTGGCAGGAGACAGAACTATTTTCTTGAATGATTTAAGATCAGGAGAAAAAACCACCAAATAATAACATTTGGAGTTTCCAGCATTCAGACAGAAAGGTGGAGAAGAGAATGAATGGGAAATATTTTTAAAAATATTAAAAATTATTAATGAAAATATTAAGAATCATATGGAACACTGATAAGAAACAATATATGTATAACTGAAATTTAGTTTTAACATATGTGAAATGAGAGATATTGACTAAGAATTATCAAACTCTGACAAGAGATATCAAGCCATTCAGCCAATAAACTCTAGACTTAGGATAAATACAAAGAAAATCACCTCTGGGACATAATAGCAAAACTAACGAAAACCGAAGACAAAGAGGGAAATCTTAGAAGCATTTATAGGGGACAAAATCACTTTCCAAAGAACAACAATAAGACTATCCCCACTAGTTCCAGGGCATTTTCATCAATTAAAAAGAAAGCCTCAGTCATTCCCCATTCTCTCTTTTCCTTGTTCCCAGGAAACTACTAATTTAATTTCTATTTCTATGGTTTTGCCTATTTTGGACATTTCATATAAATGAAATTATGCAATACGTGGCTTTTTGTGTTTGACTTCTTTCACTTAGCATAATACTTTTGAGGCTTACCGACATTGTAACATGTACTTCATTCCTGTTATGGTTGAATACTGTTCCATTATACAGATACAATATATTAAAAAATTCATTAAGCAGTAGATGGACATTTGTGTGGTTTTCAACTTTTTGGAAAATAAATGCATGAGTTTATTTCTGGACTCTCAATTCTGCTTCACTTGTTTATATGTCTTTCTATAAACCATTACCACAGAGTTCTTTATTTTTCTTGAAAACAGTTATCTATCCTTGATATTTGATTCTTGCTGGAACCTTCAGTGTTACAAACTCTGTGCTGTCTGTTGTTTACTGACCTAACCTGAGATTCTATAATAATGCTTATGATATGGTAGGTGCTCAATAAATACATGATAAAGTTGAATTTGGACTTAGTCTTCTGTTTGAAATAATTCTAAACAGAATTTTAGAAAATCTTTCAGAGGTTTTCTAAATATCCAATTTTATTTCTTTCAATTATTCTTTGGTGACTTTTATTACTTTTAATTTTTTAATTTTGTTCGTTTTTTAATATACAATTTGATTTATTTATTTATGGCTGTGCTGGATCTTCCCTGCTGCTTGGGCTTTTCTCTAGCTGCGCTGAGCGGTGGCTACTCTTTGTTGCAGTGCCTGGGCTTCTCACTACAGTGGCTTCTGCCTGCGGAGTACAGGCTCCAGGGCACACAGGCTTCAGGAGTTACGGTGCACGGGCTCAGCGGTTGCGGCTCCCGGGCTACAGAGCTCAGGCTCGGTACTTGTGGTGGTGGGGTCAGTTGCTCTGCAGCATGTGGGATCTTCCCAGACCAGGGATTGAACCTGCATCTTCTGCTTTGACAAGTGGATTCTTCACCACTGAGCCAATAGGAAAGCTCTACATTTGTTCTTAATTCATCATTTTTCAATTTATTTTTTCCCAAATTTCTACCTAATTTTCTTAAGATTATTTGGTCAATCATTCTTTGCCTTTATATTGATTTATACACAGGGTTGCAAAGAGTTGGACATGACTGAAGTGACTTAGCACATATACATCATACATCATACGTGAGTAAATCCTCTTATACAGGAGGGGCTTCCCTCCTAGTTCAGTTGGTAAAGAATCCACCTGAGATGCGGGAGACCCTGGTTAGATTCTTGGGTTGGTAAGATCCCCTGGAGAAGGGATAGGCTACCCAGTCCATTATTCTTGGGCTTCCCTTGTGGCTCAACTGGGAAAGAATCCATCTGCAGTGCGGGAGACCTGGGTTTGATCCCTGGGTTGGGAAGATCCCCTGGAGAAGGGAAAGGCAACTCACTCCAGTATTGTGGCCTGGAGAATTCCATGGACTGTATAGTCCATGGGGTTGCAAAGAGTCAGACACAACTTAGCAACTTTCACTTTACTTTTTCCTGGAGAAAGAAAGGGCAACCTACTCCAGTATTCTTGCCTACAGAATGCCATGGACAGAGAAGCCTGGCAGGCTACAGTCAATGGGGTTGCAAGAGTAGGACACAACTTAGCGACTAAACCACTACCATAGAAGGGAGGCAAGGAGAAACTAACTATAAAGGAGATTCAGAATTTGAATTCAGATATTCTTATTTTTTGGAATCTATCATTCTGCTTTCAAGACTACTTTGCCCTATGGGACTATATTATTGATATTATACTGGTACCATATATAGTGTTATATACAGTAAAATAAGACTTCTCTTTTAATTAGTACTTCCCTTCCATAATTTTGTGACTATCTTTTAGTTATTAAAAATAAATAATATAAAAAAATCATTTCAACAATTAACAAAACAATAATAACATGTCTCACTGATTTTAACTGTTAATTATAACTACCTATATATTAACTTGGGATAAACTGAATCAGAAAAAAATGTTTGTACACCTGGAACTAGTATGACACTGTTAAGAAGTCAACTATATTTCAATTTTAAAAATGTTTGTTTTCCTATATATAAATGTTGTCTTTATATTTATTTAAGTCTTTCAATAAGGTTTTCTAAATTTCTTCTTCTTGATATTAATACATTTCATGACAAGCTACTCGTTGGTATTTTTTAAAATTGGTTTTATAAAAGAAATTTTTGTTATATTTTCTAGTTTATTATCTCTAGTAGGTGTTATTTATTAAATGAGAAAGTCATTCTCTTAGAAGTATTTACAAATATTTATCAAATAATATTTACTGTGTCTATTCAAAATACAGTTTTAAGTATGTGTCTTATTTAAAATATTTTAAGAGCCTCTGTATTTACGTACACAATAAGTATGGGAATTTTTCCCCCATCATAATTCCACATACATGTTGGTAAATCAAGACCAACAAAAGTTTTGTTATTCATACTAACAATTTAATCAAAGCATTTATTAAAATGAAATGAGTGCCTTATAATTTATTAAGAAGGAAAAGATGTTATTGCTTAGAATCTTAAACAGCCTGTTAAAATCTGGTTATTTAAAAATTGAAAAAGAATATTGCAGAAAAGCTATCTATGGCAACACAGTAAAGGAAATACTACCTTCTAGAAAACTTTTTAGCAAAATATGCTAATTCTATTTCATTTCATGAATAAGAATCATTATTGGAGATATAATTTACAATATCTATTGTCTGATGAACACATGCATATTGTACAGAAGGACATGGGGATATGTTTCATGTCATTCATGGCTGAAATGTGCATTTCTATAATCCTGTTCTATTAGGTGACTACTCTATGTATACCAGTAACACTGAAGAAGCTGAAGTTGAATGGTTCTATGAAGACCTACAAGACCTTTTAGAACTAACACCCAAAAAAGATGTCCTTTTCATTATAGGGGACTGGAACACAAAAGTAGGAAGTCAGGAAACACCTGGAGTAACAGGCAAATTTGGCCTTGGAGGACAGAATGAAGGAGGGCAAAGGCTAATAGAGTTTTGCCAAGAGAACACACTGGTCATAGGAAAAACCCTCTTCCAACAACACAAGAGAAGACTCTACACATGGACATCACCAGATGGCCAACACTGAAATCAGATTGATTATATTCTTTTCAGCCAAAGATGGAGAAGCTGACTCATTTGAAAAGACCCTGATGCTGGGAAAGATTGAGGGCAGGAGGAGAAGGGGACAACAGAGGATGAGATGGTTGGATGGCATCACCGACTCAATGGACATGAGTTTGGGTAAATTCCGGGAGCTGGTGTTGGACAGGGAGGCCTGGCGTGCTGCAGCTCATGGGATCACAAAGAGTCGGACAGGACTGAGAGACTTAACTGAACTGAACTATGTACATAAACCTAAACAAGTGTATACAATGCTAATATTAATTGTAAAAACCACTTTCTAGTAGAATTAAAATATGTACATGTTAAAATTAAAGCATTTTAATTAAGGTCAAGCTAACTCCTCAAAACAAGTAAGGCAATTTTTCCAATACCTGTAGGTCAAGCACTGGCCCTGACTATAACTAAAAAAAAAAGTTTATTATACTATGAATTGGAAAAGTTAATTAGCAAAGCTATAGTAATCAAAACAGCATGGCACAGGGACAAAAACAGACACACAGGGCAATGGAACAGGACAGAAAACCCAGGCAGAAACCCCATAAACTCACGGTTAACCTACAGCAAAGGGGGCAAAAATATACAATGGGAAAAAAACAGTTTCTTCAATCAGTGGTTCTAGGAAAACTGGACAGCTATATGGAAAAGAATGAGATTAGAACATTCTCTAACATCATATACAAAAATAAAGTTAAAATGGATTAAAGACCTAAATGTAAGACAGGATATTAGAAAACTCCTAGAGAAAAACATAGGCAGAACACTCTTCGACATAAATTGCAGCAGTATTTCTTTTGGTCTGTCTCCTAGAGTAATGGAAATAAAAGCAAAAAGACACAAATGAGAGCTAATTAAACGTAAAAGCTTTTGCACAGCAAAAGAAACCATAAGCAAAACAACAGACAGCTTATGGACTGGGACAAATTATTTGCAAACAATGAAACTGACAAAGGAGTAATTTCCAAAATATACAAACAGCTCTTAGAGCTCAGTTTCAAAAACAAACAAATAAACAAATAACTCAATCAAAAAATGGGCAGAATACCTAAAGAGACATTTTTCCAAAGAGGAAATTCAGATGGCCAACAGTCACAAGTAAAGACGTTCAACATCTCTAAACATTAGAGAAATGGAAGTCAAAACCACAATGGGGGCTTCCCTGGTGGTCAAGTGGTTAAGAATTTGCCTGCCAATGCAGGGGACACTGGTTAGATCCCTCCCTGAGATTTCATATTCTGCAGAGCAACTAAGCCTGTGCATCACAACTACTAAGCCTGAGCTCTAGAGCCCATGCTCCCCAATAAGAGAATCCACCACAATCTGAAGCCCATGCATCATCATGAAGAGTAGCCCTTATTCACCGCAAATAGAGAAAGCCTGCATGCAGCACTGAAGACCCAGTGCAGTTGAAAATAAATAAGTAAAAAAAATTAAAAATACCCCAGAATGCAATGTCACCTCACATCTGCCAGAATGGGCCATTCATCATCAAAAAGCCTATAAATAACATGCTGGAGGGGGTGTGGACAAAAGGGAACCCTATATAATTAAAGCAATTGTAAATTGGTGCAGCCACTAAGGAGAACAGTATGGAGGTTTCTTTAAAAAACTATAAGCAGAGTTACCATAGGCACCAGCAATCCCATTCCTGGCATAGATCCAAAAAAGATGAAAACCCTAATTTGAAAAGATACATGCACTATTTTTAATTGCCAAGACATGGAAGCAACCTATAAATGTCCATCTACAGATGAATGGATAAAGAATTTATGGCAAACACCCCCCATACCCCCCCATACACAATGGAATACTATGCACCCATAAAAATAAGGAAATAATGCCATTTGCTGCAACATGGATGGACCTAGAGATTATCATACTGAGTGAAGTCAGTCAGAGAAAGACAAACAAATGATGTCACTTATATGTGGACTCTAAAATAAAGTGAGTTTATACAAATGAGCTTATTTACCAAACAGAAACCTACTCATAGACACAGAAAACAAACTTATGGTTATGAAAGTGGTGGGGAGAGGAGTAAACTAGAAGCTTGGGATGAATAGATATACACTACTATCTATAAAATAGGTTTTAAAAAAGGACCTACTGTATAGCACATGGAACTATATTCAATACCTGTAATAACTTATAATAAAAAGAATAAATATATGTATATTTGAATCACTTTGCTGTGTACCTGAATTAATACAACATTGTAAATTAACTATTGTTTTTGCTTAGTCACTATGTCCAACTTTTTTACAACCACTGAGACTCGTAAACTAAATCCATGGGATTTCCCAGGCAAGAGTACTGGAATGGGTTGCCATTTCCTTCTCCAGGGGATCTTCCCAACCCAGGAATCAAACCTGGGTCTCCTGTATTACAGGCAGATTCTTTACCAGCTGAGCCACCAGGAAAGCCCATAGAATACTGGAGTGGGTTGCCATGCTCTCCTGGGGATCTCCCGGACCCAGGGATTAAACCTGTGTCTCTTACCTCTACCTGGGTTGGAAGGCAGGTTCTTTACCACTAGCGCCACCTGGGAAGCCCCAGAGTAGCATGAAGTAAAAGTGAAAGTGTCAGTTGCTCAGTCATGTCCAACTCTTTGCGACCCCACAGACTGTAGCCTGCCAGGCTTCTCAGTTCCGGGGATTCTCTAGGCCAGAATACTGGAGTGGGTAGCCATTCCCTTCTCTAGGGGATCTTTCCAACCCAGAGATCTAATCTGGGTCTCCTGCATTGCAGGCAGATTCTTTACTGTCTTAGCCACAGGGAAGTCAGAGTTGCATGGGTCAACATAAATTTAATGGGTGAAGTGATACCTGAGTTGGATCTTAAAAAAATAATTCCACCAAGAGATCAAATAAGGGTCAAATACAACCAATTTCTATTATAGCAAAAACATTTTTTTTTCCTTTTGGTCCAAGAGTCAATTCAGTTTCAAGTGTTGTATTTAATTGCTATGTCTCTTTAGATCTGGAATAGTTCCTCAAATGTCTCTGTTGGGACACTGGCATTTTGAAGAGGACAGGTTAATTATATTATAGACTGTCTTCTGTTTGGATTTGTCTGATGTTTCCTCATGATTAGAGTCAATTATGCATTTTTGGCAGGAACACCACAAAAGATATACCGTGTTCTCAGTGTTTCATATTAGGAGATGCACAAAGTTGATTAGTCCTATTACTGGTGATTTTAACCTTGATAACATAGTTAGGAAAGCATCTGAAAGGTTTCTCAGCTGTGAAGTTCCTATCTTACCTTTTTAAATGGTATATATTTTATAGGGAGTTACACTGAGGTTATGTAACTATTCTGTTCCTTAACAAATTTTCTCCCAATCATTTTAGCACTTGCCTGATAAAGTATTACTATGTGTGCACTTGTGCTAAGTTGCTTTAGTCATGTCCAACTGTTTGCGATGCTATGGACTGTAGCCTGCCAGGCTCCTCTGTCCATGGGATTCTCCACTCAAGAATACTGGAGTGGGTTGCTGTGCTCTCCTCTAGGGGATCTTTCTGACCCAGAGATCGAACCAGTGTCTCCTGCTTGTCAGCGGATTCTTTACTGCTGAGCCACTGGGAAGCCCAAGTACTACTATGAAAGTGACTGTCCCTCAGTTGTGTTGGACTCTTTGGAGCCCACGGACTATACAGTTCATGGAATTCTCCAGGCCAGAATACTGGAATGGGGAGCCTTTTCTTTCTCCAAGGGATCTTCCCAACCCAGGGTCAAATCCAGGTCTCCCTTATTGCAGGCGGATTCTTTACCAGTTGAGCCACAAGGGAAGTCCAAGTAGTACCATTAAGTTCAGTCACTCAGTCATGTCTGACTCTTTGCCGCCCCATGAACTGCAGCATGCCAGGCCTCACCGTCCATCACCAACTCCTGGAGTACACCCAAACCCAAATCTGTTGAGTTGGTTATGCCATCCAACCATCTCATCCTCTGTCATCCCCTTTTCCTCCTGCCCTCAATCTTTCCCAGCATCAGGGTCTTTTCCAATGAGTCAGCTCTTCGCATCAGGTGGCCAAAGTATTGGAGTTTCTGCTTCAGCATCAATCCTTCCAATGAATATTCAGGACTGACTTCCTTTAGGATGGACTGGTTGGATTTCCTTGCAGTCCAAGGGACTCTCAATAGTCTTCTCCAACACCACAGTTCAAAAGCATTAATTCTTCGGCACTCAGCTTTCTTTATAGTCCAACTCTCACATCCATACATGGAAAAACCATAGCCTTGACTAGACGGATCTTTGTTGACAGAGTAATGTCTCTTCTTTTCAATATGCTATTTAGGTTGGTTATAACCTTCCTTTCAAGGAGTAAGCGTCTTTTAATTTCATGGCTGCAACCATCTGCAGTGATTTTGGAGCCCAGAAAAATAAAGTCAGCCACTGTTTCCACTGTTTCCCCATCTATTTGCCATGAAGTGATGGGACCAGATGCCATGATCTTAGTTTTCTGAATGTTGAGCCACAAGCCAACTTTTTCACTCTCTTTCATTTTCATCAAGAGCCTCTTTAGTTCTTCTTCACTTTCTGCCATAAGGGTGGTGTCATCTGCATATCTGAGGTTTTCGATATTTCTCCCGGCAATGTTGATTCCAGCTTGTGCTTCCTCCAGCCCAGCATTTCTCATGATGTACTCTGCATATAAGTAAGCAGGGCGACAATATACAGCCTTGATGTACTCCTTTTCCTATTCCTATGCGGAACCAGTCTGTTGTTCCATGTCCAGTTCTAACTGTTGCTTCCTGACCTGCATACAGGTTTCTCAAGAGGCAGGTTGGTGGTCTTGTATTCCCATATCTCTAAGAATTTCCCACAGTTTATTGTGATCCACACAGTCAAAGGCTTTGGCATAGTCAATAAAGCAGAAATAGATGTTTTTCTAGAACTCTCTTGCTTTTTCGATGATCCAGCAGATGTTGGCAATTTGATCTCTGGTTCCTCTGCCTTTTCTAAAACCAGCTTGAACATCTAGAAGTTCACAGTTCACATACTGTTGAAGCCTGGCTTGGAGAATTTTGAGCATTACTTTGGTGTGAGATGAGTGCAATTGTGTGGTAGTTTGAGCATTCTTTGGCATTTCCTTCCTTTGGGATTGGAATGAAAACTGACCTTTTCCAGTCCTGTGTCCACTGCTGAGTTTTCTAAATTTGCTGGCATACTGAGTGCAGCACTTTCACAGCATCATCTTTTAGGATTTGAAATAGCTTAACTGGAATTCCATCAACTCCACTAGCTTGTAATTTTCTAACAACTTCATTATCTTCCACATTTAATATCTGACATTCTGTTATAAAGAAGTGCTTAGTTTAGTTTCTCATTTCTGTGTTTATTTGTGGGTTTTTATCAGTATGGGTTCATGGATGACTACATTTTAAAATGGCTTATAACCTGATACTATAATTATTCTAATTCTCAGATTATCTCCAGTTTGGGCAGTGGGAGCACCTTCAAATCGGCTATAGTGTCCTTTTTATATTCTCCATCATTTTTGAGCTTTACTTTATATTTTGGTACAATGGGACTTTACAGACTTATCTTGTACTTCCCCTGCTCTTGTAATATGCCATTTCTCCAAGAAGCTCTGATTCCTTTTAGTAGCAAATGGTTTTCAGGAAACCATTTCCAGATTTCAAGATCTGGAAATTAGATGTGTTCATTGCTACTAGGTTCTGTTAGTGGGTGAAGTATTACCCCAAGATATACACATACAACTGTGTTTTCTATTTAAAGTTTGAGTTCACACTGATACTTCTATTTCCAGTATAATCCTACACAATTCATTCTAGCCTTCGCCTTCCCATATTTTAAACTTTCTGCTTAGATAGTGAAAATTTGGCTCTCAATATCCTTAGCTACTTAGTTTCTCATTTTCCTTTTATGTACCAAGCTCCTGGTCCTTGATTACCTCCTTTGCTTTGGCCTGGTGTTCCCACAGATCCCCTTAGCTGTGAGTGTTGCACTGGCCCCAATTCTGTGAGCTCTGGTTACCTCTTGGATCTTGGTTCTAGCTCCACAGGTCCCATATTAGGGAAGGAAGTTAAGCATGGGAAGGGCATGATCAGATTTGTCTCTTAGAACAATCAGTTTGATGGCAGGGATTAGATTCAATGGGATTTGAGTTCTTTAACAGGCTACTGTAAAGCTTAGGCTTAAAATGGCCTAAACTAAAAATGCAGCCAAAGAATAGAGAGAATACAGAAAACAAATATTTAGAAGATAAAACCTAAAGGATTGAGTAATTAATTTGATGTTGGAGCATGGGGAAGAAGAGAGAGCCCAATTTCGTTTCTGGCTGCGCCACATAGCTTGCAACATCTCAGTCCCCTGACCAGGGACTGAACTCGCGCCATGGCAGTCAAATTGCTGAATCCTAACCGTTGGACCACCAGGGAAGTCCTGAGAGAGCCTAATTTTTAACTTGGGAGATAAG
This sequence comes from Antilocapra americana, assembly GCA_007570785.1. NCBI lineage: Eukaryota > Metazoa > Chordata > Mammalia > Artiodactyla > Antilocapridae > Antilocapra > Antilocapra americana. The sequence continues at coordinate 4,941,049 of ML662439.1, forward strand.
AGCAGAAAGGATGCCACTAAACAAAATAGTGAATTCAGGAAGAAAAGCAGATTTAAAGGGGATGACAAAAGTGCCCAAAAGAAAACAATTGTTTCTTATTGATCATATTGAACATAAACTGTGGACACTTGAAGCAGAGTAGCTAGCTGGAGATAGCTTTGGGCATGTGCTTAGACATTACCTGAAAAATGCTTTCTGTGTGTAAAAGTTCAGAGAAACAAGTGCCTCTAGGGCCAAAGGACTCTGAGAAACACCAAATTCTTATCTGAGACTCTGAAGTCCATTCTTTTGGCTGTAAGTGGGCTACCTGAACTTTGCCCACAGGAATTAAAACAGAAATTGACGTCCAATAGGGACTTTGAGTTAAAAATATCAGAAGGAAGAAAAGAATAAAGTAGACTATGTCTGGCATAATTTCATAAAAATCACTTTTGATACTTTTTCACGATTAAACAAAAACATAAAATTGATTGTTTTAACAACAGCCAGAATGGTGGTCAAGGAAGTTCATGTCACTCAATAGCTTGTCTTGTGGGGGTGAAGGGGACCAAAGAGAAACTTATAGCAAGGCTAACTAATATTGATGATAAATATAACTTATCTGTCTCTCCAGCACTTTAAAAAGTCGATCCAAATTATTTACGACAGAACTCTATAAGTACTCTAATTTGTATTTTTCTGATATGGAAATATGACTAAGGGAAGGGGTTTGCAGGGAGAGGTTTCAACTCAAGTTGGATTTAGAAAAAGCAGAGGAACCAGCGATCAAACTACCAACATCCACTGAATCATTGAAAAAGCAAGAAATTCCAGAAAAACATCCACTTCTGCTTTGTTGACTACGCCAAAGCCTTTGACTATGTGGATCAGAACAAACTGGAAAATTCTTAAAGAGATGGGAATACCAGACCACCTTACCTCCCTCCTGAGAAATCTGTATGCAGGGCAAGAAGCAACTGCTAGAACTAGACATGAAACAACAGACTGATTCCAAATCAGGAAAGGAGTATGTTAAGGCTGTATATTGTCATCCTGCTTATTTAACTTATACGCAGAGTACATTACGCAAAATGCTGGGCTGGATGAAGCACAAGCTGGAATCGAAGATTGCCAGAAGAAATATCAATAACTTCTCAGATAAGCAGATGACACCACCCTTGTGGCAGAAAGCGAAGAAGAAATAAAGAGCCTCTTGATGAAAGTGAAAGGAGAGTTTAAAAGTTGGCTTAAAGCTCAGCATTTGGAAAACTAAGATCATGGCATCTGGTCCCATCACTTCATGGCAAATAGATGAGGAAACAATGGAAACAGTGATAAACTTTATTTTTGGGGCTCCAAAATTACTGCAGATGGTGATTGTGGCTAAGAAATTAAAAGATCCTTGGTCTTTGGATGAAAAGCTATGACCAACCTAGACAGCATACTAAAAAGCAGAGACATCACTATGCCGACAAAGGCCCATCTAGTCAAAGCCATGGTTTTTCCAGTAGTCATGTATGGATGTGAGAGTTGTATGATAAAGAAAGCTGAGCATCGAAGAATTGATGCTTTTGAACTGTGGTGTTGGAGAAGACTCTTGAGAATCCCTTGGACTGCAAGGAGATCCAACCAGTCCATCCTAAAAGAGATCAGTCCTGGCTGTTCATTGGAAGGACTGATACTGAAGCTAAAACTCCAATACTTTGGTCACCTGATGTAAAGAACTGACTCATTTGAAAAGACCCTGATGCTGGGAAAGATTGAAGGCGGGAGGAGAAGGGGACAACAGAGGATCAGATGGCTGGATGGCATCACCGACTCATGGACATGAGTTCAAGTAAGCTCCAGAATTGGTGATAGACAGGAAAATCTGGCATGCTGCAGTCCATGGGGTTGCAAAGAGTTGAACATGACTGAGCAACTGAACAGTTCCTATCTTAATGCAATATCTGTGCTCTTAGTTGGCCTACAGTATGGCTTTCGTAAAGATGAAGGAAGCAGTAGCCTCCAGAGGAGATGGCCAACAGGAGTTTCCAGTCTCCTTGTGCCTGATAAGAACCCTGAGCGTCTTTTTGACTTGAATTTTCAGAAATTCCTGTTCCTCTATTTGATTAGCTCAATCCTGCACACAGCCCATCAGAAGCCAGCAACCTGGAATTCCTCCAAAGTAGATGGACAAAGATGACAAGGGATCTAAACATACAATAAAATGCAAGGGAATATGGTAAGAACTTACAAACCATAAGACACGATAGTACAAATACACAAAGAGTTATCATATAGAAAAGGAATGGGACTTCTGATTTTCTATAAATCTAAGAATAATCCATGATATAGTGCTATGTGAAAATGCAGAACAAAATATTCCATTAGTACCAGGAAATATGTAAACTTTAAATATGCACATGAAAAAGGATTGAAGGTAACTAGAATATATGAAACACTGATGAGTTTAGGTGATGGTACTGTGGCCAAATTATGTCTTGACTCTTTTTTAGCAGTGTTCTTGAAAAAAGAAATTTTAACAAATAAAAGCAAACACATAAAAATAGAAACAAAAAAGGTATAATCAGAGAAAAATGTTCAGCCTTACTATAATCTGATAACAAATAGATTTATCTGTTTATTCCAATGAAAAACATTAAAAATAGATAATACCTAGGACTAGCAAGGTCTCAGGAAATAAGATCTCTAATATAGTTCTGACCAGAGTGTAAATGTTTTACACTTTCTGAGGAAAAAACTAGCAAACTATATAAAACAGAATAAACAGCAGTGACAATCCTTTGATGTAGCAATTGAATGTATCCTAAATAAGTAAGGATTTATGTAAAGTTAGAATTAAAAAGACACAGATGCATTGTTTATAATCTGTAAAAATTAAAAATAATCTAAATGTCTATTATTAGGGAATCTGGCTCAGTAAATTATATAACAGAATATTATACAGACATCAAAATTATGTGGAAAAAGTACACATACATATTTATAAAATATACATATATATGCATTATGTGAAAGTTGCTCAGTCCATGGAATTCCCCAGGCCAGAATACAGGAGTGGGTAGCCTTTCCCTTCTCCAGGGGATCTTCCCAACCCAGGGATCCAACCCAGGTCTCCACATGGCAGGCAGATTCTTTACTGGCTGAGCCACAAGGGAAGCCATTATATATATATATTTTTTACTGCACCACACAGCATATAGTATCTTAGCTCACCAAGTAGAGATGAAACTTGTGCCCCCTGCAGTGCAAGTGCAGAGTCTTAATCACTGAACCACAAGGGAATTTCCTGAAAAAAGTATTTTTGATTGCAATATAGTTCACAACTTGAACAAAACAGGTCACTAAATACTCTGCATAGTATGATCCAGTGATCCAGTTTTGTTTAAAAATATGCTATATACATGTGCTATATGTGCATATTATTTTTACTGTTGTTTATTCACTAACTCATGTCTGCCTCTTTTCGACCCCATGTACTATAGCCCACCAGGCTCCTCTGTCCATGAGCTTTCCCAGGCAAGAATACGGGAGTGGGTTGCCATTTCCTTCTCCAGTGGATCTTTCCGACCCAGGGATTGAATCCACGTCTCCTATATTGGCAGGTGGATTCTTTACCTCTGAGCCACCAAGAAAGCCTATATGTGCATATACACATACATCTATGTCTATACATACATTTGGTGCTTGATATATAACATTTTACAATTTATTATTGGATTACATTATTTATAGCTACTGCTTATATAACAAAACTATTAAAAATAAGTATGTGCTTTTCTCATCTATCAAATTTGGAAAGATTTTTAAAAATATTAATTAGGTAACAACGTCCTCAGCACTTAGTTTGCAATGGAGCAGGATCCTATGGGGCTTTCCATGTGGCCTTTCCCTAAATCCTTTGCTTTAGCTCCTCTCTGAAACACCCAGATAATAGTATTTAACTCACACTACCTGAATTATTCTACAGATGTGAAAACCCTTCACGGAATGGAAGATGTTACTTGATAACCAAGAGCACAGAGCCTCAGGCCTTCTGTCACCTAGGACTGCCGTTTACCTGAGTTACCACCCTGTTACCTCACTTTCAATCAGAAAATTGTAAACCAGCTGAATGCACACCTTGCAACTCCCTCTATCCTTCACCAGGCTTTAAAAAAATATGTTGCCAAAACCCTTCAGGGAGCCAGGGTTGGGGATGGGGAGGTGGGGGGTGGAAGGAGGGGTTGGGATGGGGGGGTGCGGTTTAGAGCAAGGAGTCATCCATCTCTTTACACAGTCCTACAATAAACCTTTCTCTGCTCCAAACTCCAATGTTTTGGTTTCTTTGCTCTCACTGTGCAGTTGGGCACACGAACTTGCACTACCAAGTTGATAATCAGTAAAGACTAGTCCGTCTCTCCTCCCTCTTGACAGAACCATACTCAAGCAGAATTAGAAAATGGCAGACCTCGGATGTAGCCAATGAGACTTAGGTTTGCATTAGATGACCTCTAAAGCATCTTTAAATTGCGACATTTCATGATCAACACAATCCTCCCCTATTTACCTCTTAAACAATCAACTGGAATAATACAAAAAACTGTATTGAATATTCAGGAGTTGTGTTACTATCACTAGCACGTACTTTGCAAATGGAGGGGAGAGTGGTGTGAAAAATAAGAGGGCACGAGGGAAAGCTGACACAAAACCAGCACACTTCTTCATTAACAGTTCCCAGGCTTCCTTTCTTTGTGAATGAGCGGTGGTCCTCAGGCCTCAAAGCAGACACTATCTGCGAGAAACAGAACTTAAAAATGGAGTTACTTTCCTTTTCCAAGGGTGGACCAACACACAGGAGTGGAGTGTCCTTTCCAACGGCCTGAGACTATGGCAGACGTTCAAGACCCTGGGATCCAGTCAGCAGGCGACAACTGGGGATTTCTCTTAGGCAGCCGAGGGGGTTGCCTAGTCGGCCGCACCTGGCCCTCTCCTCCCGGCGCCGCCTCACCGCAGGCCAAAGCGCGGCCGAGGGGCAGGCCGAGTACTCCGGCGGCTACCACGTGCGTACCTGCGGCCGGGAGGCCCGGAGCCTCGGGTGAGGGGCGGGGCCGGGGCGCGCGGGGCGGGGCCGGGGCGCGGCGCGGCGCGGGGTAGGGCGAGGCCAGCTGCGTACGCGGGGCGGGGCCAGCTGCGCGCGCGGGGCGGGGCGAAGGCCACGGGGCGGGGCGCGCAGCGCGCTCGGGGCGGGCCCCGCGCTCGTCCTCCTCCTCCCGCTCCCAGGCCTGGCGGCCCGAGCTCCTCCCCCGGCTCGGCCTCTCTCCCCTCCCTGCGCTCCCTCCTCCCCTTCTTCCTCGGTGAGGCGCTCCTCCAGCAGCCAGGCAGCATGGCGGCGGTGGAGACGCGCGTGTGCGAGACGGACGGCTGCAGCAGCGAGGCCAAGCTCCAGTGCCCCACCTGCATCAAGCTGGGCATCCAGGGCTCGTACTTCTGCTCGCAGGTAGACCCCCGCGGCCCCCGCGGCCCCGCCGCCGCCTCGCTCCCCTCTCCGCTTTGCCCTCGCGGCCGGTCGGGACACGCTCCTCCTCTTCCCCGGGCGGGCTCGCCGGCCGCTCTTCCTCCTCCGCCTCGCCGGCCGCGCCGCCGCCCCCTCTCGCCTCCCGGGGACCTGGGGCCCCTCCGGGCCCCGGCCGCTTGGGGCGCCCGCGGGGCTGGGGGCGGACGCGGACCTGCGCCCGCTCTCCCGGCCGTCCCGGGGCGCCGCGGGTAGGAGCCGGTGCTGCACGCTCCTCTTCCGACCCGGCGGGGGCTGCCAGGTGTGCGGCTTACCCGGGGCAGGTGGGATCGCCGGGGGAGGGGGCCGCCGTGGCCGAGCGAGTCGCCGCAGCTGCGGCTCCCGGCGGGGCTCTGGTCCTGGTCGCTGGGGGCCGCGGGGCCGGGCATCACTCTGGTCCTGCGGGACTGAGGGTCGGAAGAGACCCGCTGGGTTTGGACGAGGGTAACCTGGCACGCTGGGGGCGCCGAGAGGGGCGGTGCTGGCTGCAGCCCTACCCACCTCTGTGCCCAGGCTTTACTACCGCACGTTGACACTTGAGCAACTTCGGAGTTGCGGATGGAGCGGGATCTGTGTAACTCATTCTTTTCCTTTGGCACTCAGAATTATTGATTTACAAAGCCGTAAGGTAACGGTGCGAGTCACCTCAGATTAACTGAACTTCCCACTGAGCGAAAAAGACAGTTCCATTGGGGATTATGCTTTAAGGCCGTATTTTAACAAGTTTTGTGCAGTGGAGCAAAGCCAGCGTTGAATGGTGTCCGGACTGAAACGCGTGCTGGTGTTTGTTTGCTGAAGAGCCCTAGTGTTCCGCTGCATTTAGACGCTCAGAGTTTTGGCCTGGCGGCTTTTGTAACGGCTTTTAGTTACCATCCAGTTTTGTTGAAGAGAGGCACGGGAATATTCAGGTACGAAATTAGTATTGTCCTACGGGGAGGAGAGCATGCACAGAGGCTACAGCCACCGACAAGGCCCTGTCCTTGCCTTTGACTGTGAGATTTGAACTAGTCAAGTTTATCTTTCTGAGCTCCAGTCCCACCACTGTACAGAGGGGAAGATGAAGTTTTTACTAATGTATTTCACAGGGTTGTTTTGAGATTATTCAATTATCCAATGAATGTGAAATCTGAATAAAACAAAGACAGTTTTTTTTTAAGCCTGGCAGTAGAATGTAGGACACACACGCATATATATGTATACACACACACAACTAAATAGAAGGAAAACATACATGAGCAATAAACACAAACAATAAAACTTTCAAATATAAAATGTGTAAATATAAAGCTGAATGTGGAATGAAGATGTAAATAAAATCCTGGAGATCCAACACTTGTAAGATAAGCCGTTGTAAAAGATCCTAGCAGCGTTGTACAGGTCTTGTTTTCAGATAGGATATGATCCTTGACCTTGCTAGTATCATTTGGAAAAAGTTACACTTGGAGGTGTGTTGCTCTTTCTAAAAATAGCTCTGGGACTTCTCAACATGCTGAACCTGGTCTGAGTCCTTTTATTTCTTTAAAATAGTTTTCAAATTCTGTGATTTGTTGAGGCCTTTGTGGGACCTGGACTTAAAAAAAAAAAAACAAAATAGTAGTTTGTGTTTGAAAATCATGTACTCTCTGAGTAGAATAATGTGGTTTACGTTTTGCTTAAATTTAGGTGTCGTTTTGTAATGCTAAATGAAATAATATGTACAGACACCTGTTGAGATTCTGAAAAGATGCTGTGAAATTGTAGTCATCAAGGATAGCTGATAGTCTCCTAGGCATGTATTATTTAGTAGAAAGCTCTTTGGGGTTTGTGGGAGTATGCCAACCCTTGTGAAAACACGCAGAGTATATTTAGTACGGTGGTATTTCATGTTGGATTCTGCAGGTATACTTCTTGTTCCATTGTTATGCCTGTAGTTGAATATATCCTGACTGATGCTTGAAGCTATCTCTCTTCATTCCTGTTGCTTCCTCCTGTAGTCGGATTTTAAAATTTCTCACCAGTTTCTCTTAGTTCATTTCTCTACTGTAGTTTCCCACCTTGCAAGTAAACACACACACACACACACACACACACACAAATCAAAGAAACAAAACCTTTCTTGCAAAGTTATTTTTCTCTTAGCATAGCGGTCTCCCCCACCTATAACGAATAGAATTAGCTTCTCCCCCACCTATAAGGAATAGAACTAGCATTGTTTGCAGGATTCTAGCCTCATAGTCAGGGCACCTGTTCTGAGTCCAGCTTTATTCTCTTGATTTAACCAGAGTCTGTGTTTGTACTTGTTCCTTTACCCAGAGTATCACCTGTCTTCTGAAATCACATATTCTTTTAGTCTCAACTTTAGACCTTGTTCAGTCACTAAGCCAGTTTCCACAAGGAGAAGTAGCTTCTCCTTGCCACTTCTCTGATAATCTTCAGTAGCAGTGGTCTGTCTTTTTTTTCTCCTTGCTTCGGTATTCCCCAGGCTGGTTGTCTGACCAGCTTGTCTTTGGGAATAAACTGAACAAAACTACAAGAGAACGGAAGTAAGCCTTTACCAGTTACCCTATCACACCACCTTATTTCCTTTATAACATTTTATACAGTCTGATCATTTGATTTTTGTTTATCTGTCTTTCAGTCAGAAGGTGAGCATCCTGAATAAACTCTCACTGCCCTCTCCTGATTTCTCAACACAATGCTCTGCATGAAATAGGTGGTCAATAAATGCTTGAATAAAGAGGTGCATTCGTGTGTGCTCAATTGTGTCCAGCTCTGGGACCCTATAGACTGCAACCTCCCAGGCTCCTCTGTCCATGGAATTTTCCAGGCAAGAATACTGGAGTAGGTTGCCATTTCCTCCTCCAGGGGATCTTCCCAGCCCAGGGATGGAACCCTCATCTGATACATTGGCAGGCAGATTCTTTACCGCTGAGCCACCAGGGAAGCCAGAATAAAGAGGTAAACTGCCACAACTGAATTACAGTTCCATTACTTACTAGCTGTGTGCTTTAGGCAGGCAACTTTTGCTTTTGGTTATAGCCTTTTATTTTTTAGGATTGATTATATTATTTTTGTTTGTGCTGAGTCTTTGTTGCTGTGCAGCAGCTTTCTGTAGTTACAGCAAGTGGGCCTCTCATTGCAGTGGCTTCTCTCCTTGCAGAGCACTGGGTTTAGGGCACCCAGGCTTTAACTCCCAGGCTCTAGAGCACAGACTCAGTAGATGTGCGCTGGGCTTAGTGGCTTGTGGAATCTTCCTGGACCATGGATCGAACCCATTTCTCTTGCATTGGCAGGTGGATTCTCATCCACTGTTACAGCCTTTTAAAATATGGCTTTGAATAGTACCCACCTCAGGGTTTGTATGTATTAATAAAACACTTAGCGTAGCAATACGTTTAATCAGTGTTAGCTCTTTTTATCGTTATACTGTATTTATGCTTAAGAAGACAGAAATGTTGTTACTTAAGATGCGTAATTTTAAGACACATTTTGGTCTTTTAATGAGTAAAACCTATTTCACTTGAAATCGAGCATTACAGGAGTTTGTGATGTTTGATGGTATTTATAGCTGTATCCATCTTATTCAGTAGTAGTTGACGAGGTTTAATAGTAGCTTAGTAGTTTTACTCATAGTCCCAAAGAGTTTGTAAGAGTTTTGTGAGGATGGAGGCTGTGCTGTACTCATTTTTGTATATCTCGTAAGTACCTTGTACCCAGTAAGCACTCAGTTCATTAAATGAAAGAAAAAAGGTCATTAGGCCTGTGAAGCAAAGGCGAAGAGCAGTCAAGCCCTTCGTGAACACCCCAGGGCAGATACTATCTTGACTGTAGTTAAAGGATCTGCAGAGGAGGACCTGAGTGGTTTGCAGCCCTTCATAAGGCAGAAGAACTTAAACGGAAGGAGCCAGGGTTTGGAGTCTTACCTGGGTTTTTTGTGACCATGTCCTTGAGTAGGTTGTGTCCTGTTTTATAAGAGAGGGCCAGTGATGCACCCTGCTTATCGTTGAGGTGAAGGTGAACAAGCGCGTGCAAAGCGCCTCAACACTGAGTCCAGGAAATAGCGTTGTTGCACATGCCTTATGTCTGCTACCATTGTAGCTAGCCCTGAGGAAGGTTTCAAATGTTTGAGGAGGAATCTTATTTGTTATCAACATTTTGAACTGATTCTCGGAATAGGTTCTTTCAGGCCATGTAAGGTGACTGCCTGGGTCTTCGGTAAGAAAAGGAGTGGGTGGGCATCTTGTATGTTGGAGTCGAAAAGTGAGGAAAGAATTGCACGTCCAGTATGTAGGTCTTTGAGATGTAGCCCTGGCCTCTAAAACACTTCCTCCTGTGATAGCAAAGTTCCTGACATTTCTAGGGATTTTCTTTAAATTCCTTACATTACCTCACACTATTTTTAGATATTGCTGTAAGATAGCAATATCTAGTTGTGATTTTTTTTTTCCTTAAACAAAAATAACTTTTATTGTAGAAAAATTAGAACATATAGGTGAAAGGTTGCTTGGTGATAATTTCTGTAAGTCTTTTGATGGGTAGTCTTACAAACATTTATGTATTCTTACATACACTTATGTGCATATACTTTTATCAAAATGGCTTGATCATTATATATATAATCTTAGGGAATTTGCTCTCTTTTATGTCTTAAGTAATACATTTGGAATGTGTGTAATGGCTCCATTTGCATTATCCTTTGTAATGGCTGAATAATATTTTATATGACAGATGTACTCTCCTGGCATTTACTCATGTATGGTTGAATTTACTTTCTTTTTAATTTTTTAGCTGCTGTTTAACTGCTTTTCAATAAACGTTCTTGTGAAATTTTAAATCATTTTGATTACTTGAGAGTATAGAGTAATGGTGAGGCTGATATATAAACCAAGGATTGGACCCACCTTGAGGTGCTGGTAGTTCTCACAGTGTAGTTAATGCATTACTACTAGTTTGAGAACCTCCTGGTGGTGGATGGAGATCTCCTTTTACTGACATGTTTGTATTATAAATGCTTCTGTTGGAGTTTTGGCATGAATTATACTTTTATTGTAAAACTTGTAAAAAGCAAACATCATTTGGTTGGTAGATAATCAAAAGTTTAACCAATCTTTTAACTCCAAGTTACTGTTTCAGAGATTGAAGGGCTGTTGGAAGTGGACACAAGCTTATACTCTTGATTTAGTTTGTGACAGAAGTGTTAGTCACTTATTTTTTTCTTCCTTTTTTTGGTGAGTCTTTTTCAGGTTTGGCATGCTTGCACAATTTTTAGTTTGGTCTTAGTTAATTTGGTGGGGATGGCAGACACGTAAGGCCATGGCTAAACACATAGCCAGCTCTAGACAGGAGGGAGAAGCAGTAGTGTGGTGGCTCCTTCTGTATAAATGAGGAGTTGTCTCTGGTATTAATAGGAAATCCAGTTAGTAGATGTAACATGGGCAGGAATATGCTGTGGAGCGACTATTGACATTCTCTCCATGTTAAAGTTCTAATGAAACAAAATATAGATATAGCCATCCTCTCTACTTGATCCTGAACCTTTCTTGACTCAGTTTTAACACGAAGCATGTGCTTATTCATGCTTTGGCAGCTCAACAATTATAAATCTTTTTTTTTTTTTTCTTTGATTGGTATCAGCCTTGGGTCTGACTTTGAATAAAGAACAGTTTAACACACCCTGTTAGCTAGGCCCGCCTTTCTCAATGTGTGTATTTAGCTGTAATAGTTGAACGTGGGAGAGGGACCTCTGAAACTTCTCTCAGCTATTCATTGCAAATGATTTTTCTTTTTGTGCACTGTTCACAGTAGCTAAGTTGTGGAAAAGAACCTCTGTATATCCATGGATAGATGAATGGGTAAATGTGGCATAAATATATACTGGAATACTAGGCAGTTTCAACAAAGAAGGGAATTTTGCAGTGTGCCACAGCATGAATGAATCTGGACGACTTTGTGCTGAGAGAAATTAGGCAGTCATCGAAAGTGATTCCAGTCAACATGAGGTACCTGAAATTGTTAAATTTATAGGCTTGAAGAATGGAATGGGTGAAGGGGGAAATGGGGAGTTAAGTAATCAACAGGCGTTTAGGTTCGGTCCTGCAGATGGATAAGTTCCAGAGATCTGTTCTTTACCATTGTGCCTATATTGACACTTAAAATTATTAAGAGGATAGATCTCACATTAAGGTGTTCTGACTATTTAAATAAAAAAAAAATTGTTTTTTTTTTCTTCTTCCTGGTAACCTGTTTGTTTCATAGCCAGGTTCAGTGGGGACTTCTGACACACCAGAGCTCTGCTATCTTTTGGAAGACATTCCTAAAATCCCTGTCATGGGGTCTGCTACTGTGGCCTTTGTCTAGGTCATAGGCTCAGGCCTCTAAGGAGTGGGTAGGGTATAAGTGAGATTTTGTGACTTTAGCAATTTTCTTATCATAAAGTGGCAGGCAACAGAGATTTCTCCATCTTTGTTGAGAACTCGTATTAATTGGTCCTGCCGTGATAAAAGGTGCAAAAGGGCAGCCCTTTGCATCAGATTTGGGAGGTTGCCCTGCCTTATCAATCAAGCCACGAGCTCAGATCGTTCAGTAAAATAGGAAAATTGTAAGTGTCATTAGATTTTAGATGTGATGTGACTCCCCCCCCCCCGCCCCCCACTGGGCTTATTTTCTTACTGATTATTTCACTGACTGATACTAGCGATGGGCTTAACTATTTGAGTACTATTAGCCTTGCATAGTTCACTACTAAAATGTAGAGGAAAATATAAATGGAGGTATTCCATGATTTAGTATAGCTTTTGAATTGAGGTTTTTAATCTTAAAGTCAGGATCTGTACTTTTTAAAAAAACTCATTTGTTTTTATTAGATGTTGAATAGAATAAAAAACTAACAGTAAGTCAACCATAGTGTCTAAAGAAACATGGTACAGTAAATGCCTCTGTACTTAATCACCTGAATTATTAAAAAGAATATATTAATAAAGCAAGTGAAACCAGAAAGCACCTATATGCCTCTCACCCTAGAGGTACTCCCTGTTCTGAGTTGCCTTTATGATTCATTTGCTTTTCCCTGTATTCAATCCCTTAGATAATGCATTGTTTAGTTTTGATGTTTTTGAAGGTTTTCTAAATCACTGCACTTACTCTTCTGCGACTTGCTTTCTTTATATTCTGTTCTTGAGATTCACCCTTGTTGCGCGTCACTCTAGTTCTTTCGTTTTCATTGCTGTGTAGTATTTGTGAATTAATATGTCAGATTATTCATTCCTTTGTTGATGGAAATTTGGGTTGTTCTAGGTTTTTACTAATATAAACAGTGCTACTCTAAACATGCTTGTACCTAGCTCCTGATGCCTATGTGCGAGAGTTTCTCTTGGGTATACAACCAGGAGAAAAGTTCTTGGGTTGTGGGATATGTATGCGTTCAGCTCTGTTTTGACTGAGCCAGATCTTTTTCCAGTGTGATTGTGCTTATTCTCCCATCAGGAGAAACTTTATATTGTTTCATATTCTAGCTAGGACTTGACATTAATAGATATTTTGGTTTTTCCCTGTTATGTTACTTACGAATAACAACGTTTGTTGGGCTATTTTTGCATCTGCAAACCTGCTAAAATTTACTGTCCTCAAGAGGCTTATGGTTACTTGTATGGACAGGACGTACTTTAAAAAAAAAAATTAAATGACCTGGAGGCGCTAAGTGCAAGTTATAGACAAGGACTTTTTTTCTTTTAATTATTTTATAACTTTATTGAGTCTCCCTAGCTTTTTATTGTGATGATTTTCAAACATAGTAAAGTTTAAAGAAGAGTCTTATAGCTAATTGCCGTATACCGTCACCTACATATTTTGCTCTAATTGCTGTATTTATGAGTTCTTATGTGTATTGCATTTGTATATGTATTAATTGAATATTTTTAAGTCACAGACAACAGGACACTATACCCATTACATGGTTGCATGTAATCATCTTCAGTATGTATCTTCTAATGACAGGGATATTCTTTCTTTCTTATTAATACAGTACCAGGATTACATGTAAAAATATTGCCAAGAATTCCCTAATATCTTCTAATAGTCAGTCCTATTTGAATTTATCAATTATCTCCTAAACATCTTCAGTAGTTGTGTTTTTGGATAGTTTTTCGAATCAAAATCCTTTCAAAACTCACAAGTAGCGTGTGATTGTTACCTTTCTTAGTCTTAGTATAGACCAGTCCTTTCATCTTTATTTTCATAATGCTGGCTTTTTGAAGAGACCAGTCAGTTGTCTTGCAGAGTGCACCTGTTCTTGGTTATCTGATTATTTCCTCGTAGTGTCTTTAAGTTGTTCTTTTATCCCCTGTCCTGTCAGGATTCACTCTACGGGACTCGTGAATGATGCTGTGTACTTCATATTCTGTCACATCAGGAGGCACCCCTAAATGTGATCACTTGGTTAGGAAGTGCTGCCTGCTCATTGTACATTTTTCACTCTGTAATTAACTACCTACCATAGCACCTTTGAAGACTAGTGGATTCTATATTCTTTTGATCTTCCTCCAGTAGTCTCTGATTGTTCCCTAGCTTTCTGGCCCAAGACAAATAAGGTTTACCTTGCAGTTTCCCTGTCACAGATCTGGAATCCAGCCCGTCTCCAAGGAGCGCTTGTTTCTGGTAGGAATGTCTTTAGAAATCTAGTTCTACCTGCTCGGTATGCTCCGTGCCACTGGCTGGAGTCCCTGCCTCAAGAAGAAAGGTACTGACATCTTTAAGGAAGTTTGCTGATGGCTCTGGAGGACAGAAATAAAACTGCTAATGGGCAGTTTTTCAAAGCAGCATAGTAAAAAGATGAAAAATGGTATAGGTGAGGTCCTAGAAGGCCTCCTGAAGGAGGGGTTAAGAAATGGATTTGGGTACACTGAAAAAAGTAAATAAAAAGGTAAGTAAAAAGGTGTCTGTTAGCGAGGAGTAGAGGTCATTCTCTCCAGGGGAAGGATGTTTATGGAAGTAGGAGCAAGCTGAGGCATGTGTGTTACAGCAAGTAAGCACAGCCTTGCAGTGGTGAAGAGTCTGAGTATGGAAATAAAAGGAAATAAAATGATTGTTAGCAGGGCCAGAGACTTTGTGTTCCACTGAGGATACTTTTTTAAAATGTAAATACCTCCATTTGGTTTTTTTTGTTACAAAAAGCAGTGTATGGTCTGTTTTAAATTTGAAACAGAAGTGTTTAAAGTGAAAGCTGTGTCTGATTGTATCCTAAGAGTATGTTACAGTTTGGTTTATTATATTTTGATATATTTTATATATTTATTACCTAAAGGTTTTATATATTTATTACCTAAAGGTTAAGGGCATGGAAACTGTCTCAAGAGAGCCTGCATTTAAAACTTGGTTTTGTCATTAATTAGCTGTGTGGGTTTTTTTGTTAACGTGTACTTTTTCTGTGCTTCCGTTTTCTCATCTGTTAAATGGGAAATAATAGAAATCTACGCTGTAGAGTTGTGAGGATTAACGGTTGGTGCATATAGTACTGCCTAAATCAGTGCTTGGCTTATGGTCAGCATTCATGTGTTACTTGTTGTTTTTATGTTTTTGAAACAAAACCAGACTCACTGTTCTGTATTACATATAGCTTTGTAACTTTTTAAAAAATGAGTTTCTTTTTTCTATAGATAAAGAACACATAGAGACATTACCATCCTAGCCATTTTTACGGGTACTTTTCAGTGGTGTTTATTATATTTGCATTGCTGTAGAACATATCTCAAGAACGTTTTTAATCTTGCAGAACCGAAACAGCACACTAAACAGCTCTCTTTGGCTTGCTCCACCCAGCCCTGATAAGCACTGTTCTGCTTAACTTGTGGGGAACAGCATGAGTCTTTTATTATTTTTTTTTTTGGTCTTTTTTTTTTTTAAATTTTCTTTACTTTATTGTGTTGGTTTTGCCATACATTGACATGATTCCGCCATGGGTATACATATGTTCCCCCTCCAGAACCCCCCTCCCTCCTGATTCCCTCTCCCTGGGACATCCCGGTGCACCAGTCCCGAGCATCAAAACTGGGCTGGCGATTGATTTCACATATGATAATTAACATGCTTCAATGCCATTCTCCCATATCATCCCACCCCTGCCCTCTTCCACAGAGTCCACGAGACTGTTCTATACATCTGCGTTCCTTTTGCTGTCTCGCATGCAGGGTTCTCGTTACCATCTTTCTAAATTCCATATATATGCGTTAGTATACTGTATTGTTGTTTTTCCTTCTGGCTTACTTCACTCTGGATAATAGGCTCCAGTTCCGTCCACCTGAGTAGAACTGATTCAAATGAATTTTTTTAATGGTTGAGTAATATTCCATTGTGTATATGTACCACAGCTTTCTTATCCATTCGTCAGTTGATGGGCATCTAGGTTGCTTCCATGTCCTGGCTATTGTAAACAATGCAGCGATGAACATTGGGGTACACATGTCTCTTTCAATTCTGGTTTCCTCGGTGTGTATGCCGAGCAGTGGGATTGCTGGGTCATATGGCAGGTCTATTTGCAGTTTTTTAAGGAATCTCCACACTGTTCTCCATAGTGGCTGTACCAGTTTGCATTCCCACCAACAGTGTAAGAGGGTTCCCTTTTCTCCACATCCTCTCCAGCATTTATTGCTTGTAGACTTTTGGATGGCAGCCATTCTGACTGGTGTAAAGTGGTACCTCATTGTGGTTTTGATTTGCATTTCTCTGATAATGAGTGATGTTGAGCATCTTTTCATGTGTTTGTTAGCCATTTTTATGTCGTCTTTGGAGAAATGTCTGTTAAGTTCTTCGGCCCACTCTTTGATTGGGTTGTTTATTTTTCTGGAATGGAACTGGAGGAATCAACCTACCTGACTTTAGGCTATACTACAAAGCCACAGTCATCAAGACAGCATGGTACTGGCACAAAGACAGAAATATAGATCAACGGAACAAAATAGAAAGCCCAGAGATAAATCCACACATCTATGGACACCTTATCTTTGACAAAGGAGGCAAGAATATACAATGGAGAAAAGGCAATCTCTTTAACAAGTGGTGCTGGGAAAACTGGACAGCCACTTGTAAAAGAATGAAACTAGAACACTTTCTAACACCATACACAAAAATAAACTCAAAATGGATCAAAGATCTAAGCATAAGACCAGAAACTATAAAACTCCTAGAGGAAAACATAGGCAACACACTCTCTGACATAAACCAAAGCAGGATTCTCTATGACCCACCTCCCAGAATGTCGGAAATAAAAGCACGAATAAACAAATGGGACCTAATTAAAATTAAAAGCTTCTGCACAACAAAGGAAACTTATAAGCAAGGTGAAAAGGCAGTCTTCAGAATGGGAGAAAATAGTAGCCAATGAAGCAACGGACAAGCAATTAATCTCAAAAATATACAAGCAACTCCAGCATGAGTATTTTAAAAGAAACATTTTCCAGGTGATTCAAGGACCTGTTCAGGACTGAGAACCATACTACCCCATATCAGCTCCTAAAACTTGGTAGACATCTCTTGGTGTTAAAGAAAAATTGGGGTAAAAACTTTACCATTCTAGTTTCAGTAGGTGGTCTGTAGCCGGTGCTTTGGTGCAGTGGGAAAGGTGGAAGGCAGGGTAGTGAGACAAAGCGCTGTCAAAGGAGTGCTGAATAAAGGCATGTCCCCTGCTGTTAGGCATGGGGTGCGATGGGCTGTGGTGTGGACACTTTTTGAAGATGGCCTTTGTAACAGACCGAGAGGGAAAGTGAAGTCGCCCAGTCGTGTCCCACTCTTTGTGACCCCATGGACTGTAGCCCACCAGGCTCCTCCCGTGGGATTTTCCAGGCAAGAGTACTGGAGTGGGGTGCCATTGCCTTCTCCAGAGGATCTTCCAGACTCAGGGATTGAACCCGGGTCTCCCGCATTGTAGGCAGATGCTTTACCGTCTGAGCCACCTGGGAAGTCCCATAACAGACCGAAGGAGTAGGTGAAACTTGTGAGGACAAGATGTAAATGTGAGTGTCAGGAACGGATAGATGCCGTCTTCTCTGGGGGAACTCTCACCTTAGTTTAGTTAGGTTGTTGGTACAGCTTTTAGAGATAAGAAAGGAAAGGTTGCTCGGGGAAGAGTCAGAGGTTGATTCTTCAGGGTGTGGAGAGTAAGTCACTCAAGGGTTTTGAGCGGTCCTAATCAGGTAAAGAAGTGGGGGAAGGATGAGACTGGTCTAAGGAAGGAGCACTGTTCAGTCTTCAAGAGCTACGAGGAGGCACGGAGTGTACTTGATGCTGTCGGGGGATTTGAAGACGGTGCCTCTGTTACTTCACGGCTTCAGCGAGTAAGAGGATGGCGGGTGTCTTGAGAGGTACTTGTGAATACTTTGGTTCCTTCATTTCCTCAAATATTCATATATTTTGAAATACAAGTCTTTAGCTAGGTGAGCTGTTGTGTGAGACAGTTCCTCAGTTTATTTCATGAGAATAATCCTATTAGTCCTCTTATTAAAAAGGTAGGATTTGATGTAGGTCTCACAAACCAAGTACAGAACACTCTGAAATCCTCTGAGGAAAATACAGGGCTATTTACTTGAATAGCTATTTTCAGTGATTGTGATGAATTTCAACATGTTTATTGATAGTTGATGATAGCTACATTGAAATTTTAATTGGGAGAGAAATTGACATGATATGGCATTGATCCAGTGCACTGTAAGCTTCTTTAGAACACCAGGTAGTCTGAAAAATGTAGAACATTCTGCTTTTTTAGGAGTTAAGTTGATAATCTTGTTGAAAGTTGTTTTTTTTTTTTCCCCTGAAATAGAATCAAGGAGGGTTATTTCTAAGTCTTGGCAGTTTTTCCACAGCTGTGACTTTTCAGAGTAGATAGGAAAAGAAAATAGTTTATCATGAATACTTAAGGTGGGTACCAAAACTTAACTGTTGGTCTTTGCACATCATCTTGGTGTTTTTACTTTGCCCAGTATGAAGTGACAATCAAGGAGAAGCATTTTGAAATATGGTTCCTTTAAAAAATTTACATTGCTTTTAGTTTGTTCACAGTTTACTAGAGGTCAAATTAAGAGAGATCACCATGAAATAGATTATTAATTGAATTGTAGAGACAGTAAATGCTAAAAGGGTTTAGAAGATGTGTCATTTCTCACTGGGGGACAGGAGGAGTTTTACAGAAAAAGTTGTATTTAAAATCATTTGTTGTTATCTTCTGAGCTCTTGAAGGAAAGTATGGTTTGAATGGAGGGGAGGAGGGCATCTGATTATTGAAATTGAAACTTAATTGCTTTGGAAGATAAGATATGTATGAAATTGGGCATAGGTCAGAGTGGTACTACCTCCCTGCTCCTGTCCCAGTCAGAGCCTCTCTTTTTTTCTGTTTAAATACTAAAGAGTTCTAGAGTTCTTTTTACAAGATTTCTGTGATCAGTAGGGGTAAAAAGAAAAACTTGGCACCTACTCTGATACACTCCAGATGGCATGCATTTGCAATTAGAATAAAAAATTCTTTGTTTATTTAAAGTTCAAGAAGATTTGATGATTGAATTTTTGGATGTTGTCATGTTGTAAATAACATTACCTTCTGAGTGGAGAAACTTGGAACAGTCAACAAATAATGGTGAATATGTAGATGTGCCCACTGTAAGACGTGAGTCACAGAGAACGACAGCATTAGGAAAGATGTGAGATTGATGTGAAAAGAAAGAATAACGTGATTGTTTTTGCTGATGCCTGCCTGACAAGCCTTGTTCACGGTAAGGTGACGTCCCCCAGGAAGAGGTTGAAAGAGGCGAGCTGTGTGTTTTGGCCGCTGGGGGGGTAACCAGTAGTGGAGCGAAGAGTAGCTGTCCAGTTAGTCACACTGTGATCAGAATGTGTAAACACACTGCCTTAATGCTGTATTAATTGGTTTAAGTCTACTTTAAGTGACAAGATGCCTTAACTCAGGAAACAATGTGTCTTTTAGATAGACTCTTCCTGCAGCTGGAAAATGGCATTCAACCTACAATACTGGCTGTAGAAAAGGAACCTAAATATATGTGCACTGGACATTTTAGAGATTATGCCAGTTATTATGTATTCAATATGGCTTTGATTTTTTAAAAGACTTGCATATGACTTAGAGTCAAATATTCTAATACCAGGTATTTCTTAACCTGGTGTTAGTTTTTCCAGTTTTATTGAGAAATAATTGACAGAACATTGAATAAGTTTAAGGTATTGTTGTATAGTCACTAAGTCGTGTCTGACTCTTTGTGACCCCATGGACTGTAACCCTCCAGGCTCTTCTGTCCATGGAATTCTCACTGGAGTGGGCTCCCATATCCTTCTCCAGGGGCTTTTCCCAATCCAGGGACTGAACCCAGGTCTCCTGCATTGGCAGACGGATTCTTTTACTTCTGAGCCACTGGGGGAGCCCATTAAGCTATACAACATAATAATTAGATGTTATATACTTTGTGAAAGTTACCACAATAAGTTCAGTTATTATTCATCACCTCACAGTTTCAGTTTTTTTCCCTTGTGATGAGAACTTTTTAAATAACTTTCAAATATACAGTATTGTTAACTACACTCATCATGTTGTACATTATATCCCCTGAATTTGGTTTTGTTTCCACCACTTTAAACTGATTGTTTTGGCATTCAATTCCGTATCTCTAAAAAACACATGGTTATATTTCTCTGTCTTGATTATTTGCTTTTAGGCCTTGTCACTAGGTTTCCTGGAATGGAAGAAGAGAGTTTGGCAATTAGACTCCTCACCTGCCATGTGGCCGTCTTCTGACTTGTAAAGTGCTTTTGAGTCATGTAGTCTCCTTGCCACTTAGTAGTTGTGGGACCTTGGGCAGGTCATTTAGTGCGGCTCAACTTTTCTCGTCAGTAAAATGAGTACTGTATAAATAGTATCTACTTCAGAGGCTTGCTAGGACTTAGCAAAGGTAAAGTAGCTGGAATAGTGACTAGCACGTAGTAGCCTCTACATAAGTGTTCTGTCTTATTATTACTGTATAATTACTCTTCCTTCCTTGTACAACTCCATTCACTTAGCTTTCTATGTAGTAAGTCCCGCTACATACGAACCTTTGAAAGTTGCAGACTTTCAAAGATGTGAATGTGTGTTTGCACGTCCAGTTGTGTTTAAGTTCACGTGTCTGGTGTACATTGTCTCATGCATCCTCTACACGAGGCTGTGCTCTTGTCTGCTTTACTGTGAAGTACCGTTGCCATGCAACAAGAGGAGATTACTAATGAAGACCTGATGGAATTAGAGGCCCAGAGCAAGGACCAAGAGAGACAAGAGGAAGAAGTAACTGAAGAACCAGAGATTCACAACATGGGAAATGGCAAGGGGATTTGCTTTATTTGAGGAGGCGCTGTTTTTGAGGCATAGGGCCCAAATGAAGAACGATCCATGAAGGTTGCAGAATGCCGTCCAGTGCTACGGATTATCTATGATGAGAAAAAAAGAGCTGCTGCCTAGACATTGCGGGATTGTATTTTTAAGAGAGTAGGTAGAATTGAAAACATCGAGGAACCAGAACCTGTGCCATCACTGGCAAGCATGAGTGGAATTGCAGCTTCCCTCTGTGCTTTTGCTGACGGTCCTTCAGCACCACCTTTCCCTCCTCCGGTCAGTAACTCTTGTTGCCTGTTTACTCAGTGCAGCCCCCTGTATGCCAGCTGTACTTTTCAAGGTACTGTACTATAGGATTAAAGATTATTTTTTATTTTTTGTGTTTGTTTTTATGTGTTATTTGTGTGAAGAGTTCTGTAATCCTCTTCCAGTCCAGTACTCTGTAGCTGATTGTGTTAGTTGGGTACTTAGGCCTTACAAACTTAGGAACTTACAAACATGGTACTTAGGTACTTTACAGACTTTACACCCTTACAAACTTAGGTGCTTAGGACTTACAAACATGCTCTTGGAACGGAACTTGTTTGTATGTAGGGCACTTGCTATAATCTGTAGACGTTTTGTAGATAATCTTTATCAAGCTGAGGAAATTTCTCTTCTTGTTTACTGAGAGTTTTTATTATGAGTGGTTGCTGATTTTTGTGGATCCACTATATTGTGGATTTTTGTTTCGTCTTGCACTTACGTTACCTTCTGCTTTATGTATTTTGAAGCTCTGTTGATACATACGATTTAAACTGTTATATCATCTTAGTTATTTGACCTTTTAAAAAAATCGTTATGTAATTTTCCTCTTTATCCTTAGTGATTTTCTTTGTTATTGTCATACTGGTCCTGAGGCTCTTTTTTTTTTTTTTTTTTAATCTTTTCTGTGTTCAAATGGGATAGTTTCTTTTCGTCTTCCAAGTTCACTGAATTTTTCCTCTGTCATCTCCATTGTGCTACTGGATGCTGCTGCTGTGCCTAGCCACTCAGTCGGGTCTGACTCTTTCTTTGTAACCCTTGGGCTGTAGCCTGCCAGGCTCCTCTATCCATGCAAGAATACTGGAATGGGTAGCCTTTCCCTCCTCCAGGGTGTCTTCCCAACCCAGGGATGGAACCCAGGTCTCCCACATTGCATGCGGATCCTTCATCAGCTGAGCCACCAGGGAAGCCCATGCCACTGAATATATCCAGTTAATTTTTTATTTTGGCTGTTGCATTTTTCCGTTTTAAAATTTTCATTTGTTTTTTCTATATATCTTTGCAAATATTTTCTTTTTTTTCATTGATAGAAGAGTGTTTTGGGTTGATTGTTGGAGCGTTTTAATAATAGCTGCTTTAAATTCTGTCAGTTAATGCCAACATCGGTGTCAGCTTAGCACTGGTGTCTGTTGACTCACTTCCCTTATAAGTTGAGATTGTCTTGGTTCTTTATATGCTGGATAATTTTAGATTGTATCCTGTGGAAGGTTTTGCATATTATGAAATCTTGAGTCTTGTTTAAATCTTGTGGAGAATGTTGATATTTTAAGTTTTAGCTGACTACTAACTAATCTGGTTAGATTCAGCCTACAAGTCCTAACCTGCCTTCGTTGGTTCCAGTGTCAGTTCAGTTTTCAAAGCCTTTGCAGTGCCATTAACATCTGTTCCTGAGACCTGAATGATGGTCTCTGTTAGTTCTGTTCTCACACACATCAGTAGTTTATATTATGAACAACTCGATGGGGTCACTTTAGGGAGCTCCTTCCTTGGGAATTCTCATTTTTGGTCCTCTGGCCAGAAAAGTGGGGTTTCAGGTACCTGCCTTTGCTGTACATTATGACTGTGCCTTTGTCTGGGCCAAATGACAGGAGGACACAGACAGAAGAAAGTTAAAGGGGTTTGGCCCATCCTGTCTGGACTGCAGCTTTTCTGATAAGAGAAGAAATACCTCCTCATCGGCACTTGGGCTCTGGATGCTCATGTTGTGGGTTGCCTCAGGATCACTTGGGGTTTGGGGTGTGAGAGGACAGGGACGAGAAGAGAAGGTGGACTGTACTCTTGAGCGCTAGGGGTTCCCTTTTCTGTTCCTTGAGCCAGAATCGGCGGGCCCAGTGATGCTGGGCTGTGCCTAGTCGCTCAGTTGTTTATTTTTGTGACCTCGTGGACTGTAGCCTGCCAGGCTCCTCCTGGTATTCTCCAGGCAAGAATACTGGAGTGGGTTGCCATGCTCTCCTCCAGGGAATCTTCCTAACCCAGGGTCAAACCCAGGTCTCCCGCATTGTGGGCGGATTCTTTACCTGCTGAGCCATGAGGGAAGCCAAAACGGTGATGCTCATTAGCTGCAAAGCCCACAATCATCACTAGCTGCCTAATGACCAAAAGTTTTCATCAGCGAAGAATTCAAGGCAGGGTTGATGCACATATTGAAGGTATATAGGTGTACCATCTTTTCAAATTCCAATTTAAATTGCTTTTAAAAGTAATAAAATGGATAACAATTAGAGTTGAGCACTTGTTATTGACCATACATTTTTACACAGTTTTCCCTACATTACAGTTGAGGAAAGTGGGACTTAGAGATATTAAGACTTTTCTCCTCTGTGTTGTACAGCTTATAAGTGATCAAGCCAGGATACAGGTCTGATCTCAAAGTCCATGATTTTTGCCATTGCCTGAAACTTAGTTTAGAAAATCACGTGAGTTTTAAGTTGTTCCTACTTATAAGCCCTTTATGAAGTATGTATTATCCTTAGTAATAAGTAGGCCGTGGATTTTTTGTAACATTTTAAATGTTTCTTTTACCTCTCCTCTCTGATGTTCTTTCCCCCTCCCTTTTTTGACTTAAATTGGTATGTAAACTTCTGTGTTCTCTAAAATTGAATCAATTGGGATAGAGATGTTATTTTATTTAAGGAAATATGCGTCAGCTTCTGTGAGGGTAAAAAAAGATGGTGGGTGAGGCAAAAGTATTTTGTTCACATAACCTATTTAGAAAAGCTTTATAAATAGGTTGTATCAGGTTGCCAAGTATATAAAGGAAGATCTTATTTTGTAATTTTGATATGCATAAACTTAGTTAGCACAGATTAGTTAAAACCGGTCTCCCAACCACATGGGTAATGACATGAAGTACATGAGACTTTACCGCTAGCTGTTCATTCCTCAGATGACCTCGGAAGTCACAGCCCTGCATCTTGACTAGGGATCGACCAGCCCCTCTACTTTTTTCAAAGCCTGTCAGTGATTGGCCCCTGGGCATCTGTCACTTGGTTCTCTTGTAGACAGCAGAGCCTGTAGTTGCCTAGCTTTCTTGTTCTCCAGTGATAAACTTATATGACACTTTACAAAAATGAATCATTGAGAGAAGGAATTGGCTAAGAAGAAAATGCAACAAAGAAGCGCTAGGTGTTAGTGGGCTGGATGTGCAACCTAAGTGGAACATAAATGGAATTGTAGAAGAAAGAGCTGACTGTGGGGATGTTGACAATGCTCACCATTCTAGAGACGCTAGACATGCAGTCAGAGAAACTCAGAAACAGGCTGGTTATTATAAATGAGGAAAATGGTTGTGATGAAAAGAATTAATAGTGTCTTAGGGGAGGGGACATCAACAAGAACTTTACATTAAAGGAACTCAGAGGTATTGAAAGTACAGAGGATAAAATTTGGAAGCTGTTGCAAACCTAGAAAGTACACCAAGCATGGAAAAGATGCTCACTCCATCTACTGAGTTATTCAGTGGGAAGAAGGTTCAGATTAGTCCTGATAAGTTTTTCTTTCAACATTTTAACTTATTTATTTTTAATTGAAACATAATGTTTTACAGTATTGTGTTTCTGCCGTACATCTGATAAGTTTTTGAATAAAAAAGTAAATTACTCTAATTTTCAACATATCTAATGTTATTTAAATTACAGTATACTAAACAAATTTTTCAGTTTCCTGTATATTTATAGCCTAGAGTAAGAGAGTTTTCAGTGTTTTGGCAAAAAGTTTTAAAGGTCATGGAACAATTTAAATTTTTCCTGTTGATTTTGAAGATTGCTTTTTACGGTTACAGATTGTACAATGGTTTTTAATGGTTCTACACTACTATGCATAGCAAAGATTGCCTGTATTAAAAACCAGTGTTTTGGAGTTCTTCAGAACCATTCTGTGTACTAACGGAGTTTTAATTTTGGATTTGTTGATGGAGATCAGTGATGTGTAACCAGGTTATCATCAGGTTGTTCTTTTGTTTAAAACCCTTTAATGGCTTTCGTTATCATTAGAGTAGAGCAGACTCTTCAACCTGACCCCTGCCTCCATCTGTAGTTCTTGTGTTCTACCTCTTCTCCTAGCTCTGTGTATTTTACTTTTTATCCCTCTAGGACTTAAGAAAGTGAAAGTGTTACTCGCTCAGTTGTATCTGACTCTCTGTGACTGCATGGACTGTAGCCCATCAGGCTCCTCTGTCCATGGACTTTTCCAGACAAGAATACTGGAGTGGGCTGCCATTTCCTCCTTCAGGAGATCTTCTGGACCCAGGGATCAAACCTGGGTTTCCTGTGTTGCAGACAGATTCTTTACCATCTGCACCACCAAGGAAGCCCATAGGGCTTCCTTAGGATTAAACTATGTATTTAATTGTGTAATTAGCCGTGTAATATTTGTCTCAAATGGACCTGTATTGTTTACTACCGAATGCCCAGCACCTGTGCACATATAAACATATGCATACACGTCCACTCATTCATACCAATATACAGTGCATGTTACAACTGCAGGGCACTCTGTACATTCTATGTGCATAGATAGATTTTTTCCTGTGGAGGAGAATGGTTACGTTCCCAAGATTCTCAAAAGGATTCAGTGGTCTGAAAAAGTGGAAGTATTGAACTATAGGAATTGAATACTCAGCCTAGATGGTATCATTAAACATTAAAGATGTTCACTTTCCAGTCTCAAACTGTATTTGAATATTTGGACATATAAGATATATATATAGCCCTGAAGAAGCATTTAAAATTACTGCATTGTCTGTAGAACATAAAATTCATTTTAAAAATGGTTATCTGTGTTGGGATATACTAACATGGTACTGATATATGATGAACTGGAACTCAAACTACTATAAATCATGAAGGAATCTGCAAATTTTTTCTTATTTTTTTTTCCTCCTAGTGTATGATTGCTCCATTGGTTCAGGATTCTTTTCAAATACTTCAGAATAATTTGATAACATAAAATTGAAGTATAACTATGACTAAAATGTTTCCAGTTAAGGAAACACTGATTTTCATGTTTGTTTTTTTTAGGAATGTTTTAAAGGAAGTTGGGCAACTCACAAGTTACTGCATAAGAAAGCAAGTAAGTAAAGTTACACATCTCTGTACTATTTCTCTTAGAAGTGACTTCTTGCAGAAGACAAGAATTCTTCCAGCTCTGTAAGTGTGTATTTGAATGTTCTGACAGTATAATCCCAGAAGCTAGAATTAGGACAATTTTGTGCTTTGTGAGTCCTGTGAGTAAAATGTGACTGAGTAATACCTTTGTTAATCTTGTATTGCCTATGTACCATGAAGACAAGAGACGGTTGCTGTGATACTTGGATTGGCTTGAGCAGTGCCAGAGTGTCCTGATCTTGGCGTCTGGCACCCTCTCTCTCTTGTGCTTAAAGCATTTGCCTGTTGCATGCAGGGGCACAGGAGCTCCATTTTGTCAGATTGCTTTTGTTTTTGTCTAGTGTCAATTTCAATTGCTTTGTCTAACTCAGAATTGCATCTCTCTGTTTTTTTGGTGTTGTAATGTCATTACTTGTAGCCTGATGTTTAATTTTCTCTTTGAAGTTCCTTTGTGAAACACCGCCAGGTGAAACTGTGGGCTGCTTTTTTAGCTGTTGCTGTCAGCCGCACTGATCTATCACTGATCCGAGTCATCTTTGCTGCTGTGGCGACTCATCCTATAAGTTTAAGCCTTTAGGGTGGCTAGCTCAAGGCAACTCATCACAATTACTTGAAAATTGACAGGGGTTTTTTGTTCTTACAGCATTGCCATCCTGATGGATGAAGGACTGGCAGACAGTACATGGTTCTTGATAGAAGGTTTCTTTTTCAGCTTAACTGATTTTGGCATTTTTAGTTCATCTACTTTGTATTTTTAAGGAACTTGCTGATTTAGTAAAGTTTGGTAGATTGTCTTATATTTGTATACCTTCAAAATCTCATTGAGATCAACGTAACCACCATTTAAAAGAAAAGGAAATAAAAAATTAAAAAGACATCCTGTGGTTATATAAAGTGAAGTCTGCATTTAGTGGAAGTGCTAAGGCTATTGTGGGAGGAAATATGGTTAGAGATGAGGAAAAGTGATTGTGAGTAAATGAGTTTAAAAAAACATAAATGATAGGATTTGCTACCTCAAATTAAAGGCTAGAGATAGGTTTAAATATGCCACTTTATTTTATTTACTCACACGGTACATCAGATGTGTTAGGTAATTTTAGAGCTCTTTGAGCCAATTATTAACATTTTATTACCCAGGAACTTCTGGAGGAAGGCATGGCAACCCACTCCAGTATTCTTAGCCTTGAGACTCCCATGGACAGAGAAGCCTGCCGGGCTACATACAGTCCATGGGGTCACAGAGAGTCAGACGTGAGTGAGCAACTTAGCATGCATGCAGGCACCCAGGAACTTAAAGCAGAGGGAACTGAAGGGTTGAGGTGAAAGAGCATGCTACTCAAAGAACTTGAAGTGAGTCTCTTCTCCAAGTGTTTGCCAGCTCACTGAAGTGTGCTTGTTTCTTCAGTATTGGGTTTCTGAAGGTAGAACTATTTCATTATGACTGATACTATAAGACAGTTAGACGGCTGGTGTTCCCTAAGTAATTTTTACTGTATTGGACTGAAACTACTTGTATTTTACGTGTATCTCTGCAGGTTAGTGTGATGCCGTGCTTCAGACTGTGCCCTCTTGGATCTGATGGGATTAGGTTCACCGGGTGATTCTGATATTCTTGATCTCTTGGGGTGGTGTTGGGTAGAGTAGGCCTCAGGTGGCCAGTCCTGTGTTTTTCACACCCTAAGAACCATAGTGGGTGACAGTCTTAGAAGAGGGGATGGTGTGGGGAAAGATGATCTCCAGAGCTAAGAAGAGTATTGAGAAAGGGAATAGGAGAAAAAGAAATAAGAGATGGGTTGGGCTGGGAAGCAACCAGGGCATCTTAAAAGATAGCTCCTTAGTCCAAGAAATAATAGTGAGATAACGTAGCAAATAGTTCTGTGTACTGATCTCAATTAAAGATGACTGATGGCGTATTTAGGTTCATGTGGGATATTGGTCTGTAATTTGTTTTTATATCTTTGACTGGATCTGGCATTAGAGTAATCCTGGACTCATAAAATGGGAAATGTCTCCTCCCCTTCTTTTTTCTGGAAGAGGTTGTGTAGTATTGGTATTATTTCTTCTGAAAATGTTTGCTAGAGTTCTCTAAGGAGGTAGTTTGGACTTGGAGGAGTTTTCTTGGTTGCAGAAGTTAATGAGGCCTTAGGAAAGTTTCAAGTGTGAGTTAAAGAGCAACATTTATTTTTCATGTGTCCTAGGGGAGAAGATCACTTGGCTGTAATATCTTGAAAAGCCTGTAATGCTGAAGCTTGGGTGCATTTTCCCTACGCATATGTACTGCCAGAGTTTATGTAGTATTAGCATTTGCCTTTAGTCTGATCTGTGTAAGTTGTAGCACTTCATATCTCAATCCTGTATTAGTCTACACTTTTCCCCTTACCACTAACACACTCAGTTTCTTTGTCACTGATTTTCCTAAAGTAAAAAGGTGGACGTGTTTGACATGTGTCTTTTGAATAGCCAAAAATATGATATAAAAACTCACTTAAAAAAAGAGAACCTCTCCAGGAATTCTCTAGCGCTCCAGCTGGACACAGTGCTGTGGCTGGGATTCAGTCCCTGGCTGGAGAATTAAGTTCCCCACAAGCCATGTGGCGCAGCCAGAACCAACCAATCACCTCTAAATAATACTTTTTCTTCTACTGTTCTGCCCTTCCAAGCTAGTGTGCTTGAGTTTTGGACTGTACAGGGAAGAGATTAGGTAGTATTTCAGAACTGGTCACACCAAGCTTTGTGAGCACGGGTTATTCTAAGCCTCACCTCCAAACTACCAAAATCATGGGTTTGTTGTGAGGGTTAAATGGGCAGTAATTAGTAAGTGCCCAACAGCCATTTATCAGGAGAATGGAGTCAGGATTATGGTCAGAAAATTCTGTCCCAGTCAGAGCTTAGATACGGGCAGTTTTTTGTGGAAGCTGCCTGGAGGAGGCCACGTGTTTTAGAGAAAGAAGAATGTGTTGTGTAATACCTGAGATCTGACCTTGTAGGTATCGGGTGCTCTGACACCATCTGCAGCTTACCTGGCCCTGTTGCACGGTGATGTTTGCAAGACAGCTTACCGGTGTGTGTTTCTGCCGTCCTGTGCTTTCACAGTCTTGTGAAAAGAGCAGTTGGTGTGCAGTTTTGTTACCAACCCCCAGTCCAATTCCTGCTTATTGGATTTCTGTTGTGTCTAGGACTTAGGGGCTTAGGTCAAATTGATCCTTAAATAGTTTAAGTAAAATTTATTTTGGAAGAGTGACTTTCCCTAAGTAAATTACACCTAGAGATTAGAAAAGAACTTGCCGTATTTCTTTCTTGTCTAGCTAGCTTTTGGGTTATAATGCTTGTTTGAGGTCTGCTTTGAATTCTCTTGAAAATTGATTGTGGAAAGTTCAGAGTCCAGATCGGTAGGAAGCTTTGAAAGGTTTTATATCCTTCCCTTTCCCTGCAGTCTCCTTTGGAGTATGTTAAAGCAAAAAGCCTGCATCTTGATTGCTATTCGGTGCCATGTTTCTGGTGGAAATTATTCTTGAGTTTCATAATTCAGACAGAAGTATTTGGTGCTATCACAGCTAAAGCAGGTTGTCAGTTGACCTGCATTTTAAACTGTTTTCTATAATGTTCGGGGGCTTCCCTGGTGGCTCAGATGGTAAAGCGTCTGCCCTCAATGCATGAGACCTGGGTTCGATCCCTGGTTCAGGAAGATCCTCTGGAGAAGGCAATGGCACCCCACTCCAGTACTCTTGCCTGGAAAATCCCATGGATGGAGGGGCCTGGTGGGCTGCAGTCCCTGGGGTCGCAAAGAGTCGGACAGGACTGAGCGACTTCACTTTCACTTCACTCTAATGTTTGACCCCAGTGGCAATGAATAGAGTTCATTTTTGTCCTGGAATGAAAAGCAGCTTTCCTGTTGACATTAACATTCACAGAGGCTTTCTTGAACTTGATAGGGGAGAAAAATACCTAAAATTCAGTAGCGTAGTAGAGCTTTTCTTTCTCTTTTCTTATTCTTTTCTATTCTTTTACTTCATATGTACTATTATATTTTCTTCCATAATAATGTGAATGGATTGGTTGTATATTTGCATTCTTGTCAGTTGCACCTCAAGGGTCTTTCACTCCCAAGTTGACCATATGTTTTGTGGAGAGAATACTAGGAAGCAGCATTTCCACATTTCTCTGCCCATGTGAACCAGACTTCCCCCATTCCCTCATCTGTAAATTGATAAAATGAGACTAGATTATCTTTCTCTGTTGTTGTTGATAACTTTAGTCATCATGCTGTACATTATATCCCCAGGACTTACTTATCACATGACCACTTTCACTCATTTCACCGTTCCTCTTTAGCTTAAAATGATATCTATACTCCCATTTTGTATTTTAAATAGATCACTTAAAGGGGAGTTTTTTTCCTAAAATTATTTGAAGCCTGACTTTTAAAACCTGTGCTAGCACAACAGTAATCAGGAAAACATTGGTATGCATTGAGAGGCATATGGGCTGTTACTTGGTGTGGGAGGGGTTTGAATTCCTGCTGTTTAAAGTCTCAGGTTAGTAGTTTCTATTTTAGTTTGTAGATAGAGCAGTGTACTCAGATACCATTGATGGTATGTTCTGTGTGAAAAAGATTTTAGGTGCATTTCACCTAATGCAGCATTATGTATTATTAACTAACCTGGTAGTGGGGTCTTTGGTTCCTGTGTTTCTAATGAATTTTCAGTAACTTTTGGTTGATTATTCCCTCCCCTTATTTTTGCCTTTTCCTACTCCCTTTTATTACCTACTTCCTTCTGTTACTTTCTTCCTGAAAAAAAGCAAACTATACTCATAAAATTTTCAAAGCAGCTTAAAATGTTTACTTGACAGTCTGTCATCAGCTAAGTGAGAAGTTTTGTTTTTTTTTTTTAAATTTTAAATTTGCTTGGGGATTATTTAGAATCTATTCTTTTAGTAAAAACATGGAACCCATTCATAATGTCTACCCTCAGCTGGGAAGTTTTGCCTAGGCTCACATTTTATATTTCACAAAGCAGGCTTCCTATAAATTGGCATTGTAGAGAGAATGCATTTAGCATTTATTTGAGAAAAGGAGTTTGACCACATGCTGTTCTATTCAACACTGTGTAAAAACTGATGATATGTTTAGTCCGGGCTTTTTCTCCCAAGACACTTAGATCTTTCAGGAGTCAGAGGGTTGTGGATAGAGCAAGAACATCGTATTTTGGGGATTCAGGTTAAGGTGGAAGTTTGCTTGATTTTGTCCCTGGGCTCTTTGGCTTGGGTTTCAAGTATCTGATTGTTAGAAGTATGCTGCTGCTTAGTAGCGTGAGTGCTGAGGCATGTCTTCCTCTCATTCATCCATTCATCTTCCAGAAGATGAAAAGGCCAAGCGAGAAGTGTCTTCCTGGACTGTAGAAGGTGATGTCAACACTGATCCATGGGCAGGTTATCGATATACTGGAAAACTCAGACCCCATTATCCACTGGTGAGTAAATAAGGTAATAAAAATTTAATATTTTTTTAAACCAGTCTTCAAAATTTTCAGTTTCCTAAAAATGGTTCTTACAATTTATTTGTATTACGATTATGAATCATGTGATCAGGATTAAGGTTACGTTCTAGCTTTTTTAGCTTTCATGATATGTTGTTTACAAATTAGTAGGGATAATTGCCAGTCATGGATGAAGCAGAAGAAAGTTTATACTAAGGATCCAGGCTTTTTTAATTTTAAAAAAAGAATGAGATAAAATAGATATTTTTAGGCCAGCATAATGGGAGTATATATTACTACTTTTCTAAAATTTTTTACTGTGATATGCTGCTTCTTTAATTTAGATACTTTTCTGTCACTCTTGCCCCTTCCTATGTTTCTGGCAGACTGACTTCAGTCTTAACCTTGGAATTGATTTAAGTTGAAATTTGTTATTCTCAAATATTTAAATTCTTTTTACTGTTGTCTTTTTATTAAAGAAGTGCCTCTTTAACTTTTAAAATTTGGAAAAATATAAGAAAGTCTCTTTAATTGTAGTTTCCAGAGATAATGACCAGGAACATATGGTGTACATTTACTTTGAGACATCATTTCGTTATTATTTTGGGTCACCAATTTGTTTGGAAAAGCACAGACACCTTCCTTGTCTGTGTGAAATCTTAAGTCTTCAGTGCCCTCTGTCACTCTCTCTATTACTTACATATTCTGGGAAAGGGCATGACAACAGCACCAGGAAAGTAAAGCTCAATCTTCACTAAATAGATTATGTTGTGATATTTAAGATGTCATGTAAAGCTTTTTTTTTTTTTTTTTCGTTTAAATGAGATGAATGAACTTTTTTATTTGGTAATCATTCCCCGACTTTTATTTGCATTGTTAATAGATTTTAATAATGAAAGTTACTTTCACATTTGAATCGGATCCAGCTAACCTCTTTGTTGTTTTTAGATGCCAACAAGGCCAGTGCCAAGTTATATTCAAAGACCAGATTATGCTGATCACCCTTTAGGTAAATTCTGCTATGCTGTTTCTTCATATTTTCAGTTTGTGAGCTTGATGACTGCTACAAAGGAACAGAGTCCTTTTTTAGTAGAAAATTTTCATTGCTGCATTTCTGATTTTTTTTTTCAAGATAAACTAGAATATTTGAATTAAAAATTCTTTCCTCACCTAGAAATCTAATCAGTTCTGAAGACATTGTTTATATAGCTGTTAAAGGCTACACCCAACATAATACTGTATTTTGTGTTGTTATATCAAATTCCAGCTTTTAAGAAAAGTTACTTTAACATGTTCTCCTGCCTTAATTAAATAATACCTGTTTAGATAAAAGTAGATGGTGGAGGCCCTGAGTGCATGCCTAACTAAAGATTCTGTACTGTAGCAGTAATAAAAGTAGTAATAATGGGCTGATAATAATAGTAATAGTGATGCTGATGATTCTATAATTGATACGTATTTTTTCATAACTGTGTGTCAAGCATTGTGTCAAACTTCTTTACGTGTATTAATCCATTTTATACTTTGAGCACTCCTGAGGTGGGTTCTCTTGTCTTCTCCATTTTATAGTTAATTATAGTGAGACACAGGGAAGATAGGTAATTTGCAGCATGGTGGTGGTTTAGTCAAGAAGTTGTGTCCAAATTTTGCAACCCCATGGACTGTAGCCTACCAGGCTCCTCTGTCCATGGAACTTCCCCAGGTGAGAATACTGGAATGGGTTGCCATTTCCTACTCCAGGGGATCTTCCCTCCCCAGGGATTGTCCTGCATTGTAGGCGGATTCTTAACACTGAGCCACCAGGGATGCCCAATTCGCAGCATAGGTTCTGTGAAATTACTGATTCTGCATGTCAAAAATGATTGAATATCAGCATTCTCATGTGGTTTAATCCACTAAACCAAGCTACTGTTGCTTTTCTTCTCTAAGAAAAAAAGGAACTGTATGACATTCTTATGAATCTAATTTGAAAATTTAATTAAGCTCCATTGTTGCAGGTAAATTGAAGGGAGAGGGTCTGAATGATAGAATACTGTTGAGGGGTATATAATTTTATTACAGTGTATTTAATATTCTAGAGTATAGTTAGAACTCGAGTATAGTTCTAGAGTTCAGTTTCTAGAGGGTACTAGAGTACAGTTCTAGAGTATAGGGACTTCTCTGGTGGTCCAGTGGCTGACTCTGCGCTCCCAGTGTAGGGTTACAGGGTTCAATCCCTGGTCAGGGAACTAGATCCCACATGCTCCAACTGAAGATCCTGCGTTCCCCCTGCCCCCCCAAAAATACAGCAACAAAAAAGTACATAGATAAGATAAATTCTGGTAGGATAAAATGTTACAAAGGGAAAAGTGAGTACGTTTCCCCAGAAGTAGTTGCTGTTAATGATTTCTTGCAGAACTTTTCAGCAGTCTTTGTTAACGCACGTTAGCACCCTCTCCATCCAATTATACAAAAAATGAACAAGTATTTGCACCTTTTCACCTTGTGTTACTGTATTTTATGTTGTAAATATTCCATGTAAGTTCCCATAAAACCATTTCTTTTTAATGACTGACATATTCCACTGTGTGTACATGTTATAATTCATTAAACCAGACTCCTATTAATTTATTTCTAGGTTTTTTCCAATTTATTTATAGATTATTTCCAGGTTTTTATTCCTGCCAATTTGACCACAGGAACTGTTCTTGTAATTGCATCTTTGTGCACATGTCGAGAATATTTCTATAAGCGAATTGTCTGATGTAAAACAGCTAGATCACAGGATATTTGCATTTAAAAAATTTTGAGAAATAATTACAAATCTCAGCGATTCTTCAGTTAAAAACATGTGATACTCTCTTTTCTTCTGTCTTCCTCAGCTTAGTATGTTATCAAGTTTTATGGTATGTGCTGATCTGAAAGATGATTGCAGTTATTTTAATTTGCATTTTTAAGTTATGAGTAAGGTTGAGCATCTCTTCACTTTTATTATTTTTTATTTATTATTTATTTTATTTATTTATTGGGCCGTGCCGGGTCTTAGTTGCAGCATGTGGGATCTAGTTCCCTGACCAGGGAATGAACCCGGGCCCACTGTATTCGGAGCTCAGAGTCCTAGCCACTGGACCAGCAGGGAAGTCCCCATTTCTTTACCTTTAAAAATCATTTGTATTTTTCCTTTTGAACTGTCTATTCATATCCTTAGCCTTTTTTCCCCCCTCTCGGATTACTTAGTCTTTTCTATAAACGTTCTTTCTGTATTGAGGAAAATCTCTTGATGTGCTATAAAATGTTTTCTCCCAAGCAGATAGTAACATTTTTGTCTTTGTTTAGAAAATTACATTTGTGACAGACTTTCAACATTATTTTATAGTAAAATTTGTCAGTGTGTTCTTTTAATGTGTTTATGGCTTTATGACCTAGGGAGGCATTTTTGGTTCAGCCATAATAAAAATACTTCCCAGTTTTCTTCCACTATTTCTGTGGTTTTCCTCTGTGTGTGTGTGATAACATTTTGGGCCCATGTGAGATTTATTTATTATTGGGAGTGAAGTAGAGCTGCAGCTTAATTTTTTCCCAGATGAGTATCTGGTTGTCACGTCACTGGTTATTTTTAAAAATCAGTCTTTTTCGTACTGATTTAAAATGTAACCTGTATCACTGTATTATATTTTCATGTATCTTTGGGTCTATTTTGGAGTCTGTTCTGTTTCTTTAACCCATTTGTCTAATCATATTCCATTACCAAACTCTTAATTATTATAGCTATAGAGTGTTTTAATATTTGGTAGGCCTTGTTGCTCCCACCTTTCCTCTTTTTCAGAATTTTCCTGTTTCTTCTTGCATGTGTTTGTTTTTCCATGTGAAATTTAGGATCAACTTGTCTGGTTTCTAAAAATGTCCTAGTACCATTTTTTATGGGGATAGTATTAAATTTATAGACTAATTTTGGAAGAATTAACACTTTTACAATATTGAGTCTTCCTATCCAAGAACAGGATATGTTTTTCTATTTTATTTAAGTCTCTTTTATGTCTTTCAGTGGTATTTTAAAATTTTCTCCATTAGGTCTTTTAACATTAAGTTATTCCTGGATATTTTATCTTTTTAAGTTATTCTTGTGAATATAGTATCTCTTGTATTTTTTGATTTGTTGTTTTCATAGCTCAGTTGGTCAAGAATCTGCCTGCAGTGGGGGAGACCTGGGTTCGATCCCTGGGTTCTTTCCTTGGGTTGGGAAGATCCTCTGGAGAAGGGAATGGCTCCCCACTCCAGTATTTTGGCCTGGAGAATTCCAGGGACTCTACAGATCATGGGGTCGCAAAGAATCGGACACAGCTGAGCAACTTTCACTTTCACCTTGTATATGGCAAAGTTATTGATTTTTATATATTATAATATGTCAACTTGCTGAATTCTTATTTCTAGTTATTTTCCAGATATTCCCTTGTTCTAGGGATATATAATCATATCTGAAATTAATAAAGATTTTGTCCTTTTCTTTCTAAGTTTATATGTCTTATGTCTTTCTCTAGTTAATAAATACATGTGCAGTATTGTCAGAACAGTGCTAATAATACTAGTACTGATAGTGGGCATTCCGTGATGGTGGTTCTTGGCTTGAAATTTGTATTTGTCATGTAAAGGTGTAGCTGGCTGTGTTATCAGAGCTATCTTTCTAGATGATCATTTATTTTCCATTCTTTAATCTGTGACTGTGATGAGTTATATTGATAGTTCATATTGAATTATCCCTGTCTTTCCAATAAGAATTTCACTCAATTCATGGTGTACTATGTGTTTTTGGATTCTGCTAGATAATATTTTATTTGGGATTTGTATATCAGCATTTATAAAGAGTAGTTTATAGTCTTTTTGTCAGATTTTGAAATTATTATTATACTAGCTTTAATGCTTTTCAGTATATGAATAAGTTAAGCTGATTTTATTAGTGAAAGTTCTTAGGGCAGTATTTTTCAAACTGTTTTTGATTGTGAACCAGAGTGAGAACTGTATTTTATAACATAATCTGTATATGTGTGCGTATAAATTAACAGCCAAACATTTCACAACAGCCTGTGTATATAGTCTATTTTCTATTCAGTTTATTTACTTAAAAAAGTTAAGTCATAGTCCTCTAATCGCCACTAAATGATCACAAGTTGCAGTTTGAAAAACACTGACTTAGGTTCCAGTTTTAAAAAATAAATGAGTGTAATTAATTCATCAGTTGTTGATACATGCTTGCTACATGCAAATGATCTTGAAAACAGATATAAATTAATTATATGGTGCTATTTAAGTGTAAATCATTTATTGACTTATTAACACACTGCCTGTCAAATAAAATACGCCATCTTGACTGATTTCTAATAAATCTGAACATTTGTTCTTTAGAATTCTTCCTTCAGTTTGTTTAGCAAATTTCATGTTGAAAGTATTTTTTCAGAAACCCTGACCTGAACCCTTCCATATTATGAAATACCATTGTGCGAAATAGACTCGACTATTATTTTATCATTGGGGAGTAATTATGCTTTTATAGCCTACATCTTTTTGTTCATTTTGGTTTTACTTAGTGATTTTCTTTTCCAGGAATGTCTGAATCTGAGCAAGCTCTGAAAGGTACTTCTCAAATTAAGTTGCTCTCATCTGAAGATATAGAAGGGATGCGGCTCGTATGTAGGGTAAGAGTTTTCCCCGCCTTCTAGGATAGGACTTGTTTAAGTAGTTATAACACATAAAGTCAATGATTTGCTCATATACAAAGGTGGCAAATGTTACACAGACTGACTGGCCATATTTATTTTTGAAAAAATACTTTATTAAGGTATAGTTGATTTACAACTATATTGTTGTGTAATATTGTATTAATTTCTGCTGTACATCTAAGTGATTCAGTTATGTATACATTCTTTTTTATATTCTTTTCCATTATGTTTATTCCAGGGTATTGAATATAGTTTCCTGTACTATGCAGTAGGACCCTGTTCTCCATCCATTCTAAATGTAATAGTTATTGTTCTTTGATGAAAATCATTTATTCTTTTATTTCCCTCCCTTTCCTTGTGCATTGTAGAACTGTGAGCAGCCTTAAACTTCATCAGTTGATTATTGTTTAGGTTACTTAAGATGTACATTTTCACATAGAAATCAGTCAAGTGTACTAATTAAACGATTTGCTAGCTAGCCCAATTTTATTTATATGTTTACGCAGACATACATACGCATTTATTAATGGGCATTAGAAATATGTTAGAAATACATGTAAGTGGTTATAAAATAAAAATTCAGGACTAGAATGTTCAAGGTGAGATTCATTTTGTCAATATCCCATTAAATCTTAGTACAGAAGGTACAAATTTCTAATGCTGCTTCATTGCTTCTTGAATGTGTGAAATATTTCTCTTTACAGCTTGCTAGAGAAGTATTGGACATCGCTGCTGGGATGATAAAACCAGGTGTAACTACTGAAGAAATAGATCATGCTGTACACTTAGTAAGAATTGTACTTTTATGCTTTGAGAAATTTTTATATACTGTTAGATGTCTTAGACTTCTAAATAAAGTAAACCTAAGTTCCGAATATCTACACTTGGCTAAAAACTAATTTGAAAGCAAATTTATCACTTTGTTTCAAATATAAAAAGTATTCAACAGACATTATCCCATCTGTAAGTATCTGATATTGGGGTCTGAGGTAAGCCCAAAGCACCTTGTTTCTGAAACCTCACGTTTCATAACATTTTAGTTTAGCTTTTACACGATGATTAATTTTATTAGTGCTTTTAGGTAAATCATGCTACCGCATGTGTCAAATATTCTGAAATCAAAAAGAATATAACTTCTGAAACTAGTGGCAAAAAATGTTCCCTTTTTTATCTATTTACAGTAACAAGGCTACAGAGAGACCAGGTACATGTTTGTAGTAAATATAGTATAGGGATATTTAAAAAAAATTTTTTTTTTTGACTGTGCTGGGTCTTCTGTGCTGAGCACAGGCTCTCTCTGGCTCTGGCGAGCAGGAGGCTACTCTGTCACAGTGCCCGGGCTTCTCTTGTTGTGGAGCTCAGACTCGAGGCATGCCGGCTCAGTGGTTGGGGCACACGGGTTCAGCTGTCTGTGGCATGTGGGATCCTCCCGGACCAGTGACCAAACAAGTGTCCCCTGCTTTGGCAGGCAGATTCCTAACCACTAAAGCATCAGGGAAGTCCAGTATACTTTTAAAAGAAAGATTGCTAATCCACCAAGGAGAGACCTTTAAGCCC
This sequence comes from Antilocapra americana, assembly GCA_007570785.1. NCBI lineage: Eukaryota > Metazoa > Chordata > Mammalia > Artiodactyla > Antilocapridae > Antilocapra > Antilocapra americana. The sequence continues at coordinate 4,980,033 of ML662439.1, forward strand.
TATAGTCCATGAGTGCACCCATGATATGGTTAGGTTGTTGATAACAGAAGAGCAGTTAACTAGTGACTAAATCACATGGAAGGCTAATTAAACTTAACTGCTCTTGTGATCAAATGCAAATTATAAAACCTTCTAAATTAGTATTTTAAAGATGTTTATGTCCCTTACCTCTGTAAAGATGGTGAAACTGGTACTCTTATACATGGTGATGATATTTAAATCGGGACTATCCTCTTGGAAAGATATTTGACAGTGTATCTTGAGCTATAACAATGTCTATAACATTTTTTTATTTGAAATTATCAATCCTAAGTTTTGGGTATTCAATATATTATAAAATATAGTTGACCCTTGAACAACATGCATTTGAGCTGCATGGGTCTTATATGTGAATTTTTTCAGTAAATATATATATATGTGTACTGTAAATATATTTTATCTTATGGTTTTTAAAATAATATTTTCTCTAGCTTCCTTTATTGTAAGAATTCAGTATATAATACATATAACATACGAAGTATGTGTTAATTTCTGTTACTGGTAAGATCAGCCGTAGTGTGTTAGTAAAATTTAGGGAGCAGTCAAGTTTTATGTGGATTTTGGACTAGGCCGGGAGGGGTCATTGTGCCCACTCACTGTCCCCGATCCCACCCACTGTGGCCCAGGGTTGTATATGGTTATGTGTCTGTAGCAGTTTGAATGCTTCCTATAGGCCAGCTACTCGTATTTGCTTCTTTTACCAACTCATCTCATCTCCCAGCAACTCTGAGGTAGGCACTCCTCTCATCTCTATTTTATAGATTAGGAAACTGAGGCAGAGGTAAAGTTGCCCAGCATCATTCAACTTGAAAGTAGTGGAGCTGACGGTTTTAGTCAATGCAGCCTGCTTCTGTGTGTTCTTAACTGCCACATGTATTGCTGTGAGAATTATAGAAGCAGATTGGTAAAGGAAAAATGATAGGCATGTAGTTATTGGTTGTAATATTTATAGTTGAGAAAACTAAATTTTCAGTAATAGTAGAATTGCCAATAAAATTATAGTACATTTCATAAACTGTATTTTAGGGAGCTGTTTAAAAATTGCTAGTCTGGAGACTGCGGCATGGAAAGAGAAATTATGTATGCTGTGACTACCACTGTATAAAAACATCCAAGTAACATAAGACTTGTTATGGAGAACTAGATCATTTTCTTAGTGATTCCTTTATTGTTCCCACATGAATGTTATTCCTTATGAATGTTCTATATGAATGTCTCTGGAAATACTTTGAAAGTGAAAGCATTAGTTGCTCTGTCATGTCCGACTCTTTGCGACCCCATGGACTGTAGTACAACAGGAATTCCAGTACACGTGGAATTCCCTATTCATGGAATTTTCCAGGCAAGAATCCTGGAGTGGGTAGCCATTCCCCTCTGCATGGGATCTTCCTGAGCCAGGAATTGAACCCTTGTCTCCCACATTGCAGGCAGATTGGCAGATTCTTAATTATTAGTATTCATTTTTTTGGTCATAGGGATAGAGGCATTTATATAAGAAATTAAAATTAACTGTGCACATTAATATTTAATATATTTTTCATAAGGAGTTGGTAATTCTAAAATAAATCTTCATATAATGACATTTGTATATGTTTGTAAATATTTGTAATGTGTGAATTTGCTTTGCTTTTGCAATTATCAGTAAACTGGTTTGCTGACTGTTAGAAAACCCTACTGTTTGATATTAAAGGTAGTATCTACTATTATTTCTAAAATAAAATATTAAATAGGTTTTTCATAGGATCATCTGTACAACAAATTTTTCCACATTTTTCAAATTTTAAAATTTGATTAATTGCATGCATACTAGCTTTTTCTTTTGCACATTCCAAATTACTCTATTTTTAATTTATTATAGGCATGCATTGCAAGAAATTGCTATCCTTCACCCCTGAATTATTATAATTTCCCGAAGTCTTGTTGTACTTCAGTGAATGAAGTGATTTGCCATGGAATTCCAGACAGACGGCCCTTGCAAGAAGGTGATATTGTTAATGGTAAGAAATGTGTGGCTTTTGTTGCTGTGAGCAAAGAAACAAGGTTTTGGGAATCTGATAGTGACTTGCATCTTCTTCACTTGTCTTTAACTTATTTTTTTCATATTTAAAACTTAAATTTAAAATCTCTGGAAACGTATTTTGTGGTTTTCAGTAAACTGCTTTCAAGATACTTCTAGTATAATGTGTTTGTTACAAGTTATTTAATGCAGAACTTAAATATGTGACTGGTAAATGGAGGATATCAGTGAAACGTCGAACTAATAATTGATTCAAGTGGGGTTGTTATTCTTACTCCTTTTAGTCCACTATTACAGATAAAGAGAAATTATTAGTAATATGTGAAGACCTTAAGAAAAAAGGCTCAAAATTCTGCAGAAGTACTGTCCATGAAATTAGAAGACGCTTATTCCTTGGAAGGAAAGTTATGACCAACCTAGATAGCATATTAAAAAGCAGAGACATTACTTTGTCAACAAATGTCTGTCTAGTCAAGGCTATGGTTTTTCCAATGATCATGTATGAATGTGAGTTTTGGACTATAAAGAAAGCTGAGTGCCATAGAATTGATGCTTTTGAACTGTGGTGTTGGAGAAGACTCTTGAGAGTCCCTTGGACTGCAAGGAGATCCAACCAGTCCATCCTAAAGGAGATCAGTCCTGGGTGTTCATTGGAAGGAGTGATGAAACTGAAACTCCAATACTTTGGCCACCTCATGCGAAGAGTTGACTCATTAGAAAAGACCCTGATGCTGGGGAGGATTGGGGGACAGGAGGAGAAGGGGATGACAGAGGATGAGATGGCTGGATGGCATCGCTGACTCGATGGACATCAGTTTGGGTGGACTCCGGGAGTTGGTGATGGACAGGGAGGCCTGGTGTGCTGTGATTCATGGGTTCGCAAAGAGTTGGCTGCGACTGAGCGACTGAACTGAACTGAACTGAACTGTCCTTGATGTTCAAAAAGTTCAGAAACTGCCTTTAGGGACCACTGTGTTCAGCTATTTTGGGAAACTGCAAGTGCAGAGAAAGAAGCTGCCAAGACAGTTCCCTCTGTAATTAAAAAATAAATTGATGAGTTAGGCTCCCCTCGATGATATTTTTAATATTGATGAACTTGGTTTCTTTAATAATCAGATACCTTCAGGAATCTTATGTATCGAACAAGGAAGCAGGAGCCCAAATGTTAAAGGCTGCAGAGAATGGACCTGTGATGCTGGCTGTGAATGGTAGTAGAGATTTGACTGACACTGTTTTTATATGAATTGTTTTTGCTGCAGTTGGAGTATCAGTTTATAAAACTCCTTAGATTTTGAGAGGTCTGCCCAATGCTAATTTACATATAAGCTCTGTTTTTTTATTGGATGCATATTATATGAGGTTTTTCAGGAATGTGTGTGTTATGCTAGAGCCAATACACCTATCCTGTGATATTCTAACTTGATTGAAGGTTTATGGTTTAAAAATACTAATTCAATGTGCTCTCAAGGATACATTTAGCTTAGTGTAGCTTAGTGGTGTAGTGGTAATCTGTATTTTTAAACATGAAGACAAAGAGAAGTATGAATAGTTATAAATAAGTGAAAGGCAAATGAATTTTTAAAAGATAATTGTAGAACAGTGTAAATGTTTCTGTTTATTGATTGACTAGGATAAGGGAAAACTTGTTAAAGATAATGAAAGAAAGCAGTATCTTCTGCTTAATGTCACAGTGTGGCAGAGTCCTTCGTTTAATGTTATTAACTTGGGTTATTGATCTTGCTGGAATGTATCCTGGGGGATACATTATTCTTTCGCCATAAATGATCTACTCGCTCCTCTAAGAGCATTGAAGCCCACTGTCCGGCTTGTGCTACGTGACCACGGACCTGTCCTCTACGGTGAGTTTAGGCGCATTATAGACAAGAAGTATCTATTGGCTGTTAAGTTATTTATTCATTGGTGTTGCTTAGAAGTGATCTTCTTCATTAACCTGCTTGATTCTGTCATGTCAGCAAAACTTGAATTTTGAGATAAAAACGAATGTGGTCCTTATGTTTGCACATTCTTTTGCAGTGGACATCACTCTGTATCGGAACGGTTATCACGGGGACCTGAACGAGACATTTTTTGTTGGAGACGTGGATGAGGGAGCTCGGAAACTGGTTCAGACCACGTATGAGTGCCTGATGCAAGCCATTGACGCAGGTGAGGCTCAGGGCTGGGCACCCGCCGCAGCTGCTGGGTAGTGTGGCGCGCGAGTGGCCTGCCACTGCACCGCGCATGCCGTGTCCCTTCCAGCTGTGCTTCTGCCCTTACCCGAGTTAGCTTTGGGTCTGGCAGCAGTAGGGTTAAAGATGACTTGAACATCCCTTGATGAAGATGGACTGGATTATGGCTTATTCGTTTGTCTCTTCTATGATTTATCTTCCTTTTCACTGGCTGATAAATGAGGAAGAATGTGTGGATAGTTCCAGACTGTAACTTTTCTCCTACTTTTTAATTCTTTCATAAGCATTCTGTTCTCTTACTATAAAAAACTATAAGACTGCATCAGATTATGAGAGGGAAAAATGAGTGATTTTCGTTTATTCTTGCCTCTCCTTTTTTAAAAAATCTCTCTTTTCCAGAGGTGTCCGCTTTTAACATTTAAGTTTTTGTTTTCACAGTACATTATTACACATAACTGTATGTATATGTTTAATTAGGTTAAATGGAATCATAATATTTGTATTCTTCTGTAATTTAGTACTTTTTCAGCTAACAACATCTTAGAGATCTTTCCATATTAGAATATGTACATACCTGTGTGCATAGATCTACCCATTCTTTTAATTGCTTTATATTTTATTCTACAGTATGAAAATGTCTACAACTATTCCCCTACTGGATTTTGGTTTTTTCCAGATGTCTTGCTATTATAGTGAATAATGTCTTTGGAGAGATATATTTCTGTGGGATTTTTCTCAGACTGTGGGTCTGTCTTTGTTCATACAAACAGTTCATCATGGTTTTTAAAAATTTATGCACTATCTTATGAGAAAAGAGAAAGAAAGGCTTGTTGCAAATGTAAACAGACTATTAGAAGGACAGTTTGAGGGTAGACAGCTCTTCAGTTGAAATTTACAGCATTTCAGCTTTATTGGTCAATGTATTATCCAGCCCTGTCCCTACCATTAAAAAGATCTGATGTATCGTCAACACTGTATTGGACAGGATAGGGTTCTTAGGCAGAGGAGATGATGTAATTTTTACTAATTTAATAAAGTCAGAGGAAGGAAAAATGAAAGCATGTGATTATTTTTATATATCAGTATGTGAGATTTTCTTTTCCTTTTAATTCACTTTTGATTATACTTAAAAACTTTGATGTTCACGGTGGTATTATGAGAACTTTAATATTTAGTTTCTTATTTTAGAAGCTTTAGGTTTAAATAATTTTTAGAGTTTCTTTGTTCAATATTTATATCCCTTGTGCTTCTCTATGAGTTGATTGAAATAACCAGGTAGCTGGAATGTTGTTTTACAGAGTCACAGGAATGAAACTTGCTAAGGAACTAAAATCTTTAGAACAGTAGACAACCAAGAGGAGAAGTTGCCTAATCTCTGAAAAGTGCTGTTAACTCCTGTGTATGGATCATTCCTGCCTGTTGTTTTCTGATAATTGGACTGCTCACCTTGGTTCAGAGCTCTGGAGAGTTGGACCAACAGTGACATCAGCTTTCCAGAGCAGGGCTCCTCAGCCTGCCCGTTTGTGGCATTTTGGGTCTGATGATGCTCTGTCGTGGGGGCCTGTCCTGGGTACCATAGGGTGCTTAGTAGCATGCCTGGTCTCTGCTCACTGGGGCCAGTTGCACCACCTCTCCAGGTTGTGACAGCCAAAAAAATGTCTCCAGATAATATGAAGTGTACCCCTGTGACCAAAATTGCCTCTGGCTTGACAATTAGGGAGAAGTCTCCGTTCTCACACTGTATCATTATTGTTGAAAAGGTATTTCCTTTATTGTATGTGCAGCATGGGTTAAAATTTCGCTTTCCTCCCTGCTGACTGGGGCTGGTAAGAAGGCTTGGGTGGGAATGTAAGAAAATCATTATGCCAGTCAGCATGTTCCTCAGAAATCATTAATCTCCTCCACCCCACCTCCAAATAAAAAAACAACCAAGCTAGTCCATATGGTTAAGAGCAAGTAAATGTTATGAAAATGATTCCTTAAGCCATGTGCTCAGAAATGTGATGGGCTGGAGAGGATATGGTCTGTCTGAACCTCAGGTTGGAAATGAGCTGGCAGAGAAGGAGACTGTAGGGAGGGGGACCCCCAGTACCATGGCTGGACCCCCCACGAGTCCGGCAGTGCCCAAGTCCTGGGGTCCCAGTACTGGGAGAGCCGTAGCAGCATTAAGAACCGCTTCGTCTGGTTTTTATTTAAACAATGGTAAAAGTCATAAAAAGTAAACGGCAGGAAGTGTATAGTGAGAAGTACCTTTCTACATCCTACTCCCAAGATTTTCTTGAGAGGCAAATGAACGATCTGAGAGCCACTTATATGGGGATAAAGATGCCCAGGGGAAGCAATTCTTTGAAAAGTCGACCAGACTGAAACCGAAGACAAGTCAGTTTCCTTTATGAATGCTCCTTTTTCTCCTGATGCTCTTTATTCTCTTCTCTCTCCTGCTCGCTTTAATGGAAAGCCCACTGACCTTAGAGAAGGTGAGGAAGGGAAGTATGTTTTCCAATTTCTTTGTTTGTTCATAGAGCAAGTGGTGCCTCTCCCAGCCCCTGACTGTTGCACAGACCCTCGTCTTCTGCAGCCAAGGAGGAACCAGGTGCTGCTGGCCTGACTCTCAGCTTCATCGTTCCCGGCGGTCTAGCCTCTCTGAGCTTCGATTTCCTCATCTTTAAAGTCTTACGTGTAGGCGTGTAGAACCTTCAGAATGGTTCCGGGCATAGATTAGTGATTGCTTAGTGATTATCAGTTATTCTTTCTCTTTGCCACGAGTCTTTTCTTTCCCTTTCAGTAAAGCCTGGTGTTCGATACAGAGAATTGGGGAACATTATTCAGAAGCACGCGCAAGCAAGTGGATTTTCAGTTGTTCGAAGTTACTGTGGGCATGGAATCCACAAGCTTTTCCATACAGCCCCCAATGTACCCCACTACGCCAGTAAGTACTGTCCAAAGAGTTTGTATTGGCTAACTGTTTATTTAGCAGATATTTTTTTTTCCCAAACATTTAGCGGGACCCACTGTTTTGTATCTATGAGAATAGTCTATTAGCTGTTACAAATAGCTCCCCAGGATGTGTGTACTCTGCACACATCTTGCACACAGCAGTCCAGAGCCTGCGTGTTTGGTCACTGTGGGGTTGGGTGGCACAGTGATTCTTTGATGCAGGCTCTTGTCACTTTCAACACATAGCTTTCAGGGTCACTTTGGGGGTTCCCTTTCTGATCTTAAAGATATTGGGGAGGAGGGGAGAAGCATGGAAGGGGCATGCTTGGGAGGTTTTAGTGGGCCAACGTGGACTTGGCACAGATCACTTACATTTACTTTCCATTGGCAGGAATTCAGTCCTGTGGCTACGCTAACTGCAAGGGAGGTAGGGAAATCTGATCTAGCTGAGCACTCTGGAAGAAAAGGAAAATAGTAATTTTGGTGAACAACCAACACTCCCTGCCACATACATTCTGACTCTTTAGATGAAATTGATTCTGCGAAGTTTGATTTGAGTTCCTAATACATGTCAGATACTGTGTTCTTTGTTGGTATAGAGGAGAATAGACAAAGTATCCTTTCCTCAAATTGAGTGCTGTCTGATAGATTAACAAGGAAGTATTGGATGATTAGTCTTACAGAACCTTTTCTCCTGAAGAGATAAGACACACGGGAGTATAAGTATGTTATTTAGTGCTGGAAATGAAAGCTGTCCACGTTAGGTAACATAAGAAGGAATGTAATAAATATAGAGGAGCCACTGTTTTGTAGAGCCTTTCATGTACCTTCTTGGGTTTAGGTTTGCTCATATATACGATATCAGGGAATGATACCTACTCTAGAACTGTTACTAGAATTAAGTGAGATCTTGCTTGGAAAGCACTTCAAGTTAACTTTTAGAATGAAGATGCTGATGATGGTGATGATTTATGTTATCTCGTTTGTGCATCATAACTCTATGAATAATTTCTTAGCTCTATTTTTTAAAAGCAGAGTCTGTGCTTAGGGAACTGATTTACTTAAGTCCACACAAATTAGTGAATAAATGTCAGGGGTAGGATTGGTACCTGGGTTCTGTCTGCCTTTCTAGAGTCAGTCTTTCCCTTGCTGCCTAGTAAGGATGTAAGCAGTTTGGCGCTGAGTCTTGTGGGAGAAATAAAGAATGAGATTTTGGTTTGCTGGAGAAGATGAAGAACATTCCACGTGGTAGGGAAGCATGAGTAGGTGCTTCAGGTTGAGACAGACCGAACAGAGACAGGATAAGCTTGGGCTAAGAGTTACGTGTGAGCTAGAAATGGACAGTGCCAGATGGAAGATATCTGAGTTCATTTTTAAGGAATTGCAGAACATTTTTTGGCAGAAGAATGGCAAGGTGAAATTGCTATTTTGAGAAGATAAATTTAGCAATGGTGTCTGGGATGTATTGCAGGTGTGAGCTAGCCAGGCTTGTCAGCCTAATGCATAGTTGTTTCCGTATCCAGGTGTGAGGTTGTAAAATCCAAGATGTCGGTAGTTGTGACAAGAAAGGGAAATGAGTGAGAAACTGCTCAACAGGAGAAGCTAGAGAAGTCACTTAAGCACAGCATTTGACATAAATCAATAAGCATTTATTAGCAGACAACAGGGTCCTTTTTATTTCAGCTGGAATTGTGCGCAAAGTAAAAGCTAGCAATAGCCTTTGTTCCTTCCTGCTAAGCCCTGTGGTCACCTGTTGTGCATTCCCTTTAACAGAGTGGAAGTAGCTATTCTGATGACAGTGCTGTGTGCCACACGTATGCACGCATGTGTTTTGCATGTGGAAAAAGTGTGGGCAAGGGAGACAATGAAAAAGGCACCCTTACTTGCAGAGGTAACAAACTCAGATTTAGGTATGGATTGTATAAAGAGAGGCTTTACTTTATATTAATTTTTATTGGAATATAGTAGGTTTATAGTGTTGTGCTAGTTTAGGTGTACAGCAAAATGACTCAGTCAATGTTCCTTAGTCGCTAAGTTGTGTCTGACTCTCTTGCAGCCCCGTGGACTGTAGCCTGCCAGGCTCCTCTGTCCATGGGATTTCCTAGGCAAGAATACTGGAGTGGGTTGCCATCTCCTTCTCCAGGGGGTCTTCCTGACCCAGGGATCAAACTGGCATCTCCTGCTTGGCAGGTGGATTCTTTACCATTGAGCCACCAAGAAAACAGTAAAGTGAATCAATTATACATATATCCACTCACTTTTAAGATTCTTTTCCCGTGTAGGTCATTACAGTGTTGAATAGAGTTTCCTGTGCTGTGCAATAGATTCTTACTAGTGATCTGTTTTATATGCAGTAGTGGGTATATGTCATGAAGAGAGACTTTTTGAAGGAAATGAAGTTTATGGGAGAAGTAGATAGGGGTTGGTGATGATAGTGTCAGCACAGGGTGGCCCCACTGATACACAGGATACGCCTCTTGAGTTTCATGTTAAGCTGCTTAATTAGAAATAAACAATTCTGAAAAAAGAAACAAGGACCCATGTACACTTCATTTCATCTACTTTGCTGTATTTATAAAAAGTCAAGTGTTAATCAGGTTAAAATAAGTTGTGGTCTCTTTAGAGAAGCATTAAAGGAGGCTACTGGAGTCTTTGTACAGCAGAGGCTTTTCAATGTAAATGATTCCTTCTTTAACTTGTAACTCCATATTCCTAAGCAACTGAGTGTGAAACCAGGAAATTGTTGCATAACTTCCCTCCCCGACCTGTATAAAAGAGGTCTTTGTTAAGGTGAGCGCTTATGTGCTTCTTTGTCATGATGGTTTGGAAGTAAAAGTGATGCTGCCCTACCTTGAGAATATATATCACGGTAGTTCTGTGAGGCAGACAGTAGAGCAGGTACATGTTTTTGTAAATGTGCTCAGCAGTACATCATCTGCTGTGGTGTAGACACTCAGAAGATGGGTTTTTTATTGAGTGAGCTGTGTTGAAAAACTGAAACCGAGTCAGAGTGAGCTGGGAATTGTAACTTTTTGAACACTGAATCCGTGGCAGAAACGGGAGTAGAACTTGGATTCTCTCTCAGCGCTGTCCAGTGGGATTATATATGAGGCACATATATAATATATGAGGCACGGTGCGGATGGAGGAGCCTGGTAGGCTACAGTCCATGGGGTCGTAAAGAGGCGGACATGACTTGTTGTGCCCAGATCCCAATCTCCACAAACCACCAGGAGGCCATTCACCGATGCAAGCGCAAGAGGGAGTTTATTACAGACCCGGGTCCGGACCACACATACACACACCAGACTCAGCGGAGTGAGGGCGGCGGCCCCGAGCCACATGGTACAAGGTTTTTAAGGGAAAGAGACAAAGGGCAGGAGGGCTCGGATGGGGTAATGTGTTTTTCAGTGTCCTGTGACTGGCCAGGACGGGAGGGGAGGTGAGGGGATTTTCGCGTGCTAACCCGATTGGCAGTCGTGTCTAGGGTGGTGACCTGGGGGTGGGGGAACTTGAGTGATGTCTTCTATCACAAGATGGCAGCTCCTCTTTTTAAGAGGGAGTCACTTAGGCTCTACATTCCCCCCTTCTCTAGTCCCAAAGGAGGCCAAATCATGGGCCTTCAATGAACTCTATGTCATCGCTCAGCCAAGATGGATGTTAGCGAGGATTTTGAGAACTGTACTGACGTGCAGTGTCTCTTTTAGACTTTTTCCAAATTTTTCTGGTCGGTGGTGGCTCATCAGTTCCGTATTTCTTATCAGGATCTCCTGTCATAAAACAACTCATGCAAATGGTTACCATGATGCCTGGCCAGGGTGGGTGGTTTTAATCAGTGTTGTGTTTTTTTTTTTTTTAATAATTTTCCCTTGCGAGACTTCATACTCAAGATATTTTTGGGGAATTGGAGCTGAGGTCCCTTTTTTTTTTAAACTTTTTCCTGCAGTGCATGGACATAGGCTTGCCTAGCAGAGCAGAAGTCTCTCTTTTCTTGGTCTAAGTCAAGGTATATATACATTTTTTTCCCTGAAACCAGCATTTACCCTTTGAACTCAGGGAAGGTCATGGAGGCTGAATGAAGCCTATATCTTACAGATAAGAAATGGAGAACACTGAACAGATCTGTACTCCAGAGCCCCAAAATCCTGTTCAGTTTTAATTCAGGGAACAGAGCAACTATGACTGTGATAACTTCTTGTCAGACTGGGGCATAGGACTGCCTCAGCTTGGGGAACAGACACTGAATTGGAAGTATTTCAGAGCTCCAAGTCCTAGATCTGAGCCTTATATGATTAAAATCTTGATTTCTTGGTCTGTCATTTTGTTGTAACAGACCCACTTAGAAGTAACTGGAGGAGGGATATCTGGAATTTTAATAGACAAAATAAATCTCATTTTTTCTAGATGAATAGGCCTGAAACCCAGTCTAGACCTGGCAATTCGGGGAGACTTGTGGCCTGGTCACTAGCTTCCAGCAGACATTGTTTTCAGAATGGTAGCATCTAAGCCTGATACAACTCAGAAAACTCAAGTGTTTAGTAATACAACGTCTAATCTGAAATTACACCCATAGTATCACCTAGTTATTTCTCAGGATGTCTGAGCCATAGCTACTCTATTTTGACTTTTAATTGTAAAATTTTTTAATAGTCAAAGCAGATGTCACCATTAATGATGTCAGTGTTTTTCTAGATATGAGAAGATGCAAGAATTGGAACTCGTAAAATCTTTTCCTGAAAAGATCTAACTATCTGAAGGCCTGTTCTGCCAGTTTTTCCCAGAGCACAGAGTGCCTCATTCCTGATTTTCACCCTGAACTCTTCTCAGGGGCATTGAAAGTCAGCAGGTACAGTGGCAATGATTTAATCGTTGTAGACATAGATGACAAGTGTCAGTCTTTCCTTGGCAGAGCCCCTTTTTGCTCAAAAACTTCACCATGATTTTGAGGGGGGCATTTCATGACCATTTTATCTCATGGTGCTGAGAATGTCCATTCTCAGGTTTGGCAAAGATTCCGTTGACAGGCCACTCAATGTGCTGTCACTGGACTAGGCCATAAAACAATATCCAAAATTCTCTGGACCACCTGTCTTACTAGCCTCTTGGTCCAGGAAAATATTTCCTCTTGTTGCTTTTTCTCATATCTAGAGTTACACTGTTACCATCATCGATCTCATATGGGACTATGTATTACTTTATTAGAAGCTTCAGACACACAGTTGGCAGTGCAAGAAAGGGCAATCTTGCAAAACAGGTGAAATACAAACAACATAGCCAGCAGTACCAGCAAAGTCACAAGTAAGACTTAGGTCACGAGCTTCTGTTAAATGCAGCCCAGTATACATCAGATCATCTGACTTACTCTGTAGAATCTTTATCTTCCAGGGAAATTTGTCTATAAGGCACTGTCTATAAGGCACATAGTCCAGTTTTTTAATATTACTAGACTGATTATCTCTAGTATGATTTAATTATTTTTTAACACAGAGTAGACTTTAAACTTAAATTACCATAACCTGGTGTTATCTATATAAATCCATCCCATAATTGTGGGAGATTTTTTTTTTTTTTTTTTTTGCTGCTTGAGTAATAGAAAAAAGTTCAAATTTATGGCCAGAGTCAGAGCAGGCATTATTAATTGGCCTGGTGAGGGGATCCCATCTAGTAATATCACAGTGACCTGAATATGACTATAATATTTTTAAGTAAATTTTTTTGGGGCCAACCAGTTAGTCTTGTAGTAGAGAAATTTACCAAGGTAACGCAGAACTAGACACAGGTAATTGGCCACAAACCCAACAATTAGATTGATTTCTAAAACTAATATAGGATCAGGCCTATAACAGAAAAGCATTTGATTTACATGCAAAGGTTTAAGAAGTCAAGAAAACATTATAAATGATCATACGAATCAGGTCCAGCATCTTAGGCAAGCTGTCTGTCTCTGATGTCGTCATCTTTTCATCTTGGTGTAGTGTAGTTTCTCCTGATAAAAAGTCTTTTCATCCAGGTTGGAGACAGTCCCTTAAATTATGTCTTTTTTCAGTCCTGGTTGCAGATCATGAGGCATCTGATCTTTATCCAAAGACAGATTACTGAGATAAGCTTCAGAAACAAACTTAGGGTGTTCTTTAAGAATTCAATTGAAGTTTACATTAATATCACATAACAGCAAAGAACTATCTAAGAACTGAGTCTTACTACCTCCATTGGTAGACCTTCATTAACAAACTGGGATTTAACATTTATTGAAACATCATTTTTTTTTAAAATTACCCTCCCTTTTATCAAATTTAACCAAATTAAGGCTAGTTTGTTTGCAAAACAGGTCTGTTCGCACTAATTTTGGTCTGATGACTTATATAACCATAATTGATCATAGACTTTTTTATTTTGTTGAAACATTTATAGAGTCTCAGACTGAATTTTTAAATTAAAACAAGGCTGGGGAACTCACACCAAAGGCTTATCACAGACTTTGCCTAACAAATCTAGGTGAATTTTCCCCTTAAAGGTCTCAAAATTCTTTGGGATTTTTGTGCCTGTTAGTGAGATAACCTTTTTAGCTCATTTGATAAGCTTACTGGAAACCTAAGAATTTCAAATTTCTGAAGAAGTTAGATAGAAAATATTAATTGTATTGTTTATAACGTATAATTTTACCAAATTATTTTTATAATTAGTTTGAGGAAGGTTTTCCCTACTCCTGGAAAACACAAGATTTTAACCTGTAATTTTTCAGATAAAAACCATAAAAGTTATAAGCATATTTGCGGTTCATTCAGTTCTTTTGCGAACTTTTGTGAAGTCATCAGGCTTTCTATTAGAATACCAGGACATATCAGAATGTTAAGAACTCCATATAATTTCTAGATTATCTGTATTAGTAATTTTATCATACATTATAAGATGAGTGGATTTATTACTCATTTGATAATATTTTTTATGTAATTTAACCCACTAAATAAATGCAACTGGTTTAATATCTCTCTTTGGGATGTTTCAAGGGCCCTCTGAAGCACTCCAAAGTTAGTTAGAGGTCAGTGACTTAGAAAGTATTGTCAATAAATATGAAAAGGGTTTATAACAGTCAGATAAGATCATATAAGTCACTGTGAAACAAGTTACTCACTTAGCTGAAATTAACAAAAGATTTTAAAGGTAAACATAGAACAGATCACTTCAGAGATAAACTTAAAATCTATTATCAAAGGTAGTTCAACATCTCAAGAAAACTCGTATTTATGCACAAAACTCTTTCCTTGGGGTCCACTTTCCACAAAACATTCGTGTCACTTTCTATACCCATTCCTTTGCTCTCTCATCCTGAAACAGCCACCTAGAAATCAGACCTACTTCCTTTTTCCTTCATAAAATGTAATTTCACTCTTTATACCTTCTTTACTGAAAACATACATCTTACTTTCCTTAAGCAACCAAGAACTGACCCTTATATTAGCATTCTGTAGATTGGTGAACATAAATAGCAGTGATAATTTCTAAAACCCTTGTTTTCTTAGAACATTTTAGGATGGTACCAAACATTATTCACTTATAGTCTCAAATCTCTTTAGTTTCTCTGTAAAAGGAAATTAGTGTTTAGTAGTAAATGTTTCAAAATCTTATTTTATCTGGAAATGACCTAATTATTTAATAGACTTTTAACACTTAGCACACTTAGCACAACCCTTAAAAATTCAAGTTATGCCAATCTGGAGAGACTATTTTAGACGGATATTCTTAAAGAATAATCATATAAAAGCTCATATCTCATTTACATCTTTAGAAGTTTTTTTCTCTCTATTTTTTTTAACTCGAGGTAATTACAGATATAATATTTAACTTGTATTAAACCTAGGTACAATGAAAATATTCTACTTGATGTTAATGATCAACAAACATTAATATCAGGTATTTAATACTGAATATTTCCCAGTTCACATGAACCTGAAATTTATCGTTTAATTTAGAATTATTTGATTTGTAAGCGCTTATCTTTCTTTAAGCC
Source organism: Antilocapra americana (assembly GCA_007570785.1). Lineage (NCBI taxonomy): Eukaryota > Metazoa > Chordata > Mammalia > Artiodactyla > Antilocapridae > Antilocapra > Antilocapra americana. The sequence continues at coordinate 4,995,223 of ML662439.1, forward strand.
AATTAAATAGAGCTCATTTACAAATTAGCCTCAAAAATTATTACACAGAGACAAAGACGTACCAAAACATATTTAAACAGACACAAAGCAGGATCTAGCTTCATTTTCTAAGTTTAGAGGTCAATAAAGTCTCTTGTTTCTTACCGGTCGGGGCACTCTGGCCAGCTGTCTGCGTCAGGAGGAGACCAGGGACAAAAGGGTCCCAGTTGCGGCTGCTGGGTCCAGTCCATTGGCAGGCAAGCCAGCCCCCGAGTACCCCGAGTGGTCAAGACAATCTCAGCGAAGAAGAGGGGGACACCTTCCAGGGCCCGAAGCTGGGTTCTTGTCTAACACTCGGAAATGGATTGTCCGAGGAGACACATGTGCTGACAAAGCAAGAGACTCTATTGGGAAGGGCACCCAGGAGAACTGCTCAGCTGCGTGGCTCACAGTACAGCCACACGGACAGACAGAGAGACAGAGCAAACAGTCTTCCTGGAGTCCGGAGGCAAAAGTGAAAGTAGGACGACGGTGTAATCTGTGACCTGGTAGCGACCTGGGAACGTCTTCATAAACAAGGGGCACTCGCTCTTTTACATCTTTGAAATGTCCAGTTACCAGGTCTAGGGGAGTAAAGGTTGACTGTCCCATAACGTCCGTCAAAGTCAAATTGAGACACAGACACACGAACAAGGACAAACCAAGAGCACAGATGATCACCCCAGACGGAGTTTGTAGACAAGAGGCGAAAACAGAAACTGGTGAGGAGCGGTATCTTGCAACCGCCTCCTCCAGAAGTAACCTGATGTGAGGGCTCTCGCCCTCACCCCGCGGGGCCCGGGACATCTCCCGGGACCCAGCAGTCGTGACCCCCTAGCGCGTCCGCCTATAGCCACTTTTGACTGCCACCAGAGCGGAGCGGTGTCTTGGGACAATCCCTCAACCGCCTCCTGCCGATTTAGGAGCCTCCTCCAGAAAGTAAAGAAATCAGAACCAGAGTAAACTAAACAGCACAGTCAGACGAGCTGAACCACACAGGACAAACGCAGACACATACTCACCAATCGGCCGAAAGTTCCCTCCGGTTAAGGCGTCCTGGTGCCGCGGAAATCTCGGACGAGCCCCCAAAAATGTTGTGCCCAGATCCCAATCTCCACAAACCACCAGGAGGCCATTCACCGATGCAAGCGCAAGAGGGAGTTTATTACAGACCCGGGTCCGGACCACACATACACACACCAGAC
>ML662439.1:5001445-5071217 GCA_007570785.1 Antilocapra americana
CAGACACTGAATTGGAAGTATTTCAGAGCTCCAAGTCCTAGATCTGAGCCTTATATGATTAAAATCTTGATTTCTTGGTCTGTCATTTTGTTGTAACAGACCCACTTAGAAGTAACTGGAGGAGGGATATCTGGAATTTTAATAGACAAAATAAATCTCATTTTTTCTAGATGAATAGGCCTGAAACCCAGTCTAGACCTGGCAATTCGGGGAGACTTGTGGCCTGGTCACTAGCTTCCAGCAGACATTGTTTTCAGAATGGTAGCATCTAAGCCTGATACAACTCAGAAAACTCAAGTGTTTAGTAATACAACGTCTAATCTGAAATTACACCCATAGTATCACCTAGTTATTTCTCAGGATGTCTGAGCCATAGCTACTCTATTTTGACTTTTAATTGTAAAATTTTTTAATAGTCAAAGCAGATGTCACCATTAATGATGTCAGTGTTTTTCTAGATATGAGAAGATGCAAGAATTGGAACTCGTAAAATCTTTTCCTGAAAAGATCTAACTATCTGAAGGCCTGTTCTGCCAGTTTTTCCCAGAGCACAGAGTGCCTCATTCCTGATTTTCACCCTGAACTCTTCTCAGGGGCATTGAAAGTCAGCAGGTACAGTGGCAATGATTTAATCGTTGTAGACATAGATGACAAGTGTCAGTCTTTCCTTGGCAGAGCCCCTTTTTGCTCAAAAACTTCACCATGATTTTGAGGGGGGCATTTCATGACCATTTTATCTCATGGTGCTGAGAATGTCCATTCTCAGGTTTGGCAAAGATTCCGTTGACAGGCCACTCAATGTGCTGTCACTGGACTAGGCCATAAAACAATATCCAAAATTCTCTGGACCACCTGTCTTACTAGCCTCTTGGTCCAGGAAAATATTTCCTCTTGTTGCTTTTTCTCATATCTAGAGTTACACTGTTACCATCATCGATCTCATATGGGACTATGTATTACTTTATTAGAAGCTTCAGACACACAGTTGGCAGTGCAAGAAAGGGCAATCTTGCAAAACAGGTGAAATACAAACAACATAGCCAGCAGTACCAGCAAAGTCACAAGTAAGACTTAGGTCACGAGCTTCTGTTAAATGCAGCCCAGTATACATCAGATCATCTGACTTACTCTGTAGAATCTTTATCTTCCAGGGAAATTTGTCTATAAGGCACTGTCTATAAGGCACATAGTCCAGTTTTTTAATATTACTAGACTGATTATCTCTAGTATGATTTAATTATTTTTTAACACAGAGTAGACTTTAAACTTAAATTACCATAACCTGGTGTTATCTATATAAATCCATCCCATAATTGTGGGAGATTTTTTTTTTTTTTTTTTTTGCTGCTTGAGTAATAGAAAAAAGTTCAAATTTATGGCCAGAGTCAGAGCAGGCATTATTAATTGGCCTGGTGAGGGGATCCCATCTAGTAATATCACAGTGACCTGAATATGACTATAATATTTTTAAGTAAATTTTTTTGGGGCCAACCAGTTAGTCTTGTAGTAGAGAAATTTACCAAGGTAACGCAGAACTAGACACAGGTAATTGGCCACAAACCCAACAATTAGATTGATTTCTAAAACTAATATAGGATCAGGCCTATAACAGAAAAGCATTTGATTTACATGCAAAGGTTTAAGAAGTCAAGAAAACATTATAAATGATCATACGAATCAGGTCCAGCATCTTAGGCAAGCTGTCTGTCTCTGATGTCGTCATCTTTTCATCTTGGTGTAGTGTAGTTTCTCCTGATAAAAAGTCTTTTCATCCAGGTTGGAGACAGTCCCTTAAATTATGTCTTTTTTCAGTCCTGGTTGCAGATCATGAGGCATCTGATCTTTATCCAAAGACAGATTACTGAGATAAGCTTCAGAAACAAACTTAGGGTGTTCTTTAAGAATTCAATTGAAGTTTACATTAATATCACATAACAGCAAAGAACTATCTAAGAACTGAGTCTTACTACCTCCATTGGTAGACCTTCATTAACAAACTGGGATTTAACATTTATTGAAACATCATTTTTTTTTAAAATTACCCTCCCTTTTATCAAATTTAACCAAATTAAGGCTAGTTTGTTTGCAAAACAGGTCTGTTCGCACTAATTTTGGTCTGATGACTTATATAACCATAATTGATCATAGACTTTTTTATTTTGTTGAAACATTTATAGAGTCTCAGACTGAATTTTTAAATTAAAACAAGGCTGGGGAACTCACACCAAAGGCTTATCACAGACTTTGCCTAACAAATCTAGGTGAATTTTCCCCTTAAAGGTCTCAAAATTCTTTGGGATTTTTGTGCCTGTTAGTGAGATAACCTTTTTAGCTCATTTGATAAGCTTACTGGAAACCTAAGAATTTCAAATTTCTGAAGAAGTTAGATAGAAAATATTAATTGTATTGTTTATAACGTATAATTTTACCAAATTATTTTTATAATTAGTTTGAGGAAGGTTTTCCCTACTCCTGGAAAACACAAGATTTTAACCTGTAATTTTTCAGATAAAAACCATAAAAGTTATAAGCATATTTGCGGTTCATTCAGTTCTTTTGCGAACTTTTGTGAAGTCATCAGGCTTTCTATTAGAATACCAGGACATATCAGAATGTTAAGAACTCCATATAATTTCTAGATTATCTGTATTAGTAATTTTATCATACATTATAACATGAGTGGATTTATTACTCATTTGATAATATTTTTTATGTAATTTAACCCACTAAATAAATGCAACTGGTTTAATATCTCTCTTTGGGATGTTTCAAGGGCCCTCTGAAGCACTCCAAAGTTAGTTAGAGGTCAGTGACTTAGAAAGTATTGTCAATAAATATGAAAAGGGTTTATAACAGTCAGATAAGATCATATAAGTCACTGTGAAACAAGTTACTCACTTAGCTGAAATTAACAAAAGATTTTAAAGGTAAACATAGAACAGATCACTTCAGAGATAAACTTAAAATCTATTATCAAAGGTAGTTCAACATCTCAAGAAAACTCGTATTTATGCACAAAACTCTTTCCTTGGGGTCCACTTTCCACAAAACATTCGTGTCACTTTCTATACCCATTCCTTTGCTCTCTCATCCTGAAACAGCCACCTAGAAATCAGACCTACTTCCTTTTTCCTTCATAAAATGTAATTTCACTCTTTATACCTTCTTTACTGAAAACATACATCTTACTTTCCTTAAGCAACCAAGAACTGACCCTTATATTAGCATTCTATAGATTGGTGAACATAAATAGCAGTGATAATTTCTAAAACCCTTGTTTTCTTAGAACATTTTAGGATGGTACCAAACATTATTCACTTATAGTCTCAAATCTCTTTAGTTTCTCTGTAAAAGGAAATTAGTGTTTAGTAGTAAATGTTTCAAAATCTTATTTTATCTGGAAATGACCTAATTATTTAATAGACTTTTAACACTTAGCACACTTAGCACAACCCTTAAAAATTCAAGTTATGCCAATCTGGAGAGACTATTTTAGACGGATATTCTTAAAGAATAATCATATAAAAGCTCATATCTCATTTACATCTTTAGAAGTTTTTTTCTCTCTATTTTTTTTAACTCGAGGTAATTACAGATATAATATTTAACTTGTATTAAACCTAGGTACAATGAAAATATTCTACTTGATGTTAATGATCAACAAACATTAATATCAGGTATTTAATACTGAATATTTCCCAGTTCACATGAACCTGAAATTTATCGTTTAATTTAGAATTATTTGATTTGTAAGCGCTTATCTTTCTTTAAGCCAATTAAATAGAGCTCATTTACAAATTAGCCTCAAAAATTATTACACAGAGACAAAGACGTACCAAAACATATTTAAACAGACACAAAGCAGGATCTAGCTTCATTTTCTAAGTTTAGAGGTCAATAAAGTCTCTTGTTTCTTACCGGTCGGGGCACTCTGGCCAGCTGTCTGCGTCAGGAGGAGACCAGGGACAAAAGGGTCCCAGTTGCGGCTGCTGGGTCCAGTCCATTGGCAGGCAAGCCAGCCCCCGAGTACCCCGAGTGGTCAAGACAATCTCAGCGAAGAAGAGGGGGACACCTTCCAGGGCCCGAAGCTGGGTTCTTGTCTAACACTCGGAAATGGATTGTCCGAGGAGACACATGTGCTGACAAAGCAAGAGACTCTATTGGGAAGGGCACCCAGGAGAACTGCTCAGCTGCGTGGCTCACAGTACAGCCACACGGACAGACAGAGAGACAGAGCAAACAGTCTTCCTGGAGTCCGGAGGCAAAAGTGAAAGTAGGACGACGGTGTAATCTGTGACCTGGTAGCGACCTGGGAACGTCTTCATAAACAAGGGGCACTCGCTCTTTTACATCTTTGAAATGTCCAATTACCAGGTCTAGGGGAGTAAAGGTTGACTGTCCCATAACGTCCGTCAAAGTCAAATTGAGACACAGACACACAAACAAGGACAAACCAAGAGCACAGATGATCACCCCAGACGGAGTTTGTAGACAAGAGGCGAAAACAGAAACTGGTGAGGAGCGGTATCTTGCAACCGCCTCCTCCAGAAGTAACCTGATGTGAGGGCTCTCGCCCTCACCCCGCGGGGCCCGGGACGTCTCCCGGGACCCAGCAGTCGTGACCCCCTAGCGCGTCCGCCTATAGCCACTTTTGACTGCCACCAGAGCGGAGCGGTGTCTTGGGACAATCCCTCAACCGCCTCCTGCCGATTTAGGAGCCTCCTCCAGAAAGTAAAGAAATCAGAACCAGAGTAAACTAAACAGCACAGTCAGACGAGCTGAACCACACAGGACAAACGCAGACACATACTCACCAATCGGCCGAAAGTTCCCTCCGGTTAAGGCGTCCTGGTGCCGCGGAAATCTCGGACGAGCCCCCAAAAATGTTGTGCCCAGATCCCAATCTCCACAAACCACCAGGAGGCCATTCACCGATGCAAGCGCAAGAGGGAGTTTATTACAGACCCGGGTCCGGACCACACATACACACACCAGACTCAGCGGAGTGAGGGCGGCGGCCCCGAGCCACATGGTACAAGGTTTTTAAGGGAAAGAGACAAAGGGCAGGAGGGCTCGGATGGGGTAATGTGTTTCAGTGTCCTGTGACTGGCCAGGACGGGAGGGGAGGTGAGGGGATTTTCGCGCGCTAACCCCTGATTGGCAGTCGTGTCTAGGGTGGTGACCTGGGGGTGGGGGAACTTGAGTGATGTCTTCTATCACAAGATGGCAGCTCCTCTTTTTAAGACGGAGTCACTTAGGCTCTACAGACTGAGCGACTTCACTTTCTTTTTCACTTTCATGTAATACTAAAACTTGTAGTTGTCATATTCAAAAGTAAGAAAGTTATATTTAATCTGTTACATTAAAAATATTAGCATTTCAACATTTAATCAGTGTAAAACAGTCATTGAGATGTAGTTCATGCTTTTCTTGTCTTTGAAATCAGCATATTTTTTTACACGTACATTCTGACTTGCCACTTTCCAAGTGTTTAGCCTCATGCACCCAGAGCTACTATATTGGCCAGTACAGTTCTCGATTCCTTTATCCATTTTTATTTCTGTGATACTGTACCGACTCTGTTGATATCCCCACGGTCATATGACCAAGTCTATATATGTAGTAAATTTCATGTCATTTGGAGGGAAAGTTCATGAAATTAAAGATAAAAAGGCAAAATTATTTTTGCCCCTCAGATTTTTTTATAATAATTTAGAAACTCCTGGTTTGGAATCTGTAGGTTGTTTATTTTGGCAATACCTAAGATAGTAGAAAGCAGGATGATTGCTGTTCACAAGGAAAGATGTGCAAGAATGTAAACGTGAGGGTGAAGTTAGAACAAACCTAGGCAGAGCTGTTAAATGCAATCAGCCTGTTGAACAGACCCAGTGGACGCGTGGGTCTCCATCTGGAAGCACAGCAGTCTAAGAGAGCCTGAAAGCGAGAAAGCGCATGCTCTCGCCACCTGGTGGTCAGGTAGAGAAAGTGCAGCCACCCGTTTACTGATGCTCTTACCAGCTCTTGGTTTTTACTCTTGGTTTTTACCTGTTCTCCATTTTTGAGATTGTCTAACAAAGACCTATACCTCTTTCAAATTTTTGGCCTTTTTGGGGAGATGGCAAATCTGGATACTAACAGTTTCTCGTGATGATCCTGAAAAATACCTGTTGGCGAACTTGGACAAAATAGGAGGGAGAAATGGAAATTTTGTTTCCAGTAAAAAAAAGGAATAATCCTGCCAGCATTTTAAAAAAAAAGTAGGTTAGTGTACAGGGGCTTTTTTTTTCCCTTCCCAAGATAAGACAGTTTACAAAACTTTTAAAAAAAAAGGTGCAGTTGTTTCTGTGGGCTGTGTCCCTACCTCCACCCCCACATCCACACCCACTCCTGTCCCAGCCCGGAGATTTGAAACTTCTGGCATAGTCTGAAATATCTTGTCCTCCTTTATACTGTCATACTTGGATAAGTATGGAACTTTGTTGGTTACATAATTGCTGTTCTAACCCTGCTATAACATAAATGGAGGTACCTCTGCTTTCATAGAAGTGCTAACTACATCTGAAATCCAGTCTAGGGCATCTCTGTATTTTCCTAGAGAAAACATAAGCAAAATGAAGCATGCCTAGGACAATATCTGCCCCAGAGTAGGTGGTTTTCAGAGTACCCCTGTTTGCTGAATGATCTACTTTAAGAAAGGGGAGTCAGGAAAGGAGAAATTCATTAATATAAGAATCACTCATAGGAATGTAAGTTGTGTCCTTGTTGCAGGTAAGTGTTTAACAATATGCTGTAGGTTTTTTGCTGTGTTCTGAGGTTGTTTTTTCTTTAATTTCAGAAAATAAAGCAGTTGGAGTGATGAAGGCTGGTCATGTATTTACAATTGAGCCAATGATTTGTGAAGGTGAGGAAAAAAGGATGCCATAACATTCTATAATTGAATTTTTATTTACGTTTGATTACTCATGATCAGATTAGTAGTCTGCTCGATTTTGCTTCGTTTCCATACCCTGTCCCCTCTCGAACTTGATTCAGTATCATGCAGAGAACCGAAAATTGTAATGGTTGGCAAGAAAGCAGTACGTTCTCCATGGTATTTCGTCTGCTGTGAGTAGATGCTGAAGTACTTGAATCCCGGTCCCTTTCATAAAGCTTCTGTCAAAGGGTATATTGTAATAACTAGTTGCCTCTATCAATCAAGGCAGTGTGGAAATTGTTGCATGTTTTGATGTGGGTGAGAAAGAGGGGCGAAAAGGAAATTAGAGCCTTTTTTTTTTGAGGCAGACACAGTTATTTAATTCCCCACAACCTATGAGGTAGGTGCTGTCCCCATTACCCACAAGAACAGACTGATTTTTGAGGAGGTTAGGTGCTTCATAACTTGGCCAGAGTCACTTAGCTGGTCATGTGGCAGCGTGTGTGGGACTCGAAAGTCAGGAGCTGCCTGCCTCTTCAGGGTCTGCGCCTCGGTCGTCAGGCGCTGTCAGCTCCCAACTGCTGTGGAGAGAGCGCAGCCCAGACATGCCCCGCGCTGGCAGCCCACGTCCTTGCTGAGTCGGTCACTGTGACAGGCGCTCGGCAGCCCCGATCGTGACACCGAGCCCTCACGGAGGCTGTCGGGGTAATGACCCGGGCCTCCTCCACCAGGTGTCTTTTGGGTTAGGGGATGCAGCGTGAGGCAGCAGGCCTAGGGCTCTTGCGTCCTGTCCCCTGTGTTAATGGGGTCCCCTCAGGATCCTCCCAGTCTTTTTTATAACCTGATCTTGAGAGTGATACCCCATCACCTCTACCAGGTTTTCTTCCTTAGAATGAGTCACTAAACCCAGTCCACACTGAAGGGAGGAGGCATCGGAGGTTGTTTTAGAGGCTGCCTTCTTAACCTGATCCTTTGTTCCCTTTTCTGTAAAATGGAAGTTACCATCTTTATCTTTTATCTGAATGCCCAGGGCTGTGGTAAGAATTAAGTGAGCTGATTTGTATTAACACAAAGTACCTTTAAAGGCTCTACAAATGTAGGATACTGTTTTTGTCACTCCCTAGAAGAACAATGACCGTGTATAAGCAATTGCAAGATAAGTAAGTATGGCAGAGAAAGGCAAGGACAAGGAGAGGAAAGTGTATTTTGGTTATGTCCCTATTTTCATTAACAGGCACTTGACTTGCCTGGTAGCTCAGGTGGTAAAGTGTCTGCCTACTATTCAGGAGACCCAGGTTCAATTACTGGGCCCGGAAGGTCTCCTGGAGAAGGAAATGGCAACCCACTCCAGTACTCTTGCCTGGAAAATCCCATGGACGGAGGAACCTGGGAGGCTGCAGTCCATGGGGTTGCGAAGAGTTGGACACGACTGAGCGACTTCACTTCTTCACTTCAGCGTGGTGTTTCCTGGAGTAAGCAAATAACATTGTGTTGAGCTGGTTCAGATGATCATCGGATTATACCAGATATACTTCAGCGTAACTAAGCTAGGCCAAATCCCAGCTCCATAGTGGAAAGTGTCTAATTCAAAGAGCAATTTCTTCAGTAGTCAAATATATTTGACTTGACATCAGTAAAGAATCTGTTTCAGTAGATAACAGTAAAATTAAAGAAGTATTAATGTCTTATATCCATTTGTGAAAAGATCATTCATTACATGGAAAACTATCTAATCACTCATCGTTAGATGGTTGACAAAGCATGAGTTAACTTTCTTTAAGCTGCCTCATATTTTCTTCTTGGACTGGATTTAATGCTGCAGAAGTAGGTTACCTCATTACTTTATACTCTGGGATTTGTCTGAGGCAGTAAGGTCTAATGTTGGTAAAGAGTATTCAAAATAAAGAATTTTATTATTATTTTTTAACATCTAATTTGGAGACAGGAACATCTCTGTATGCTTTTTTAGTAGTGTACATTGTAGAACCTTGTAATTCTGCTGCTGTCTTCCCTGCCCTACATCTCAGGCCCATTTTCTCTTTCTCTCATTTTCCTTCATTGTCTCCCAGCTTCTTTCACTGTCATTTCCTTTCTAACCCATTCTGCCTCATCATAATTGCTAAATTCTCTTGCCAAACTCCTGTTTCTTTCTCTTTGCCCTCTTTCTGGTTACAGGGGTGTGGCCTACAAAAATTTCACAGTGTAATCTGTTCTCACCATCTATGTGCCTGCCATTTAAAAGTTACACAGGAATTAAATGTTATAATAAAAGTATAAAAAGTTACCTTATTTCCTTCACAATATACACTGGCTACGGTTTAGTCAGATGCCAAAGTTATATCAGGAGAGAGCTAAATTCTTAAATGTAGTCCTGGAATGAGTGGTAATCAGTACGTTTACAAAAAGGAAACTGAGTGCCTTTATTTTGGAAGCAGCATCTCCATTCAGTAGTTGAGAAGTATACAAAACGTGAAGTTGTAAAATTTAAACATTATTATTGCTTCTTTGAACTAAAGACGAAAATGAAGTTGGAAAGGCGTTAGCTTAAACAGATGAAGTGTACACAGGAATCTTAATAACGAATTGTAACATTAGTTTTCTGAGCTACCCAAGGATAGAGGAGCGCGGGCAAGTACACTTCCCTAGAGTGTACTTAGAAAACGGACTGAGGGGTAGAATTAAGAGATGGTGTTTGTTCGTTTAAGGCGGATGGCAGGATGAAACCTGGCCGGATGGCTGGACGGCGGTGACGAGAGACGGCAAGCGGTCTGCCCAGTTCGAGCACACTCTGCTGGTCACGGACACTGGCTGTGAGATCCTGACCCGGCGGCTTGATAGCGCGCAGCCTCACTTCATGTCCCAGTTTTAATTTCCCCCAAGACGGCGCATCTCAGTTACACTTTCTGGCTCTACTCCGCATTTTATTGAGAGTATAGAATGGAAGAGGAAATTTTCTTATTACCTATTTTGTTTTGACTATCGATAAGGAAGGACCACAACACCTGAGATGCATCCTCAAGAACTTGTCTTGGGTCTGAAAAGGCCAAGAAGAATAAAGGAAGCATTTCTCAACTCCCCTCTCCCTCCCTCCCATAAAACTCCCTGCACCCCTGTGTTTCTTCCTTGCCCTTTGAGCACTTTTACTTAAACCTGCTTCTAGTTGCTTCTGTCACTGCCTCCGCCGGGCCAGCACCGCCAGCTGCTTTCCAGGTGCGTGCTGGAAAGAGAATCCTTGAGACTTATGTGACATACATTGCTCCCAATTTTTTTTTATTATTATGTATGTGTGGAAGAATATGCGTGCACATTTTAAATTCCGTGCATGTAATTACTGAGCACTGTGTGACCTGGAGTTTGTGCTGGTTCTGCCCTGATGGGGCTCTGTGCTGTCATAAACAGACCCATCCTTTGCAGTGATTTAATTCCCAGCTGGAAATCGGCTTCCCTCCTTCCCCTGCTAATTATTGACGCTTATAATTATGCCTAAGAAAGCACTCGGTCAGTGAGACCCTCCACCGTGGGCTCTGTGTGAGTGAATGTATGTGGCAAAATCCACTTGGAACAAAGGTTATCAGGTTTTTAAAAGTCGAGTTTATGGCAGAAACAGCTGCGCTTCAGGCGGAAGCTGGCTGTTGCGGAGAAGGACGTTTTTGTAATACGTTGCTACTTCAACCTCTGTTTGGTCATAATGGGAGGAAAAACGCTCCCTTCCCCTCTCTGTCCTACTTCAAGGGCATACCTTGGAGAGACTCAGAGAAGGCTGGAGGTTGCACATGGAAGCCGGGGAGGAGACAGTTCTGAAGCCTCTCCAGCAGGGAGCAGAATCTGGAAGTGCTAACGTCCGGTCAAGCTGGTGGTGGGGCGGAAGGACGTCTCTGGAGGTTGGACAGTTCCCTTGGAGCAGGGATGCGCTGTCCTGGGTGTGCTGAAGTCACACTTCTTCACACAGCTGGGAACCTCATCAGAAATGACCTCCGCTGCCCAACGTCTGTGCTCCTTTCAGGTAGTTCAGTCCCAAATGGGAGAGTATCCAGTGAAGACAGATCAAAGTCATTGTCGTTGGAGAATACTTGATTACCAGGTATCTGGAAACTGTCTGCGGAGATAATTTGATTCCACCGACATGTCACACCTGTAAGAGAACATCTTTCCCAGAGTGCCTCAGACCTTTATTGCTTTAAAGGAATTACAATAATGTTTTCATTACTTTTTATTATTTTAATGATTTAGTAATGTGGTTGAATCTGGTAGACTTTTGGGGGTATGTGTGTGAAGTTTTTTTTTATCAAACTGTAATATTTGTGAATGGAATGCCTTGCAGTATAAATGTTAATATAATGTGTAAAGGGAGATTAAAAAGTTCGAATGATTATATTCTGCCACGTGGTCGTTAACTTTGCTGCATTTTGTTTGGGATTTTAGAGAGAAGTGGTGGGAATGGGCTGGCTGATTTCACCATCTAAAATAAACTCATGACGATTTGAGTAAAAATACTTTTTCATGTTGAATGACTGTATAAAAATTCCAGTACTGTGTTTAGTTCAGGAGTCTACCAGTGGCAGTTGAGATGTAACCGTGTTTCTGAGAGTCGTTTAAGACAAAAATCGCCACACTGGTAGTGCAGCATTTTATGTACTGATCATGGAATTAGCGGTGTGGGCTTCTTCAGTGTCGACTTTTAGAAAACAAGCTCAAGGAAAAAAATCTTGGTGGGATGGCTTTTTGTTGTTTTTAAAACACCACACTGGTGATGATGCTTTTCTCGGTTTGGGAGATGTAGAGACAGTATGGGGCTCCGGTCTAATTGTGTATGTCTGATTACAGATGTTTATTAGATTTAGAGAAGAAAACATCTAGGGTAGTTTTATCATTTTGCCAACTTCTCAAAATGTCAGTGTGTAAACCTTTTATTTTTTGTTGTTAACTTTTAAAATATTTTTTTTTCCCTTGCTAGTCGTTCAGCCCCCTTTTAATTATAATTTAGAAGGGAAACATGTTTGCATTTTATCTTCAGTTTATGGCTTTTGGTGACAGAATGTATAAAGGTGAGTTAGAACCCATTCACCAACACTTTTATATTACTTGTCACCCTCATGTCTAAGTTGATAGGATGATGTTTAGAATTTGCCATCATAGCTTGACTTCTCAGTTTGTCTTGTCATCGCTCTGGCTTTTCACTGAGTTTGATTAAATTCGAGAGATGGATGTTCCACTTTGCTGAACCCCCAAATTGTGTCTGTAAGCTATTTCTGCCCCCTTCCCCCACCCCATTTTTTTTTAACTTCCAGCTTTTAATTTTGAAGATTTTTCGAGTTTACTGAAAGTTGATAGTGCAGTGAAATACCCATATACCTTTTCCTGTATTCAGCAGTTGTTATTGTGCCTCGTCTCTCAATATAATAAGCGTTTTTCTTTTGAGAGGAATGGCATCGTACTTTATCTGCTACCATCGCAGCATCTCTTTTAAAACGTAAGGACATTTCCTACACGATCATTGTGCAATTGTCATACCCAAGGAACTGAATGTTCAGAGTTGTCTAATGTGTAGTACCCATTCACACCTGGGTCAGCTTTCTCCAAAGTGTTCTTTTTTTTAAATACAGAGTCCAAACCCATGGCATTCAGTTGTCACCTGTAGGTTCTTTGTTTTTAAGTTGTAGAAACAACGCTTTTCCACCTGTGTTTGATCTCTTAGGAAACTGACACTTGACAAAGTAGGCTCCCCCTCAATCGGCCCGCTTCTTTTTGAGTATCAGTGTTAGTTTATTGATTGTTTCTAAAAGTGTCGGCCACTCCTCTCCATGTTCCATATTTGGCCAGTGGAAGCACCTTTAAGCTTATTTAAGGGTGATTTTGCTCTATGCCTATCAGTCTTTGGGCATGTTCTTGCTTTTTGCCATATGTTCTAAGTTTGTCATACACTTTTCCTGCCCCAGACTGGGAACTGGCTACTTCTCCAAGGAGCCCTGGATTCTCTTCATGAGGAATGGTATTTGGAAAGCAGGATCTGGGTGCTGCTGGGGTGTTAATTGCCCCTTGGCCCTTTCAGGGAACAGAACCAGGAAATGGTTTTTTTATAAATACATGTTGATGTATGGCAAAAACCATCACAATATTGTAAAGTAATTATCCTCCAATTCAAAAATTAATAAAAAAAAATAGATCATGAACCCATTCTGATACTTTGATTTCAAATTTAACACTAGTCTTCCTCACCCTTCCCTGTTTCATATTTGCATTTTCCTTCTCCCACAGAAGGAAATTTTGATTCTGAACAACACTAATATTTACTTATTTGCTTGATTCTACATGACATGTAATTTCAGAATTATAACACCAAAATCACTACCAACAATAAACCTAAGTGCAAAATTTATGGTTGCTCCTATTCTTGGAACCTAGGAGGGAACTGGTTTAAAAGTTACTTGAAGTAATTTGTTTTGATTCTGCTGTATTATAAATTTCATAGATCATGCGTGTGCTGTGTGTTGCTAAGTTGTGTCTAACTCCTTGGCAACCCCATGGACTAGCCCACCAGGCCCCTCAGGCTCCTCTGTCCATGGGCTTTCCCAGGCAGGATGTTGGAGTGGGTAGCCATTTCCTTCTCCAGGGATCTTCCTAACCCAGGGATCGAGCCTGCATCTCCTGCTTGGCCGGCGGATTGTTTACCACTGCGCCACCTGGGAAGCCCATAAACCCTTGAGCTGTTTTTTAATAATCAATGCAGTGAATCTTGAGGGCAAAACATACTATAGAGATGGTGGAGATATTTTAGTGGTTTCGGAGTTGGAAACACTGGAATTGATTGAGATAGTGTGATACTACGATTTTGTCTACATCTGATGGTGTGTGTTCTCTAGCCACCAGAGAGCAAACCGCACCACTTGTAATGTGGATGTATAGCCCACTTTGTAATAGACTGGGAAAAAACATCTGGGTATGGTTTTACAATACAGGCAGCATTATGCTGATAATCTAGAAGTTATTAACGTTTTGCTTTATTTAGAAAAATGAATGTCTAAAGAAAGGCAGCACAGGCTCCATGCATTGAAATTCTGTGGCCCTACTTAGTCTCAGCTCAGAAGAGTAGGCAGCCTTCTCCTTACCTCTTTTTCCTTTTGGGGCCAAGTATTAAAAAAAAATAAAAGGTTTCCATTTGGTTATCTTCCAAAGGGAAGGCAGGAGTAAGGTGGCCTTGGGGACCTGTTACCTGCTGCTTTTCATTCTGGGGACTTGAGTGAGCACCAGCAGAGCTGTCTGTGTATGGTAATTCTGTAATTAAAATGTGTCAGTATCGCCCAAAAATATGCCAAAAATGAGTTTATGTGGCACACTCAAGAAGGGCTTCCTGGGAAGATTTTCACTTACCACTTATGTTAAGAGTTCAGAGTGTTATAAATAATTTTTCTGTGCATGTCCAGCCTTTTTACCTTTGCAGAGCTGGGTGCTTGGCCCTTTCACTAGTTCTCCGGTCCCCTCACCCCACTTCCAACAACAAACACATGGCCATGTTTACTCCCACACACTTGTAGGCACATCTGCACTGTGGTGCCAGAAGATCACAGGATCAACAAGCAGGACACCAGGGCTGAGTTCTCTGATTTTTTAAACTAGCTGCATGGCTAGGACAAATTTCCGTCTCTAAGGAGGTATCCTGTTTGTGCAATGACACAGAACTTAGCAACTGTTTTATTCTATATATACCGTGACTAAATAAAATTCACATTACTTCAGTACTTGGGTCAGAGGCCAATAGAAAATTTAGAGTAGAATGCTTTCAAACTTTACCAGTACATCTGAGCCCTGGGTGCTTCTGAGGAAACCAAATAGCCAAGGATAAGAACTGTTAGCATTAAGATGTAGATTTGCAAAAAAGAGCAACAGGTATTTGAAGGCAAATTTCTACTGTTTCATCTAGATCTGACTCTTGGTCATCAGGACGATCTCAGCCCCTCTAGAGTCAGAGTAGTTCTGTGGTGAATCAGCACTCCTTTCCTGAAGGAGCGTGTGCCTATTAGCTCATCTCAGTGAATTCCGTTACGACGTCTGGCTTGATAAAAACCTGTGTGCTTTAAAAGCCCATCCCATCTGCTTTGTTCTGATAAAGTTCCAAGGAAAGAAATCTGTATAATGGAGGACTTTGTATGTACTGGTTCACTGTGCCAGTTCACTTCATAATTGTTTCTTTAAAGATATGATTTTCTTGTTATAGTTCTATGCACTTATCTGAGTAACTGTTTAAATATACTTAAATGTTTTCCAAATGTGGTTTGTGGTGTATTTTTTCTAAAGGGTATTTGCTGACAAAGAATCCGATCTTGCATGTTAACTGAAACAAAACTGGTTGAGTAGATGGTTTTTTCCTGGGTCACAGAACTGTTACTCTAGGCTTTGATCATGAGCTTACTTGGGAGACTGGCAGCCAAGCAGAAGGTGTGAAGCATTCTGCACATGTAATATACGCTCCCTTTTCCCCAGGTCAACAAAATGTTTGAGAATCACCAGCTACATTTACTTTTGCTTTGAAATGAGAGAAATGGAAGTAGCGTTATGTATAGCCATTTTTAAGTTTTACATACATAACTGGCTCTACTGTAACAAAGTTTGGATATAATGCAATTTTGTCCCCTCACCTCAGAAACCTCATCATTCCACACATTCAACTTTATATTAGTCCTCTGTGCACGTAATAAAAAACTTCCAAGTCAGACATGCCTATATATTTTATGGCCCTATTTTTTTTTTACAGTGAACATCACTAGGTGGGTTAAATAGAAAGCAAAATAGCCTAACATGCTGAAAATAGAAAAGCTGGCAAGATTTGAAAAATGCCAAGTATATGAACATTTTCAGTGAGAAAAAGCTGTTAAAAGTTGGTAGTATTGTAAAATTTTAGATCCTTAAAAAAATTTTTTTCACTAGCTTTCATACAGTATACAGTGGAGATTAGCCATTTGTGTTATATACTGTTTATCCAATAAAGCAGTTTAAACGTAACTTCAAAAAATTCCCAGTTAATACTTCTAAGGTGGCCAAATCCTGATTTTGAACAGCCAGCACAGATTGGCTCACATGCACAGTGTGTTTTTTAGCCCTGTGTTGTCTATGTTCTTCCGAAAACGATTTGGTTCCACAATATACCTAACAGCCTGGATGCCATCTAAGAGGATGTATTGAAAGGATCTTAACAAGAAATACTTAACCGATAGTCCTCTGATCCAAGAATCTTCATGGTGATACTGGTTCCTTCAAAGAGGCATCTGTGCTTTTATCCAGGGAATGCTCATACCTGTTAAACTGAATTAGCTGGCTCAAGACTACGTACACTTCACTGTGACATAAATGAAAAGTAAACTTCCTAATTGACCAGTTACAAGAATTGGGGTTACATTATTTTACTATCTTAAAATTGCTTTACTTTCTCATATTGGTGAACATAAAATGTTTGCATTCTCATTCATGTATAACTCATGTTATACATGAGTGAGTGGAAGAATCTTTTAAAAGAATGATTAACTCTTCTCCATTATTACCTTCATATGTTCTTTGTTACTGCAATTGCTTAAGGCAGTAAAATATACTTTGTTCCTGGAACGCTGAGCTAAAACAAACCAGATTAAAGTAGCTGGGGTAGAAGCTAGTTTTAATTTCCTATTCTTTCAGTTTACGCAGGACAATAGGTTGGAGCCCTTTGGGCCCCTACTGAGTCTCTAGCCCTCTAAGTAAAATGAGAGAAGCCAGATTATATACTGCCTTGTCCTTCAAATGCACCAAAGATCCAAAAAGAAGTCCTGACCATAATTGCCATTTTCTATTTTCATTTTGGGAGCAATTAACCCACATCAATCAGAAGAATTAAAACAAGAAAAAGCATATGCTTTCAATTCAACCAAAGATAGGTATATTGATGTCTTGATACGAAAACAGTCTTAAGATATGCTGTAATGTGGAAAAAATAAAAAGGCACAGAATAGTGTTAATTAGTATTCATTTATATAAATTTTAAGTATATGTATACATGTTATTTCATTCATAGAAACTTTTGGGAAGATACATAAACTTAGCAGCGGTCACCAATTTGGGGGGAGAGAGGGAAGTTTAACTTTTCTTTTTCATGTGACTTTCTTTACTATTTGAATGTTCTAACTCTTGCATGTGTTGCCCTCATGTATTTATTTTTGTGCTAATGGATTACCAGGATGTTAAGACTATGCACCATTTTTGTTTGCTTCTTTATTCTGCTCAGGATAAAGAAGCCTAAATGCTCCTTAACAACAGCACCAGGAAAACACGGATAGGTTTGACCATACTAAAATAAAAATTTAAAAGTACAAAATATGTTAAAAATATAAAACCTACAAAGGATTGGCATCTAGAATAAAGAAGTCTTAAAAATAAATCAGAAAAAAAGAATCCAATAGAAAATTGGGCAAAGGATGTACAGAGATACAAAAAAGGAAGTTCAGGGGCTGCCACCTGAGATGGCCCACACCTTGTCTGTGGGTGCGCTCCTCTCTAGATAAACCCATTTCTTACCTATTACTTTGTCTCTCAGCGTGTTCTTTCTGCAAAAAGACATCAAGAACCTGAACTTCGCCTGAAACTTCCACAACATGGTTAACCGGTACAAAATTTAAAAAAATAATGTTTAATCGATTAAGGGAAAAGAACCTGAGCTACATTAAGTCCTGAGACCATCTCAACTAAATGACTGTGGAGTCAAGTCCCAGTCAGAGTTGCACGATTTCAGATGTTTTGTACAGCACAGGGAAATATAATGGAATTAATGGAATGTAATCTAAGTCAGTCAGAGAAAGACAAGGATCTTCTCACACTTGATGTATTTCCTTCCCTCCAACCGCTCCTCTCTCCTGGATTGCCCTTTATTTGCCTTCCACAGGGACAGACCCACCCTCTGCCTGGGTGTCTTCAGTTTGGCCCCTCCACTCTATTCCCAAGCCTGACAGGCAAGGAACAAGCAGAGAATCTTCCAGTTAGAGGGGAGGGGAGAAGAATGTTGTCGATACACTTAGATTTCTTTTTTCACTTTGACACACATAATGTCTTTTCTGAGAGTGGACGAAGAAAGGTACTGAAACCATTTACCTCAGATTGGGACTTGAACCCATGTGCTGGGACTTGAACCCAACCGAAACCCTGCTTGGGACTCGAACCCAGTAAAAACCCACGGTACCTGGTTTCAGGACCTAATGAAGCTGAGAATAAAAAAAGAAATAATACAAATGACCAAAAGAATGAAAAACTTCAGTAATTAAGGGAAATGCAAATTAAAGTCATTTCATACCCATGTAATTTATAAAAATTTACAACCACTTTGAAGAGCAATTTGACAATTTCTAGTAAGGTTTAAAATGTTATCCTGTGATGCATATCCTACATGACTGACACTGAGCATGATGTACCAGGATGTTCCACCAGTGTTATTAGCATTACAGAAACAATCTGGGAATCAACTATATGCCATCAGTTGGAGACAGATAAATGATGGTAGTTCATATAGGTGAATACTACTGCACAGTACTAAATGAATGGGAGCATCATATACAACAGGGATTAACCACACAGTAATGAGTGAAAAAGCTGCAGAGTAAGACAGCATCAGGTTTGAAACATGTATGACAACACTCAAGACTGGAGGGTTTACAGATATGTATAGTAAAAGTATGGCGACCTGGGTGACAGTGATAAACACTGGATTCTGGATGCTGCTGACTATACCACAGGAGAGGAAAGGCAATGTGGTCTGGAAGAGTAAAATGTTAAGATTTGACAAAATGAGTGCTTCAGTTTGGATATTCAGTATGTAAATGTTTTCCATATACTTGAAATAAGTTCACAGAGTGATCAACAACACAAAACTACCTACTTAAAAGGTAGTTCCAGTGATGAACTGTAGTGCTCCGTATGGGCCAGATGCCGTACCAGGAACTGGGAATCTAAGTTTGAACAATGCCCTCAAGAAGATAATCTTCAACGTCCCTGGTGGTCCAGTGGTTAAGAATCCACCTGCCAATGCAGGGGACATGGGTTCTATCCCTGGTCCGGGAGGATTCCACGTGCCTTGGGGAAGCCAGCCCGCACACTCTATAGAGCCTCCGTGTCGCAGCTGCTGAGCCCACGCAGCCCAGAGCCTGTGCTCTGCAGCAGGAGAAGCCACCGCAATGAGAAGCCCGTGCAGCACAACCAGAGAGCGCTGGTGCAGTGACGAAGACCCCGTGCAGCCAAAAGAAAAAAGATAATCTCACTGAAGCGGATTTGGGTTGACTGGAGAAATCTGTTCTTTAATAACGGGTCTGAGATCCTTAAAAGTTACAAGAAAGCTACCAATGACAGTGAAGACAAGGGCATACACTCACCACTGCCTCCTCCATCTTTCCTTTAAAGAATGAAGGTAACAGGGAGAGGAATCACGGGAATGAATTCAGCTTAAAACAGCTGACAACTCCCACACATACAGGCATTCCTTTTATTATGTTAGAAATATTTCTCAATGAGCTAGCAATTATTTATGTGAAGAAGAGACCAGAAAACAGATTTATGACAGTATTAGCCTTATCCTTGATTAGACATGTAGGAATTTACACACAAAACATTATTGCTTAGAGTAGGTTAATGAAGATCTAAGAAGCTGTGAACTTGAAAGAGCTCCATTCTGCTTCTGTGGCTGCTCCAATCAGACCGCAAGACTTAGCTACAAGGATGGAAGAATTGTCCTCTTTTGAGCTTAAAGCTTTACAACAGTTCGGATGCTGTAAGAGAAGAAAACAATAAACAAAGGTTCGGAATCATTTAACACCACTGAAACTTTTTTAATACTTCTTCCTCCATAAGCCCCAAATCATTACCACAGTCTATACTACACAGCTAAAGAGAAAGCTTACCTCTTTCCTGCATGCATCAGATCAAAGGCTTCATTAATTTGGTCAAAAGGCACACTGTGAGTCACAAACTCATCAACTTTTATCTTTTTGGACATATATTCAGACACCAACTTTGGGACACTTTCTACACTCTTCCATCCTAAAGGAAATCATACATCTATTCATTATTTTTTCCAACAAATCTCTATAGTATGCTTATTACTTAGTAGGTGACAAAGACATGTAAGAGAATGAATTTTTTCATGAATTAAAGAGGAATGAAAAACTTCAAAAATCAGCCTAGAGAGGAGGAAGAATTTAATGCACATCTTTAGTTAAGAAAAAAGCAGATGCCTTTTGAGCACTTTTCTTTTTTTGTGTTAAGATTTACTAAAATCTCATTAAATCTTAATGGAGATTTTAAAACTATACAGGACAGAAATCTAGAAGTCTTAGAACAAGCTTATTTAAGTCCACAACAGCAAAATTTCTATAATCATGAAATTCAAGGAAGAAAAAAATTGATGTGATACACGACTTTATTTCTATGCTTTTAATTTCAACAATAAGGATAACATCTCAGAATAAACTGTGAACTGAAAAGCAAAGTAGATCTTTACTTATATGTTAAGATTTTAAACAAAGTCCGATCCTTCAACTTGTCACTTGTATTATTAAAAGAAGCAGTAAATGTACAAAGAAACCTTTTAAACTAGAGTTTCTTTGGACTATATTTCAAGCTTCTTTTGTGTGCGCTAAGTCGCTTCAGTTGTTTCCAACTCTGCGAACCCAAGGACTGCTGCCCACCAGGCTCCTCTGTTCATGGGGTTCTCCAGGCAAGACTACTGGAGTGGGTTGCCATTTCCTTCTCCAGGGGTCTTTCTGACCCTTTCCCAAACCTCCCTCCTTACATCCTCGACAGATTACCTTTTCATTCCAAACTAGTGCTCTTTTTTGCCCCCCTCATTTAAATCTCCTGGTAACTGAGACAACTACAGCCACCGCTATTCCCTACACCAAAACTTCTATTTACAGGGCGAGTCAGGTGTTAGCAACACCCACGGGGCCCCAAGGCTCCAGCTTATTTCCCAACAAGCGTGGGCTTGGGTGAGGCTTCAGTTAGAAGTGACTTCCAACCCCTCTGGCTCAGTCTCCCAGACATTTTTAGAACATTCTCCAGTATAGCTCTGGACCCTCAGCCGATGCCCCTGAGCTGCATGTGTGGCTCTACAAGTCTGTTCTAATACACTCAAGTGGGGCATACTAGTGTCTAGGGCTTTGAAAAGAGGGTTTAGTCAGCTTGCCATTTTCCTTGACAAACTGTGTAGTATAAAGAAGGAAAACTTTGGCCAAACCCCTCATTTTTCATACTTTCCCAATCTTCTGGCCTTGAAAAAAAATGTGGCATGATATGAGGCAGGGAATAAGACACTTTGTTAGACGCAGAACATTTCATTTGAAACTCATGCTATGTAGTACTCTTTCCTTAGGAGAATGTTAAGGATATAAATATATTTTTTAAAAATCTATTAAAAACTTAAGATTTCCTTCACTCACAATAGCTGGGATATAGAAGCATGTTTTGACGTCTTTTCTCTTCCCCAGCTGAACAACCCTAAGAAAGAGAGCAACTGTTCCTTAGCATTCTCCCGGTAGTTGGCAACCCCGAGTAACCACATAATTTTAGGATCACTCTAGGGAAAAATGATCAGTCTGGCAGCTTTTCCATTTTATTGTAAGGCTCTGTCTAACTTAATGTTTTACTCAGACTGGTTACTGCTGAAATCAGTACTGTTTAGAGAGAAATATGATCACATCAGGGATGACTGCACTCTCTGGGAAAATGAGTAAAAAAATGCCAATAACCTATATAAGTCTACCAGATGACACAAGGTGGCTGGCCTGGTTTATCCTGTATCCAGCGTCTGACCTAGTCCCAGCTATTTCATTAATGGAATATTAGTATTTTTTTTCAGTATATAAAAAGTAGCCTTGTGTTTCAGAAGAAGCTGACCACCTCCCCAGTCCCCAGGGTTAATACTCACTGGGATTACAATTCTGCTAAAGGAAATAACAGAAGAAAATGTCCTCATCTATCAAATTACCTCCAAAGGCAGTGCCTTTCCACGTGCGGCCCGTAACTAGCTGGAACGGACGAGTAGCAATTTCTTCACCAGAGGCAGCTACTCCCACTATCACGCTGATGCCCCAGCCTTTGTGGCAGGCCTCCAGCGCTGCTCTCTGCAGGCGAACCACAGAAGTCAGTGCATTTGCTCAGAATATCTACTTCCCCAGAAACTTCTGGGGGACAGGGTAGTGGTACAGAGAGCTTTTTTAGAAAAATGGCAACAAAATGATCAAAGTATTAAGTTGTTTAATTTTACTGAACAATTTTAACAGGTACTTTTAAAAGAAATTTGCTAACTTGACTGAATATTAACACAATGAAAAAATTGAAAGCTTTTATTTGTTGTCTACTTCAAAAAGTCTTAGCACAAAATTCTAAAGACCTTGATAAAGGCAGCAGCAGAGAAATAACAGTAACACTTCTGCTGAGTGTCTACTCTGTCAAGCACATACCTACAATACCTATGCCCGATTACTCTCTGCATTTTACACTTGAGGAAACAGATTTACAGAAGTAGTTGCTCAAGGTTACTGAGTTACTATGTGGATATATATCTAATTCCAAAGCCCATGTTCTCTATAACTGCATCATTTTGCCTTTTCATTTAATGAAACACACTTTTAAGATTTAGCATAGACTGAAAGGCAAAGAAACATTTTCCTTCATCTTTCCCTTCAATAGTTCAATAGTTACTTTTCCCTTCTTTCAGCAACCATTCTTATCCGAGAATTTAAGACTTCTCCTTTGCAAAACAAAACAAGTTTTTATCTTAGTTAAGGAAATTACATTTAAAAAGGCAGTTACACACACACAAGCACAGAGAATGAGACCAGGCATACTCACCATGACTTTCACATTACCAATACACTCAAAGGAATAGTCGACTCCCCCATCAGTCATCTCAATGAGCACTTCCTGGATCGGTTTACTGAAGTCCTGGGGGTTAATACACTCAGAGGCCCCAAACTCCTTGGCTCTTGCGAATTTATCCTTATTGATGTCCACACCAATGATCCGGGTTGCACCAGCCACCTTACAGCCCATGATAACCGCCAATCCAACTCCTCCCAGGCCAAAGACAGCACAAGTAGAGCCAGGCTCCACCTAACATTAAAGACAGCCTATAAGGTAATCATTCCGTAAAAGTCAGTGAAATCATTAGGTTTCTTACAGGTTGGGCCAAGTTCACTTTTTTGGCAAAGCTTTGCTGTATGAAGTTAGAGTGTGGAAGCTAAAACCCAGGCTAACACTTACCTTGGCAGTGTTCAAAGCAGCACCATAACCAGTTGAAATGCCACAACCCAGAAGGCAAACTTTATCCAAAGGTGCTAAAGGATCAATTTTAGCAACAGAAATGTCAGCCACAACTGTGTATTCAGAAAATGTGCTGGTTCCCATGTAATGTAAAATTGTCTTTCCTTTACAAGTAAATCTGCTAGTGCCATCTGGCATTAATCCTTTTCCTTGAGTGACTCTAAAGAAAAAGAAATAAAATTTTTAAAATGATGACCAGTAAATAGTTAGAAGACTGTACTAAGACCAAAACTCTAATTTCTAATGTATTCATTAATCAATTTAGCACCTTTCACCAATGGCTGATTAGGAAAACTTTTAAAAGAATTATAATCTTACGAATCTTTTCCAACATTCAATATCCTTCTAGATTACCTGTCAAGAGTACTGAAATAATCTTAACAGGTACAACTTATGGATCAGATGAAATGATTTTAAAGTTCCATCATGTGACCCTACATGCGAGATAGCAAAAGACACAAAGAACAGTCTTTCAGACTCTGTGGGAGAAGGCCAGGGTGGGATGATTTGAAAGGGTAGTGCTGAAACATACATATTATCATATGTGAAGTGGACCGCCAGTCCAGGTTTGATCCATGAGGTGGGGTGCTCAGGGCTAGTGCACTGGGATGACCCTGGGGGATGGGATGGGGAGGAAGGTGGGGAGGGGTTCAGGATGGGGAACACATGTACACCCATGGCTGATTCACGTGAATGCATGGCAAAACCACCACAACATTGTAAAGTAATTAGCCTCCAATTAAAATATTAAAAAAAAAAATCCCATCATGAAACTGTGAGCAAAAAGCATTACGCCAAAACAGCATCCACACAGCAGAGTTTACAAGCAACTATCCAGATCAGTAGATAAAAGCAGATGTCCAAACTGGTTAATTCGGATTTCTTAGGAGGCCTATTTCAAAAGTGTAATAGTCTCCATGGATTCAAGTTATCTTCTTTCTTGCAATGGTTTCAAAATTATTTTTGATATTCTAAATGGTTGATGTAACATCTTGCTTAGGAATATGGACCCTAAAGGCAGACACAGTCAATCCGTTCAATCGCTCAGTTGTGCCCAACTCTTTGAGACCCAATGGACGGCAACACGCCAGGCCTCCCTGGCCATTGACAACTCCCAGAGATTACTCAAACTCATGTCCATTGAGACAGTGATGCCATCCAACCATCTTACCCTATGTCGTCTCCTTCTTCTCCTGCCTTCAATCTTTCCCAGCATCAGGGTCTTTTCAAATGAGTCAGCTCTTTGCATCACGTGGCCAAAATATTGGAGTTTCACCTCCAGCATCAGTCCTTCCAATGAACAGCCAGGACTGATCTCCTTGCAATCAAAGTGACTCTCAAGAGTCTTCTCCAACACCACAATTCAAAAGCATCAATTCTTTGGCACTCATTTTTCTTTATTGTCCAACTCTCACATCCATACATGACTACTGGAAAAACCATAGCCTTGACTAGACTGACCTTTGTTGACAAAGTAATGTCTCTGTTTCTTAATATGCTGTCTAGGTTGGTCACAACTTTTCTTCCAAGGAGCAATTGTCTTTTAATTTCATGGCTGCAGTCACCATCTGAAGTGATTTTGGAGCCAAAAAATATAAAGTCTGTCACTGTTTCCCCATCTATTTGTCATGAAGTTATGGGACCAGATGCCATGATCTTAGTTTTCTGAATGTGGACCTTTAAGCCAACTTTTTCACTCTCCTCTTTCACTTTCATCAAGAGCCTCTTTAGTTCCTCTTCACTTTCTGCCGTAAGGGTGGTATTGTCTGCATATCTGAGGTTATTGCTGTTTATCCTGACAATCTTGATTCCAGCTTGTGCTTCATTCAGCCCAGCGTTTCTCATAATGTACTCTGCATATAAGTTAAATAAGCAGGGCAACAATATACAGCCTTGATGTACTCCTTTCCCAATTTGGAACCAGTCTGTTGTTCCATGTCCAGTTCTAACTGTTGCTTCCTGACCTACACACAGATTTCTTAAGAGGCACGTCAGGTGGTCTGGTATTCCCATCTCTTTCAGAATTTTCCAGTTTGTTGTGGTCCACACACTCAAAGGCTTTGGCATAGTCAATAAAGCAGAAGTAGATGTTTTTCTGCAACTCTCTTGCTTTTTTGATGATCCAGTGGATGTTGGCAATTTGATCTCTGGTTCCTCTGCCTTTTCTAAATCCACCTTGAACATCTGGAAGTTCACAGTTCATGTATTGCTGAAGCCTGGCTTGGAGAATTTTGAGCATTACTTTGGTAGTGTGTGAGATGAGTGCAATTGTGTGATCATTTGAGCATTCTTTGGCATTGCCTTTCTTTGGAGTTGGAATGAAAAATGACCTTTTCCAGTCCTGTGGCCACTGCTGAGTTCCAAATTTGCTGGCATATTGCGTGCAGCACTTTCAGAGCATCATCTTTTATGATTTGAAATAGCCCAACTGGAATTCCATCACCTCCACTAGCTTTGTTCGTAGTGATACTTCCTAAGGCCCACTTGACTTTGCATTCCAGGATGTTTGGCACTAGGTGAGTGATCACACCATCATGATTATCTGGGCTGTGAAGATCTTTTTTGTATAGTTCTGTGTATTCTTGCTACCTCTTAATATCTTCTGCTTCTCTTAGGTCCATTACCATTTCTGTCCTTTACCAAGCCCATCTTTGCATGAAATGTTCCCTTGGTATCTCTGATTTTCTTAAAGAGATCTCTAGTCTTTCTCATTCTATTGTTTTCCTCTATTTCTTTGCCTTGATCACTGAGGAAGGCTTTCTTATCTCTCCTTGCTATTCCTTGGAACTCTGCATTCAAATGGGTATATCTTTCCTTTTCTCCTTTGCCTTTCGCTTTTCTTTTATTCACAACTATTTGTAAGGCCTCCTCAGACAACGATTTTGCCTTTTTGCATTTCTTTTCCTTAGGGATGGGTTTTGATCCCTGTATTCTGTACAGTGTCATGAACCTCCATCTATAGTTCTTCAAGCACGCTATCAGATCTAATCCCTTGACTCTATTTCTCACTTCCACTGTGGAATACGTAAATTCCACTTAAATATAATTGTAAGGGATTTGATTTAGGTCATATCTGAATGGTCTGGTGGTTTTCTGGACTTTCTTCAATTTAAGCCTGTATTTGGCAATAAGGAGTTCATGGTCTGTGCCACAGTCAGCTCCCGGTCTTGTTTTTGCTGACTATATAGAACTTCTCCACCTTTGGTTGCAAAGAATATAATCACTCTGATTTCTGTATTGACCATCTGGTGATGTCCATGTGTCGAGTCTTCTCTTGTATTGTTGGAAGAGGGTGTTTGCCATGACCAGTGTGTTCTCTTGGCAAAACTCTATTAGCCTTTGTCTTGCTTCATTCTGTACTCCAAGGTTAAATTTGCCTGTTACTCCACGTATTTCTTGACTCCCTACTTTTGCATTTCAGTCCCCTATAACGAAAAGGACATCTTTTTGTGGTGTTAGTTCTAGACAGTCACACACACTTGTGTTCAAATCCCATGTGGCCCTTGTCAAGTGAATTAAGTTTTGTGCCTTCATTTTGACATGAGAAAATCAGAGAAACCATCTTTCTTAGAGATTGCTAAAAAATCAAGTGAGAGGTTATGTAAAGCATTAGCATTGTGCCTGGCACAAAGTGCTTAATAAATATGTTACTTTTAATAAAAATAAACACTAGAATTTGATGTGCACTCTTGGGTAAACCCTTTGGAATATATATGAATAAAATATATATAGGTGAAGAAAAAGTCAACTGCCTGTGAGTTCAAGAATATTTCCTTTGAGAGAAACATAAATACAACCCAAAACAAACAAGTGACAAAGCTCTACCACAAATAACCTTTATATCTTTATGAGAGTAAGTTAAATTTGCTTAGCTCTCAATGTCAGAAACTCCTCTGCTCTCAGAAGAGGTTCATGAGCAAAAGGTGATATGGGATATATTTTAATATTTGAAAGAATCTGTTCTTCTGAAAGTTTACAGACAGTCACAAAAAAGCCTATAACCACTATTCTACTTGGTATGTCAGAAGTCTTTCAGATAGTGTTTGGAATTCCCTTTCAAAATGACTATATTTTTATTTTTTTGGTTTTAGTTTTGTGACTGTGTTTATGTGGTAAAATAAATGCAATTTTGGTTTCCAAAAAAGAAACTAATTTTTTCAGTGGTGTTAGGAAACAATGCAAAAACAAACAGATCTCCCAAATACTGCTGGTGGGACTATATCCCATGACTCAGCAACTTCAACCCTAGGGAAATACCCAAGAGAAAGCTGCATACATGTCCAGCAAGATATCCATCAAGAGACACACATGGATGCTCCCAGTGGCACTAACCATAGCAGGGTCAAACTGGGGAGCAATGTAAATGTCCATGAAGAGGAGAAAGAGTAAACAGATACTTGGAATGAAAAGAGAATCAGAGGAATCTAGCAGCGTGGACACCTCAACAGACATTATGAATGAAGGAAACCAGGCAAAAGAGCACATACTGCATAATTCTGTTTATATGAAGTTTTACAGTGAAAAATAACAGAACAGAATAGTGGTTACCTTTGAGGGAGGTAGGTGTTGATTGTAAGGGACATGAAGAACTTTGTGGGCAGCTGGAAGGGTTTTCTATCTTGATCTGAGTGAAGGTTATAATTATTAAGTGTGTACAGGCATAAAAATTCATTGAGCTGTACACGTAGTACTTCATTATATGTATGTTCTACTTCAGTGACAAAAAAGGGACAAAAAGGAGGCAAATAGACACAAGATCTTAAATGCCTCAAAGAAGTTCTTTAAGTGTGTTACCTTGCTACAATAAAATAACCACCTTTTCTTTGTCAAAGGGTTATATTATCTCTTGGAGTCTTCCCAAAACCTTATGAGCTAAGTTTTATAACTTCAGTTTTGTGGACAATAAAATGGCTCATAAAAATGCCTTCATTTAATTTCATAAGCATGTCCCTCCTTACTACCTATTTTGGTAAATTTAGCCTAGTATTATGGAAAGAGAATGGGTTCAGAAAATTGTATTATCTCTCCTAACAGCTGATGATGCTGAGCGCACCAGTTAATTTCCAAGTCTAGATCTTCTCATCTGTGAAAATACAGTGATACCAGTGACAAACAGGCTGCCATAAAGACAGAATGAAGTAATTCATGTAGAATGCTCTGTATAAATTGCCACATAATTATTTATCATGATTAATATTACCTCTTGTTTTAAGAATAAAATAAAAAGATACCAACCTTATCTTCTGGCAAAGGTTTGTTTTAGGATTCAGACAAAATTTGCATTCTCCACACTGGGGGATATAAAGTGGGATGACAGTATCACCTAGAAAACAAATGCAAGGACACTATCCTGAATCGGTAGCATATGATTCTAACAAATACCTCAGCCTCTACAAATTCCCATTCTTGTCAACTCCCGCAGCTTTGCAGGTTAACAACTTTAAGGCGTAGAACTTTACCTACATAACATCATTCAGACACTGCCTGACTATGCAAAAAAAATAAGAAACAAGCTTCAAATTTTTATCTAAATGAAACTTTTAAAACAGTCAATGGAGAACACGGAGGTCATGTGCTTCAATATACTGACTTGGTGCATCTTCAAAAATTCTTACTTAATTGGGCAAAAACCATGTCAGATAAATAGTAATCTCATAATCAGAAAGGAAAAAGCTCTCAACTATTCGTGTTTTCCAGATGAGGAATAAAATCAATCTTGACAACTTACTTAGGTGGTAACTTATAGTGTACAGCTTATCAGAAATATAATTTCCTATAAAAATAAGCCAAAATTGTAAAATAAGTGGTTCAAATGCCCTCCTTACCTGCCTTCAGCTTAGTAACTCCTTCACCAACACTCTCCACAATTCCAGCACCTTCATGTCCCAAGATCACTGGATAATTCCCTTCAGGATCAGCCCCACTCAGTGTATAGGCATCAGTGTGGCAAACTGCGGTGGCAATAATCTAACAGGATATTAAAGAACGTCTAAGTGTATGCACATGCAATTCAGAGTGACACACAGGTCAAAGGAGAGACATTTTTACTTAACAGCATATTTTATTGATTAGAAGATACATTTCTTTCATATTTTAACCTCTCTAAAATCAGCATGTGCTTATCACTGATGGCATCTTAACAACTGGAATTGGCAGCATTTTCTTAGTGGTACATAAAAGTAATGGTACATTGATAGGCAATGAAACATAGTGTATCTATTCTCCTTTTTAATACATGCCAGCAGGAGAAGGTAGACCAGGGCATATTATGGACACGGTGCTTTCTGCGGGTGTAGAGAGGAATACCACTTGTGTGTAAAAGCAGGTAGAGTCCATCTCACTGCTGGCTTCCTCCTGACTGTTGGGGAATGAGATTTCTAAAAAGACACATGCCAGCTTGCTTGGTCTGGGGAAAAACTCAAGAGCTTTTATTGGAACCAACTCCCTCTTTAGCAGCCACACAGAATTTCTGCTTAAATAAGCCCTTTATCCCAATTTTTCTGGCTTTCAAGTATCTCTTTTCAAACTGCCAAAAGCACAGAAAGGAAAGGTCTTGGGAGTGTCCCTTTTCCTGCTTCTCACATTTAAACCCGATGACAATGTAACATTCTTAGCTGTCTGTTAGCAGTTTCCCAGGGAAGACTGGTAGCCCTGTACAGCTCATATTAGCACATTCAGGATAAACTTTTTCTTTAGTAGCAAAAATCACAATCAGGTTGATTTCTGTAAAGATTTCAGATTCATGGGCCTGGGTTAAAAGAATCTGAAAAAGTTATTTGCCCTGGCTTCTGGACTTGTTAAATGTGATCCCCGGAAGCATGAGAACTGGAGGTGGGATGGGGGAAGTGTACTCCAATTCACAGCAAAAAATGGTTATTTTTTTTCTAGAAGGTTCATTTTACTCAATGGTCATTACTTTAAAGCACTGATTTTACATCACAACAAGTTCAGAGTAGAATGCCAGAGTATCCAGCTGGCTGCCTTGTGCAATATGCCTCTCTCCAATGGTAACTTCACTTTCTCTGCCACAGCAGAGATTAAGAGGTGCTGGAATAATGAATCCCCTGAACCTTGGACTTGTCTGCAAAGGTCAGTACATTTTAAAGCTCTCTAAGCAAGCCTGCTCCACTTGCTTGTTGATCCAATCAGTTAGGAACCTGTTCCCAAATCTTATTTGAAGTTTCTTCCAATAATCCAAAGAATCTTTAGAATACATCTTAAGTTATAGGATCAGCAGAAAGGGGAACATCCTATAAAGTCACCCTAAACCCAGGCTACAGAAGATCAATTGCATTCATCCACTGATCCATGGAGAAGGCTGTTCAGTGCAACACCAAAGCTAAAAAGATGGAGAGGAGCACTGCAAAGATGAGAGGGATGAACTGAGAGCTGGGATTCCAAGGCTGGATGATTCTCAGTCCCTTTCCTTGACACTGTCCTTGGGGATTTCTCCTCTGTAGACCTCAGAGGACTCATCTATCCAGACACCTAATTGTAGGCCTTCTCTTCTAGTGTCTTAGCTGTTTCATTACCTTAACTCGAACTTCATGAGCCTTTGGGGGTGCCACCTCTACCTCCTCTATAGAAAGAGGCTTCCCAGCCTCCCAGGCAACTGCAGCCTTGCACTTGATAACCTGCAATGCAGAAAACAGGGCAAGATGTTTATCCTCCTGAACTAATCACAAACTACTTAGTTAATTAGGTGATGATGAATATAAAGTATATATCTGTGATATAAAGTATATCACAGATCCACAAAGACACAACTCCAAGTGATATGGAGAATTGCCTGGGATGTGTTTATACTTTATATAAATAGTACTCTTTAAAAAAATTTCATTGAGATGATCACATATGGAAGTTTCATTCGGGAATTCCCTGGCAATCTAGTGGTTAGGACTCAGCACTTTCACTGCTGGGGTCTGGGTCCCTGTTGGGGGTGGAAAACAGGGAAAAAAGTTTTTCCCTGAGGAGGGGAAAACTCAGATCCCTGCAAGCTGCACGACCAAAAAAAAGTTTCATTCATCAAATATATAATGACCCTCTACAACACATAAGCAGGAGAAGGTTAAGAATATAGGTTCCAAGAGAATCTGATTCAGTAGTCTGGTGTAGGGCCCAAGGGCTCTGAATGCTTAAGATGTGCCCTATGAAATTTTTTGCTCAGGCTGGTGTAAGTAACACTGGTTTACTGTGAAACTGCACGGCAGGAAGTGGTATAAAGGAGAATCAGAATGAGCAATCTAAAAAAAACACTGCATCTATCCCTTTCAATTGTGCTATGCAATACAGTAGCCACCTGCCACATGTAGCTTTTAAGCACTTGAAAAATGGCCAATTTGAACTGAGATAAGCTGTACCTGTAAAATAATCCCAGGTTTTGAAGACTCACTATTAAAAAAATACTGATTACATGTTGAGATGGTATTCTGAATATACTGGGTTAAATTTTAATCCAACTTAATGCCATTTTAATGTGGCTAATAGAAAAGTTAAAATTATATACATGACTCATATTATATTTCTATAGTATAGTGCACTTTAGAGATTCCAGTTGGTATACTTTTCCTTTACCAGAGAATCAAGTGTAATGAGGAAGGTTTTGACTAGTTCACAGAATGATTATGAAACATGTTTATGGAATAAAGGTTGTGCTGAGTTTATAGCAGACTTGAAAGCCAATAATTACAAAATGTGTGATTTAAAGGGAGAGGCACAAAGTGTTACAGAATGCAAAATGTAGAGAAAGAATGTAACAGTGTAACTTTGGTTGGTGGGTTTGGGGAAGTGTCACTTTTAACTGGGATGTAAGATGAGGAATAGTTACATAAAGATAAAATATCTACATATAGAATGATTGTGAGCTGTGGATATGAAAACGAAGCCCCTGATACAGTCCTTGACAAGGTGCAGCTTTGCATAAATAAGTTAGTAGCTATTAGTAGGAAGAGTACAAAGAGTGGAGGAAAAGAAGAGCTGAACTATGCAAAGGGAGGAGTGGCTTGCGTAAACTTTTGAGGCTGGAAATAATGACTTTTAAAATTAAAATGTCGATATTAAATGCTAATAAAAAATTCATACACTGCATTAGAAACTTTTTTTCATCTCAATGTACCATAAATCCCGAACTCCAAAAGTAAAATTCAAAATACTAACAATGAAATCACATATTCTAGAGATCTGAAGCAACAAGAATAAATCATTCATAATCTAAGCTTTAAATCCCTCCTTCCCCACTTTAAAGCATATCTGAAAGTTTAACGTTTTCCTTTCAATGACAATTCTAAACAAAACAAAGTCTCACTCTAAATCCGCAGGCAACTGCCCTGCTTCAATATCTGAACTATCAAAGGAAAAACAGCTGCCAACTTGTTAAATCTTAAAGATCGTTTGGACTCTATCATTTCTACTCAAGTTCAAATCTTTCAAGAAAATCTCTTAACTCTGTAAAAGCATTAAAACAAACAGAGACGTGACACATATTAATCCTGTTACTAGCATATTTCTGCCTTTACTGCCTAATGTGTATTTCAGGAACTTTTAATAGTCTGTTGCACAGGGTGCCACGCCGGCTCACTATCCTTAGTGTGACACTAATCGCGACTAACCTGTAACTCTCAAGTTTTTGATCTCAAATGGGGTACTATCTTGCAAAGGTGTTACAAAAGGATTAAAGTAGGGTATGCATAAAGCTCTGGTGCCCAGGCGCTCCAAGAAGTTATGGAGCCTTCCAAAAGTACAGTCCTTGGAGGCAGAATAATAGCTCAATTATGAACTGGTGGCTCAGAGGGTAAAGCGTCTGCCTGCAATGCAGGAGACACGGACTCGATCCCTGGGTCGGGAAGATCCCCTGAAGAAGGGAATGGCAACCCACTCCAGGATTCTTGCTTGGAGAACCCCAGGGACAGAGGAGCCTGGTAGGCTACAGTGCACGGGGTCGCAAAGAGTCGGACTCGACTGAGCGACTTCACTTTCACTTCGCTCTCTCTCATGGCGAAACACAACCTAGGGGTTAGGAGCACGGGCTCTGGCTGCAGCTTTGCTACCTGTAAGTACGATCCACAGCAAGTGATGCATCTTTATGTACGCAAAGCGTGGGGACTCTTAAACCACCTCCAAAACACCAGGATGCCGATCCCACCCCGCCCCCACTCTCCGGTTCTCCCCACCCACATCCCGCTTCGGCTGCCCCTGAAGCGGCGGAACCCGCCCACGAAAGGAGCCGAGCCGAAGCTTCCTCCCTCCCTCCCCGCTGAGCCGCTAGCTCCCCAAGGCCGCGTTTCAGCTCCACCGGCCAGAGTCAGGCTCCGGGCCAAGCCGCACGCCCCCGCCCCCCTCACGCCAGCGGCCAGGTTCAGCTCCATGCTTCCCCTCCCTCCCTTCCTTTCCTGGACTCAGCCAGCGTAAAGGCCGATTATACCTGGTTCGCCATCTCCTCAGACCGCCGTCAGCGTGAAGCAGACAACTGGGAACAGCCCCTCGGGGCCGGGGACGTGGGCGGGGCGTGCGTCCGCCGGCGCCGCGGCGAGCGTGGGGGCGGGGGCTGCGGGGGCTGGAACGTGGCGGGCGGGGCTTGAGGCCCGGCGCGGCAGGAGTGCTAGTTGATACGAGGTGGTCTCGCGAGAAGTTGGCGTTTCCAGAAGGCTGGAAAGCGGCGACTGCCGCTGGGTGAGTGAAGTGACGCCGTCTGTAAAGTGCCTGTCAGGTGAGGGCTTCCCCATGTAACTGCAATCCAGGCAGCGTCAGTTCAGTCAGTCAGTTCAGTCGCTCAGTCGCTCAGTCGTGCCCGACTCTTTGCGACCCAATGAACCGCAGCACGCCAGGCCTCCCTGTCCATCACCAACTCCCGGAGTCTACGCAAACCCATGTTCATCGAGTCGGTGATGCCATCCAGCCACCTCATCCTTTGTCGTCCCCTTCCCCTCCTGCCCCCAATCGTTCCCAGTATTAGGGTCTTTTCCAGCGAAACAACTCTTCTCATGAGGTGGCCAAAGTACTGGAGTTTCAGCTTCAACATCAGTCCGACATGTCCAACGAGACACAAACTTCACACAACCCCCCCCCTCCCCCGTAATGGCTCATAGACCTGAATGTAAAATGCAAAACTATGAAAGTCCTAGAAGATAACATAGGTTATCTTGCTTATTGTGATGACTTTTAAAATGATCCATAAGAAGAACAATCGATAAGTTGGACATCACTAATATAAAAAAATTCTGCTCTGTGAAGTACATTGTCAAGAGAATATGACAAGCTACAGAGATAATATTGGCAAGGCATATCTGATAAAGGACCATTTCCCAAAATATACAAAGAACTCTTAGTAAAACTAAAAACTCAGTTAAAAAATGGGCAAAAGATCTGAACAAATTGTTCGTTAAAGACACATCGTATTGCAACTAAGCATATAAGAAGGTATTCAACATCATATGTAATTTGGGAATTGCAAATTAAAACAAGAAGATTACTACTTCTCATTTATTAGGATGGCCAAAATCCAAAACCCCCGAATGCAACAGGAATTCTCATTCATTGTTGGCAGTAATATGTAATGGTACAGCCACTTTGGAAGACAGTTTGTTGATTTCCTATAAAACTAAATATTTTCTTACTATACTATCCAGCAATCCTGTTACTTGGTATTTGCCCAAAGGTTGAAAACTAATGCCTGCAAAGGTTTTAAAGCAGTTTTACATATAGTTGCCCAAACTTGGAAGCAACCAAGATGTTCTTCAGCAGGTGAATGGATAAATTGTGGCTCATCTAGATAATGCAGTATTCAGTTCAGTTCAGTCACTCAATCATGTCCGACTGTTTGCAACCCCATGGACTGCAGCAGCCAGGCCTCCCTGTCCATCACCAACTCCTGGAGTTTACTCAAATTCATGTCCATTGTTTTGGTGATGCCATCCAACCATCTCATCCTCTGTCTTCCCCTTCTCCCAGCTTAATCCTTCCCAGCATCAGGGTCTTTTCAAATGAGTCAGTTCTTCACATAAGGTGGCCAAAGTATTAGAGTTTCAGCTTCAGCATCAGCCCTTTCAATGAATATTCAGGACTGATTTCCTTTAGGATGGACTGGTTGGATCTCCTTGGAGTCCAAAGGACTTTCAAGAGTTTTCTCTAACACCACAGTTCAAAAGTATCAGTTCTTCAGTGCTCACCTTTCTTCATAGTCCAACTCTCACATCCATTCATGACTACTGGAAAAACCATAGTCTTGAGTAGACGGACCTTTGTTGGCAAAGTAATGTCTCTGCTTTTTAACATGCTGTCGAGGTTAGTCATACTTTTCTTTCAAGGAGCAGGTGTCTTTTAATTTCATGGCTGCAGTCACCATCTGAAGTGATTATGGAGCCAAAAAATATAAAGTCTGTCACTGTTTCCACTGTTTCCCCATCTATTTGCCATGAAGTGATTGGACCAGATGTAATGACCTTAGTTTTCTTAATGTTGAGCTTTAAGCCAACTTTTTCACTCTCCTCTTTCACTTTCATCAAGAGCCTCTTTAGTTCTTCTTCACTTTCTGCCATAAGGGTGGTGTCATCTGCATATCTGAGGTTATTGATATTTCTCCAAGCAATCATTGATTCCAGCTTGTGCTTCTTCCAGCCCAGCATTTCTCATGATGTACTCTGCAAATAAGTTAAATAAGCAGGGTGACAATATACAGCCTTGACATACTCCTTTTCCTATTTGGAACCAGTCTGTTGTTACATATCCAGTTCTAACTGTTGCTTCCTGACCTGCATACAGATTTCTCAAGAGGCAGGTCAGGTGATTATGTATTCCCATCTCTTTCAGAATTTTCCAGTTTATTGTGATCCACACAGTCAAAGGCTTTGGCATAGTCAAGAAATAGATGTTTTTCTGGAACTCTCCAGCAGATGTTAGCAATTTGATCTCTGGTTCCTGTGCCTTTTCTAAATTCAGTTTGAACATCTGGAAGTTCATGGTTCACATATTGTTGAAGCCTGGCTTGGAGAATTTTGAACATTACCTTACTAAGGTATGAGCTGAGTGCAATTGTGTGATCATTTGAGCATTCTTTGGCATTGCCTTTGTTTGGGATTGGAATGAAAATTGACCTTTTACAGTCCTGTGGCCATTGCTGAGTTTTCCAAATTTGCTGGCATACTGAGTATGGCACTTTCACAGCATCATCTTTTAGGATTTGAAATAACTCAACTGGAATTCCATCACCTCCACTAGCTTTGTTCGTAGTGATGCTTCCGAAGGCCCACTTGACTTCACATTCCAGGATTTCTGGCGCTAGGTGAGTGATCACACCACTGTAATTATCTCAGTCATGAAGATCTTTTTTGTACAGTTCTTCTGTGTATTCTTATCTCCTCTTCTTAATATGTTCTGCTTCTGTTAGGTCCATACAATTTCTGTCCTTTATTGAGCCCATCTTTGCTTGAAGTGTTGCATTGGCATCTCTAATTTTCTTGAAGAGATCTCTAGTTTTTCCCATTCTATTGTTTTCCTCTAATTCTTTGCATTGATCACTGAGGAAGGCTTTCTTATCTTTCCTTGCTCTTATTTGGAACTCTACATTCAAATGGGTATATCTTTCCTTTTCTCCTTTGCTTTTCCCTTCTCTTCTTTTCACAGCTATTTGTAAGGCCTCCTCAGACAGCCATTTTGCTCTTTTGCATTTCTTTTTCTTAGAAATGGTCTTGATCCCTGTCTCCTGTACAGTGTCATTAACCTCCATCAGGCACTCTATCAGATCTAGTTCCTTTAATCTAATTCTCACTTCCACTATATAATTTTAAGGGATTTGATTTAGATCATACCTGAGTAGTATAGTGGTTTTCCCTACTTTTTAAAATTTTAGTCTGAATTTGGCAATAAGGAGTTCATGATCTGAGCCACAGCTCCCAGTTTTGCTGACTGTATGGAACTTCTCCATCTTTGGCTGCAAAGAATATAATCAGTCTGATTTCAGTATTGACCATCTGGTGATGTCCATGTGTAGAGTTTTCTCTTGAGTTGTTGGAAGAGGCTGTTTGCCATGACCAGTGCATTCTCTTGGCAAAACTCTGTTAGCCCTTGCCCTGTTTCCTTTTGTACTCCAAGGCCAACTTTGCTCCAGGTGTTACTTCAGGTGTTCCTTGACTTTCTACTTTTTCATTCCAGTCCCCTATAGTGAAAAGGACATCTTTTGGGGGTGTTAGTTCTAGAAGGTCTTGCAGGTCTTCATAGAACTGTTCAACTTCAGCTTCTTGAACATTACTGGTCAGGGCATAGACTTGGATTACTGTGATATTGAATGGTTTGCCTTGGAAATGAACAGAGATCATTCTGTCATTTTTGAGATGGCATCCAAGTATTACATTTTGGACTCTTTTGTTGACTATGATGGTTACTCCATTTCTTCTAAAGGATTCATCTCCTATTTGACCACTTCCAATTTGCCTTGATTCATGGACACAACATTCCAAGTTCGTATGCAATATTGTTCTTTAAAGCGTCAGACTTTGCTTTTATCATCCATTACATCCACAACTGGGCATTGTTTTTGCTTTGGCTCCATCCCTTCATTCTTTGTGGAGTTATTTCTTCACTGATCTCCAGTAGCATATTGGGCACCTACTGACCTGGGGAGTTCATCTTTCAGTGTCCTATCTTTTTGCCTTTTCATACTGTTCATGGGGTTCTCAAGGCAAGAAAACTGAAGTGGTTTACCATTCCCTTCTCCAGTGGAACACATTTTGTCAGAACTCTCCACCATGACCTGTAATCTTGGATGGCCCTACATGGCATGGCTCATAGTTTCATTGAGTTAGACAAGGCTGTGGTCCACGTGATTAGATTGGTTAGTTTTCTGTGACTGTGGTTTTCAGTCTGTCTTCACTCTCATAGAGAAGGATAAGGAGCTTATGGAAGCTTCCTGATGGGAGAGACTGACTGAGGGTGAAACTGGGTCTTGTTCTGATGGGTGAGGCCAAGCTCAGTAAATCTTTAATCCAATTTTCTGTTGATGGGTGGAGTTGTGTTTCCTCCCTTTTATTTACCTGGGGCCAACCTATGGTTGAGGTAATGGTGAACTCCTTCAAAAGATCCCATACATGTACTGTTACACTCAGTGTCCCCAACCCTGCAGCAGGCCACCAATGACCCATGCCTCCTGGACACTCACAGGCAAGTCTGGATCAGTCTCTTGTAGGGTCACTGCTTTTTTCTCCTGGGTCCTGGTGCACACAAGGTTCTGTTTGTGCCCTCCAAGAGTCTATTTCCCAGTCCTGTGTAAGTTCTGGTGGCTCTATGGTGGGATTAATTGTGACCTCATCCAAGAGGGCTTATGCTATACCCAAGTCTGCTGCACGCAGAGCCCCTGTCCCTGTGGCAGTCCACTCCTCACGCATACCTCCACAGGAGATGCTCAAATACAGTTCTGTCTCTGTGGGGTCCCTGGGTCCTGGTGTGCACAAGGTTTGTTTGATCTCTCTGAGCATCTCTGGCAGGAATGGGGTTTGATTCTAAACGTGAATTTGCCCCACCAACCATTTTGCTGGGGCTTCTCCTTTACCCTTCTACATGGAGTATCACCTCACAGCTGCTCCAGCACCATGCAGC
The DNA here is from genome assembly GCA_007570785.1 of Antilocapra americana. Taxonomy (NCBI): domain Eukaryota; kingdom Metazoa; phylum Chordata; class Mammalia; order Artiodactyla; family Antilocapridae; genus Antilocapra; species Antilocapra americana. The sequence continues at coordinate 5,040,267 of ML662439.1, forward strand.
TGCTGCTCGCTCCAGACAATGCAGTATTATTGAGCTGTAATAAAGAATGAGCTATTAAACCCTGAAAAGTCATGGAAGAATCTTAGATGTGTATTATTTAGTGAAAGGAGACAATTTGAAAAGCCCCATAGTTACATACTGTATATAATATTCTGGTTAGTGAGGATAGTGGGATGAATAGGTGGAACAGAGAGAGTTTTTGAGGCATTGAAACTATTCTGTATGATACTACACAGTGGGTGTGTATCATTATACTTTTGTCAGAACCCATAGAGTGTACACCACCAGAGTGAACCTTAGCAAAGAAGTATAGACTTTGGGTGATAATGCTATGTCAGTGTAGTTCATGTACCATTATGGTGGGGAATATTGATAGTGGGAGACGTTGTGTGTGTGGTAGGGAGCAAGAGGTATGTGGGAATGCTGTACTTTCTGCTCAGTTTTACTGTGAACCCAAAACTAAAAAATAGTATATTAAAAAATAATAGGAGTCATAAGTAGATGTGTGAGTCACCTCTGCTTTCTATGAGAAGGAAAACTTGATTCAAAGTGAAATCAGAGGCCCTTAGTCTCATTAGAGGATTTGCTAGTGTGGACTAAATTAGAAATAGCCTGACCAGGTAGGAGATAACAGGTGATATTTTCCGAATACAGATAACAAAATGGGTGTAGCAGAAAAATATAGAAGTATTTGGGAACTTCACCCTGCTGGTGGCATATGGAAGCAGGCTTTTTGTTAAATTCTTGACCTACTATGCTCTCCAGTTTATTTAGGAGAGGAAACTGTGAGTGACACTGCTAACTTGTACTTAATTCTGACTCTTAGGAAAATAATTCAGATTATTTTAAAAGGAAGGACTTATTAGATGAAAATTACCTGTCATTCTAGGCTGTGACATGCAAGTAAGTGTTACCTACATAGTCAAACAGAATTCAAAAAGCTGAAGCATATTTCATAGAGTTTATAAGAAAGAAAAGCACTGAATGAATTGAAGGAAGAGTGCATGAAGCCATGTCTGCTACATTTTGAGGGGAACTTTTTTTTTGTTTTTCCAGCTTCAGTTGCCATTGCTTGTGTACATATTCCATCACAGGCATAGAGACAGCCCTTACTATAGCCCCTATGAACTGGAACAGGAAACTATCTGAACTGAAGGAAGCCACAGATGGGTTAAACATGAGGGAGCCAGAAATGGTTGGTAGTGAGTCTTTTAAATACTGAGGTCCAAAAGCTACCTATCGAACCCGTTCTCTTGGGAAAACACATATATGCATAGCATATAGAGAAGATAGGCTTCTATTAATAGTTTGAAAACCTGAAAATTGTGCAGTTTTTCCTGTTGCTTTTCACAAAAAACTTGTATCACAAAATTGGGAGGGCAGAGACTTCTTAGGGTGGCTCTGTGATCTGAAAGAAGTACATTTTCTTTGTAATTTTTATAGGTAATATATTATAAGTTTTCCATTGTTGTAAGTAGTATGAGCATATTTTTTTCCTGACTAGAACAATAGAGACTATGGAAAACTTGACAGGCTGGAGAAGTACAGGCATACCTCATTTTATTGTGCTTCACTTTATTGCACTATATAGATATTGCATTTTTAAAAATTGAAGGTCTGTGGCAACCTTGTGTTGTCAGATGATAGTTAATCACTTTTAAATGACAAAGTTCACTATGTAAATTTTTTAGCCATAATGCTATTGTGCACTTAATAGGCTGCAGTATAGTGTAAACATAACTTTTGTATGCACTGGGAAACAAAAAGTTCATGTGACTGACTTTATTATTATATTCACTTTATACGAGTGGTCTGGAACCAAACCTGCAATATCTCTGAGCTATGCCTATATAAGGGATAGTTTCATGATTAAATATAACATGAAATTAAAATGAGAATTCTTCAGATTGTCTCAGTTTTGGCTAAGAACTTCCAAGGTTAGGCAATATAGGTGCCAAAATTACTCTCATATTTTAAGGTAGGGTGCTGGAGTAGCTTATGTACGACATGCTAAGAGACAGAGCATTTCTTCCATCAGCATTAGCTCATTTATTGTCTCTCAGCCATATAAGGGAGAGCAAAGAATTCGTGGCGAAGGGCAAAAATAGTTTGGAAGGAGAATTTCTTTGGAGTTGTTAGTGTACTGTATATGCCTTTCCTACTTCCTGGTAAGAATGATGGAAACACAGCCCTCATCTGAAGTCAAGAGAAGAACAACAGTCAAAGCTTTAAATGTTTTCCCTGGAACTTGAAAGACTCAAGGTCCATTATCTGAAATAAATTCAAAAAATTGTGGCTAGAGTCTGGCTAGAACAGCCTGTCTGGTGGCAGAATGAAATAGAGCAAAGTTTAGTGGTGAGAGAGATGCTAATGTGTTTCCATGGACCAAAGGTGGAGACTGCAAAGGGATACAGTTATTGATCATCTTCAAAGGAGTTTAACCAAAGAGATCCATCTGGAGAAGTAAGATGACCCTGGTGGAAGCCAATGTCTGTCTTAATTGATCAATTGTAGAAAGAATCATTCCTTTAAACAAACTGCAGATAGGACATCCCCCTTGGGTCAGAGGATTCTTTGTGAAATCCATAGAAATTCCCCACTCAAGAAGGAAATCAGATTCTAAAGGATGCTATACCCAAGTATATCACTGCAGATGGTGATTGCAGCCATGAAATTAAAAGATACTTACTCCTTGGAAGGAAAGTTATCACCAACCTAGATAGCATATTAAAAAGCAGAGACATTACTTTGTCAACAAAGGTCCGTCTAGTCAAGGCTATGGTTTTTCCAGTGGTCATGTATGGATGTGAGAGTTGGATGGTGAAGAAAGCTGAGCGCCAAAGAATTGATGCTTTTGAACTGTGGTGTTGGAGAAGACTCTTGAGAGTCCCTTGGACTGCAAGGAGATCCAACCAGTCCATCCTAAAGGAGATCAGTCTTGGGTGTTCATTGGAAGGACTGCTGTTGAAGCTGAAACTCCAATACTTTGGCCACCTGATGTGAAGAATTGACTCATTGGAAAAGACCCTGATGCTGGGAAGGATTGGGGGCAGGAGGAGAAGGGAACAACAGAGGAAGAGATGGCTGGATGGCATCACCAACTCAATGGACATGAGTTTGAGTAAACTCCGGAAGTTGGTGATGGACAGGGAGGCCTGGCGTGCTGCTATTCATGGGGTGGCAAAGAGTCAGACACGACTGAGAGACTGAACTGAACTGAACTAATATCCAAAGGAAACCAGTGTTAGACACCAATTGTAACAGTTCTGGTTGTATAAAATGTAGTCTTTTCTTCCAAGTGTCTCCTCTTTTCTAGGCTGGACAGTTGAAGGGACTTGAAACAGTAGCTAGTATGCAATTAGAAGAGATGGAAGATAGAAGGGAGAAGAAAGAAGCCCCTCATTCCTTCCCTACTGCAGATCTAAATTCCTTTGATAATAATGGCAGTCAAGCCAGTGGTGATGGCTTCTGTCTAGGGTTGGGTTTGATGGTTTAGTCTGCAGCATCTTGAACCTGAAACAAGAAAATGGTGACCAGATCAGTTCTGCTGCATGGATTTGAACATAATTTCAAACCCTAAATCTCTGAAAGTGTTTTCTAGGCTTTTCGATATTATTAGCTTTTGATATTGATAGTTTTCTGACCTAATATCCTTTTAATAAATTCCTTATCATTATAAATTAATCAGAATTGATTTCTATGACTTGCAATGAAATCAGTCAATCTGTATCAGGAGTTTGCAAGAAAACAGACCATCATGGAAGTGGGTCAGTCTGGGGATGAAAAAATCTGACCTAATGGGGCTGAAAGCAAATGAAAACCCAGTTGATTCTAAGGAGTAGATTAAGTATGCAAGGGTGGAACAGTTAATAAAGAATTAACTCTGATTTCTTGGAAGTAAATATTGAAAGCAAAGCCTTGGAGATCACAAGATTTTTGCCATAGGCTAGTATTAACATGGATGATCATTCAAAGCATATGGGTGTAGATGATTTCTTCTGAAAGTGCTGGACAGTTTAATGAAAGAGAATGGTAAGTTCTGCTGCTCAATGATGTTGAGTCTCTAGTTCAGCTTCCCTGACAGTCTCCTCTTCCTCGTCATGGTTGTGAGACGACTACTGTAGCTCCAGACTGTTGTGCCCTAACGTAGTACCCAAAGGCAGGAAAGGAAGGGTGTTTTCTTTTTTTTTATTCCAATTGAAGTACAGTTGATCTGCAATGCTATGTTAGTTTCTGGTATATAGCAAAGTGATTCAAATACTACATATATGTGTGTGTGTGTGTGTGTGTAGTTGCTGTTGTTTAACTGCTCAGTAGTGTCCAACCCTTTGCGACCCCATGGACTGCAGCACATCAGGCTTCCCTGTCCTTCACCATCTCCTGGAGCTTGCTCAAACTCATGTCCATTGAGTCAGTGATGCCATCCAACCATCTTGTCCTCTGTCATCCCCTTCTCCTGCCCTCAATATTTTCCAGCATTAGGGTCTTTTCCAGTGAGTCAGCTCTTCATATCAGGTGGCCAAAGTATTGGAGCTTAAGCTTCAGCATCAGTCCTTCCAATGAATATTCAGGACTGATTTCCTTTAGGATTGACTGGTTTGATCTCCTTGCAGCCGGAGGGACTGTCAAGAGTCTTCTCCAACACCACAGTTCAAAAGCATCAGTTCTTCAGTGCTCAGCCTTCTTTATTGTCCAACTTTCACATCCATTCATGACTACTGGAAAAAGTCATAGCTGTAACTATACGGACCTTTGTCAGCAAAATAATGTCTGTTTTTTAATACTCTGTCTAGTTTTCTCATAGCTTTTCTCCCAAGGAGCAAGCATCTTTTGATGTCATGGCTGCAGTCACCATCTGCATTGATTTTGAGGCCCAAGGAAAAAGAAATCTGTCACTGTTTCCATTATTTCCCCATCTATTTTCCATAAAGTGATGGGACTGGATGCCATGATCTTCATTTTTTGAATATTGAGTTTTAAGCCAGCTTTTTCACGCTCTTCTTTCACCTTCATCAAGAGGCTCTTTAGTTCCTCTTTGGTTTTCTGCCATTAAAGTCGTGTCATCTGCATATCTGAGGTTATTGATATTTCTCCCAGCAATCTTGATTCCAGCTTGTGCTTCATCCCGCCCAGCGTTTCTCATGATGTACTCTGCATATAAGTTAAATAAGCAGGGTGACAATATACAGTCTTGATGTACTCTTTTCCCGATTTGGAACCAGTCCATTGTTTCATGTCCAATTCTAACTATTGCTTCCTGACCTGCATACGGGTTTCTCAGGAGGCAGGTAAGGGGATCTGGTATTCCTAACTCTTTAAGAATTTCCCACAGTTTGTTGTGATCCACACAGTCAAAGGCTTTAGCATAGTTAGTGAAACAGAAGTAGGTGTTTTTCTGAAATTCTCTTGCTTTTTCTATGATCCAACAGATGTTGACAATTTGGTCTTTGGTTCCTCTGTCTTTCTAAATCTATCTTGAACATCTGGGAGTTCTCTGTTCATATACTGTTGAAGCCTAGCTTGGAGAATTTTGAGCATTACTTTGCTAGCATGAGAAATGAGTGCAATTTTACGGTAGTTTGAACATTCTTTGGCATTGCCTTTCTTTGGGACGTGTGTGTGTGTGCGCGCGCATGCGCACACTCAGTTGCCTCAGTCTTGTCCAACTCTTTGTGACCCTATGGACTGTAGCCCTCCAGGCTCCTCTCTCCATGGGGATTCTCCAGGCAAGAATACAGGAGTGGATTGCCATGCCCTCCTCCAGGGGATCTTCCTGACCCAGGGACTGAGCCCACGTTTCCTACATTTGCAGGCAAGTTTTTTTACCACTAGCACCACCTTGGAAGCCCCATATATATTGTATACCAGTATACCAATATATTTGTACCAATGTGTACATATTCTTTTTAATTTTCTATTATGATTTGTTACAGGATATTGACTGTAACTCCCTGCGCTATACAGCAAGACCTTATTACCTATTTTATTTATTTATACAAAATTTTCTTTTATATTGGAGTATGGTTGATTAGCATTGTTGTGTTAGTTTCAGGTATATAGCAAAGTGATTCAGTTATCCAAGTATCTATTTCAAATTCTTTCCACATTTTGGTTATTATAGAACACTGAGCAGAGTTTCCTGTGCTATACAGTACGGCCTTGTTATTTATCTTTGTTATATATAGTAGTTTGTATCTGCTGATTTCAAATTCCTACGTTATCTCTCTCCTACCCTCTTTCCCCTTTGGTAGCCGTAAGTTTCTTTTCTATGTCTGAATGTATGTTTCATAAATAAGTTCATTTGTGCCATATTTTAGATTTCATATATAAGTGATATCAGATGGTATGTCTTTTTCTGACTTACTTCATTTAGTATGATAATTTCTAGTTGCATTCATGTTGCTGCAGGTGAGATTCTTTCATTCTTTTTTTGGCTGAGTAATATTCCATTGTGCATGTGTACTGCATTTAGGTTGTTTTTCTGTCTTGGCTATTGTGAGTATTGCTGCTATTGACATAAGGGTTCATGTATTGTTTTGAATTAATAGTTTTGTCAAGATATATGCCCAGGAGTGGGATTGCTAGATCATATGGTAATTCTGATTTTCTTCTTCATGATCACTGCCTTGTCATGGTGAAGGGGCTCAATGAAGCTATGAGCCGTTCTGTGCAGGGCCACCTAAGACAGACGGGTCATAGGGAGTAGTTCTGACAAAATGTGGTCCACTGGAGAAGGAAATGGCAACTCACTCCAGTATTCTTGCCTAGAGAACTCCATGGACTATATGAAAAAACAAAAAATATGATACTGGAAGATGAGCCTCTCAGGTCAGAAGGCTTTTGGTATGCTACTGGGGAAGAGTGGAGGGCAGTTACTAGTAGCTTCAGAAAGAATGAAATGACTGGGCCAAAGCGGAAACAGCACTTACTTGTGTGTGTGCTTGGTGGTGAAAGTAAAGTCCAATGCTGTAAAGAACATAATGCATAGAAACCTAGAATATTAGGTCCATGAATCAAGGCAAATTGGAAGTGGTCAAGCAGGAGATTGCAAGATTGAACATTAGCATCTTAGGAATCAGTGAATATGGACAAGAATGGGTGAGTTTAATTTGGATGACAATTATATCTACTACTATGGGCAAGGATCCCTTAGAAGAAATGGGGTATCCCGCATAGTCAACAAAAGAGTCTGAAATGCAGTGTTTGGGTGCAGTGTCAAAAATGACAGAATGATGTTTGTTTGTTTCCAAGGCAAACCATTCAACATCATAGTACAATTTTTAGTTTTCTGAGGAATCCCCGTACTGTTTTCCTCAATGGCTGTACCAACTTACATTCCCACCAACAATGTAGGAGAGTTCTTTTTTCTCCACACACTCTCTAGCATTTGTTATTTGTAGACTTAAAAAAAATTAATTAATTAATTGTAATTGGAGGCTAATTACTTTACAATATTGTAGTGGTTTTTGCCATACGTTAACACGAATCAGCCATGGGTGTACATGTGTCCCCCATCCTGAGTCCCTGTCCCACCTCCCTCCCCATCCCATCCTGCAGGGTTGTCCCAGTGCACCGGCTTTGAGTGCCCTGTTTCATGCCTAGAACTTGGACTGGTCATCTGTTTCACATATGGTAATGTATATGTTTCAAGGCTATTCTCTCAAATCATCCCACCCTCGCCTTCTCCCTTAGAGTCCAAAAGTCTGTTCTTTATATCTGTGTCTCTTTTGCTGTCTAGCATATAGGGTCCATCATTACCATCTTTCTAAATTCCATATATATGTATTAATATACTGTACTGGTGTTTTTTAATGATAGCTATTCTGAATGGTGTGAGGTGGTACCTCTTTGTAGTTTTGATTTGCATTTCTCTAATAATTAGCAGTGTTGAGCATCTTTTCATGTACCTGTTGACCATCTGTATTTCTTCTTTTGAGAAATGTCCATTTAGGTCTTGAAGACTTTTATTTTTAAGGTCAGGTTCTGAAATTTTATTATAGTGTAAGCAGGCCTATAGACAGAATTTAATTGATAGAAATGGAGAAAGGGATAAAAATGTTATTTAATAACAGTAAAATAAGGAGGCTATTGTTTTCCTTTTTCTATTTTTATTTATACTTTTTGGCCATATTGTGTGGCCTGCAGGATCCTAATTCCCTGACCAGGGATAGAACTTGTGTCCCCCTGCAGTGGGCGCATGGAGTCTTAACTACTGAACCACCAATAAAGTGTCTCCTTTTTTTATTATTAAATGCCTAATATACTTACAAATTCTTTCTAAAAAGACCCTGGAACTTCAGAGAAGAAAAATGGTCTATCCTTGGGTTTAAGTGATAGAATAAGCACATTCTGGTTTAATAGCATTCCAGAGAGGAAATATTTAGGGCTTTTACACAGTTCAATATTTGTCAACAGTGGAGATGACTGACTAAAGAATATACAAATATAACCTGCATTTAATGATGTATTCTTCAGAATAGGTGTTTCTCAGACTGTGTATGGAATATCGAGTTTAAGAATACTTAGCAATATGTAATTAGGAATAAAGAGGACATGGTGGTAAGGGAGAAAAAGGTGTGTCAGGCGGCTTCAGCTCGCAGAGGGAGTGAATTTTGTGATGCTCTAGAGAACAGAACTAGGGAGGCCAACTTCAATTTTAGCCATAAGGAACAATTTTACCTCTCTGCACACCACTTAAAGAATATTAAAAATGGCCTTGCCCTCAAAAAGCTGTGGTCCAGAGATAATTTTGAAGAATCAGATTTAATAATGCACATGAAAGTACCTTTTAGAATGCCAACTATGACATATGTGAAAGTTGCTATTGTCTCCCTGAATTCTTTTTCTCAAAGGAAGTGTGTGAAAGTGTTAGTTGCTCAGTGGCGTCCGAATCTGTGACCCCATGGACTGGAGCCTGCCAGGCTCCTCTGTCCACAGAATTCTCCAGGCAAGTATACTGGAGTGGGCTGCCATTTCCTACTCCAGGGATTCTTCCCAACCCAGGGACTGAACCCCGGTTTCCCACATTGCAGGCAGATTCTTTACCATCTAAGCCACCAGGGAAGCCCATTTTCTCAAAGAAAATAGATGGAAAAATATTAAAGAAACAAACACCAGAGGGCATTGTGGTAGCATTTAGAAAACAATGACAGTCCAAGACGTTTGAAGACAGTTAATATATCTTAAAAAATCATTTTTTTTTTCCGTCTAAGAAGAAGTGATGGTATTGCCTTTATTCAGGTTATTCACCCTGTTAACTGGCATTCTTAAAGAGTCATAATAATTGCAGGTCACAATATCCTTAAAAAAGCACACCTGTGTATCTTACTGTGTTAGAGAATGCAAGCCTTTACCTGCTGGATTTTTTGTTTCATATTTTTCTTTTGGAGGGATCAAGTTCCCTTTCAGTTTTATTTCAGGGGCTTTGTGCCCTGCAGATACTATAACTTGTATTTCCCCTGGTATTTCAAAAAGTAACATTTTTCGGAATTTTCTGGTGGTTGGTCCAACGGTTAGGACTTGGAGCTCTCGGGCACAGCCAAAAAACCGGTAACATTTTGGAGAGGGATGAATTGAGAGTTTGGGGCTAGCAGATGCAAACTATTATATGTAGAATGGATAAACAACAAGGTCCTATTGTACAGCACAGGGAAATAGAGTCAATATCCTATAATAAACCATAATGAGAAATAAAAAAATTTAAAAGTAACATTTAAAAAGTAACAGATGACTATTAGAGCCGTCAAGAGTCAAGAGAACCATACTGTTGTCAGTAGTTTGCAGATTATTTTTTATGTCTCTAAAGTGCTGTTTTTAAATGGAAGTTTTCTGCATATTGGCAAATTAATTATTGTTGCATGATCTTTATTGTTTCTGGAGTATTCTATAAAAACTCAGCGTTACTTCTTACTTTAAGAGAGAGCTATTTGGGTAACTTAGACTTATTAGATGCACATCTTGGAGAATTATATTATTTAAATTCAGTAGGAATTTCAGTTGGGGACCTGGATGAGAAAAAAGGCCTTTGCTGCTAAAGGAATGATAATGGTTAAGGCTTAAACCCCATACATATGACCCTGAGTTTTCACTGATTTCATAAATATTCCCAGCAGCTTTGTTAAGCATAATGAGACTTTGTTTTTCAAATCAGAGAAGCAGATGTGGAAAAATAGAAGACTGACAGAGGCAGGGAAGCTGAGCAGGAGTGTTTGGAGAGAGAGAGGGAAACTACTGCCTCATAGCTTAGTTAATTGTTATTAACCTCATTATTAATTTTGCTAATTAACTTTATTACTCAATAGTTTTAATTAACATTACTAATTAAAAATAATATTCATAATGGCTATTCTGAATTATTAGGGTTAGATCTGTGTTTCTCGATATAGGGGAAAAAAGAGGGGTATAGAAATGTTTTGAAAAAAATTTCATTCAAAAGGTCTAATACAAACTATTCAGAGACTTGTTGAAGGAGGAAACAGACAGAACAGGCTCCATCATTGAAAGCAGGACTCCATCTTGGGCTGGATTGTGGACTTTGAGCTATATACCCAGTATCTATGGAAATGACATGCCAACTGGTAAACCAGACCGCCCTGATGGAACAGCCCAGGGCTCATACCTAGAATCTCCATAGCCTAAAAGAATACCCTAATTATCTGTGTAACCAAATAGAATCATAAATTTTATTATGCTTATTGGGGTATGACCACAGGCCTATTGATAATCGTCCACTGTTAACTACCTAGGCTTAGGGCATATGAATCACGGGTTAACTTTGATTGTATCTTTCTTTTCCTTTGTTCAGACTAGTTTCAGGGAATTTGGGGAGGTGGGTTTGGGCGGGTGCACTTAGGGTATGTAGGTTTTCACAAAAACTGGTCGGGGTCCTTGGCTAAGAGGAGACTCTGCCTTGGGCCCGCCAGTGTAATAAACTGTACTCTGCTATCTGCATTGTCCTTCTGAGTGAGTTTGTTTCCCAGAATGCGTGGCTACAACATTGTGAGGATAAATTTTGGTATCAGACAACATGTATCCATTGAACATTTCTAATAGAAAGGTGGATTCAAGGATTGTTCTACCTTTAAGGAGTTTACCAACATAAAATTGAAAATAATAGTGGGAGATGCATGCAGTAGGATTTCATTAAAGACACTAAGAGCCAAAGGAGATCAGGGAATAAATACAGCTTTGCGGCTGCCAAGATCTGAGAGGAGGCTGGTATCAAGCTAAACCAAGGAAGGACTGAGGAAGCCAAGGAGAGGAGGGCAGGGCATGAGCAGAAAGAACAGAACTAATGTAGGGGATAGCATGAGAAAGGCCAACCACACTTGGTGGCATCCTGTCCCCCACAATGCCAACAAAGGGAGCCTTTACTGATGGATTAATTGGCTTCTATTTCTAATGACAGAGAATTTAAATAAACAGAAATGTAAGTTTCTACTTTGAGATATTATTACTACCTTCCTCAGCCATAGCTTCAGAGAAATTTATCTTCTCTCAGAGGTCAGTGTGTGGTGAACATTAAAAACAAACAAACAAACAAACAAAAAAAAAACCCAAACTGGTAGATTTCAGAAATTATGATAAACTGAGAAATACTCTTTGTTACTCTGATCTGAATTAATATCTATCTTATTCTTAAACTGTCCATTGTAAAATATGCTAGTATAACAGTTTGAAAACTCTCATTTTACATTTTACATAAATCTTATTGTCTGTTATGTCTTGCAACTATTAATGGCTTTATTTACATTTATAATAAGCACATTGTTCTTTGTCATTTCTAGTTGAATATAGAAAATAGATTAATACAAATCATTAATAGATTATTTAGTACAAATTTAGTAAGTAATAATGTTCACATTGTACATTGTGATAATTATGAAAGAAAGGGGACTTATTTAATAAAAATGGAAATTAGAGAGTATAAATATATTTTCTTTAAAAAAATCTTTATACACACACACACACACACACACACACACACTCATTTATATATTTTTTGATATCCCACTACTTGTGATTGTAGTTCCCAGTGGTGAAGTGGAGCTAAGAGAAATTAACAGGTATTAAAATTATTTAGCAGCTAATTAAGGAAGAGTAGCTTGCAACTTATTGTAAATTATGTTACATATATGATGTATGTTTTAAAGATATATGTATCTTATTATAGTCTACATATCCATAATGATTTTTTTCTGGTAAAAAGCTTTTTATTATGGAAAAATTTAAACATATATAACAGTAGAGAGAGCAGTATAATGAAATCCCAAATATTTATCACCCCCACCTAAAACATTATAAACATATAGACAATCTAGTTTTATTTATGACCACTTCCAGCTTTCCAGAACTAGTTTTAAACAATGCCCAAACATCATATGACTCTATTCATAAACATATCAAATATAATAGTTATTTAACATAGGAAATATTGATATATTTTATAGATACAAATGCTATAATCTTTATAGCTATCTAATATTGGTGTTAACTGTAAATAATCTGTTTAAACTCATGGCTGTCATTATTCATCATATCAGGTAATGGATTAACCAGACAGGTTCAGATTTAGTCAGCTAGTATTCCAAATTGTTCCTGGTGTTGTCAAAAGAGCAGGACTGTCCGAATGCTGTTAATAATAATAAAACAACAATCAGTATAATTTTCATGATAAATTTCACCCAAACCCACAAATAATTTTTTTTTGTTTGTTTCAAGATTCAGTTTAAAATTTCTGTATATATACCTACTTCATAAGCCTAATTTCTTTTATCTTGTCACCCACTTCCATTCATGATATTATTAATATATCATATGGTGTTAGTAAGCTGGGGAAAATTGGGGACCCTCACTTGACTCTGGGCAAAGTTCTTGTTGCCCACTGGCGTTATAGAGAAGTATAGCACTCCACTGCAGTCGAGACTGTAGTGTGATTTTTGTGTTGGGAGAGCTGTTGTTGGCTCTCCTGTAGCTTAGAGAAACTTGGGCATCAAAAAAATGAGTGGTTGATGTGTTGGAATGCTGCTTTTGGAGAATTCAAAGATTTCCACTCCTTCAATATAGAGAAGCTTCTCCTGGACCTTACTGTTGGAGCTGTGAAATCCCTGGCATCAGCAGGTTGCCAGCATACATACTGTTTTCACCCAGGACCTGGAGCTACACCTTCTGATGGATGGAGAACTTCTGTGGCCTTTCTGCACCCTAAGTCAGGGTCATTGCACCTTAAGAGGCCAACTGGGTGTTGTGTTCCCTCCACTTCCTTGCTACTATGCAGTTGGTATGGCAGGAGGGTCTAACCTCAATTGTACTTCCTGTTCCTGTATGGTATCAGCATACCTAGATGTATCAGCAGCCCTGGGGAGGCCCATACTCTGCCTTCTCTTCTGCCACCTTTCTAGCTGTGTGGGCAGTCAACTGGTTTTCTTGGTGAGCCAGGGGGAAGCAGGAGACCTCATTCAGGTGGTCTACCCCTTGGCCTCCATTCTACCACTGATTATCAGGCCTACATGGTATAGAGTGGGAGTCTTGCCCAGGTATTGGTAAAGTAGTGCAACATTTTCCGTTTGGCTGCTACTAAGCAGTCCTTGTGAATATATTCCATGACTGAGAAAAAGGGTGCTGGAGGAGCTATGAATGCCAGTAAGGCCCTAAAGTGAAAGTGAAAGTTGTTCAGTCATGTCCGACTCTTTGCAGCCCCATGGACTTTGCAGCCTGCCAGGCTCCTCTGTCCATGGAATCCTCCAGGCCACAATACTGGAGTGGATAACTGTTCTCTTCTCCAGGAGATCAAATCCAGGTCTACCACATTGCAGGCAGATTCTTTAGCATCTGAGTCACTAGAGAAGCCCAGTAAGGCCCTAAATCCTAATCCCAACTCCTAATGTGATGAATACTACTTATAGGGTTATTGAGATTGTACAAGATATTGTGGGGCTTACACACTAAGTTATTCTGTGGGCTTAAAGAATAATGCTTATTTTTCTTTTCTATTATTTTCTCTAGAAAATCTTCACTTTGCAATAGCTAAGGAGTAAAGCAACTTTACGTCTCTATGGATTAGTTTCAGGTTAGCTCCTAACCACTGTTAGGATCCCAGAAAATGACTGAATGAAGTCAAGATATTAGGAAAAGTGTAGACTGGGAGAGACCCTATAAAAAGGAAGGAAGGAGAGCCCAGGAAGAGCAGGGAGTGGGGAGGGACTCAGAAGGAGCAGAATGCAGATAGTCATAAATAGAACTCAAGGATCCCTGGGGGCGGGGGTGGTTCAGACAGAGCCCACACATTCCATCCCTGTGCTTTTGTCATTTGCTGGACTTCCATTCATGGAATTCTTTTGCAGAAAGAGCTCAGCAACTTTAAAATAGAGGTCTAAAAGCAAGGGCTATGACAGATAGTTATGGTCATTGTCAGTACCCACAGATAATTAAAAACATTTGGAAAAAGAACTACCTCTACCTAACTTTTAACACACCACCATGTATACAATGTTACAACTCCATTGTAGGCACAATTTTCTGGCAGACTACTGCCTCCTGGAAGAGCAGAGGCCTTTGCCAACCTGTAGAACTTGTCTGAACCTTATGTCTCTCTCATTGGGCTTGCCATTACTCTTGATACAGAAGATGTCTTATGTGGCCAGTTCAGTATGGTTCAGAGGTGTCCAGGTCTCTGCCTTTGACGTAGTTTGATGTATTTCTTGTAGTATTCTGGATTCAGATCTTCATCCATAGGCTCCTTCTGTGAGTGTTTTACAGGACTGGACAGCTGCATGTCCAGTGTGAAGGCCGCAGGGTAGAGGTCTACACTTTCACCCACTTGATATTGAATGACATGCTTGGGGACTGAACTGTAGGGAACTTGGCCATCCAGGTGCTCAAGCTTCTCTGTGATCTTGGGAATTTCTTTTTGCCTCATTTCAGTCAGATAAGCACAGCTTGTGTAGGCTTTTTACTTTTCCTCCATAGGCTAAGTTTTTGGAGGGAACTCAAATTTCTCATAGTCTTAATCATACCACTGCTTATAGATACAGGTCTTCCTATCATCCTCTGCCATCAGGGCATCAGAATCCATGTCCCCTCCAAGGCCTAATTTTCTGACAGAACTTTCTAGACCTTTACTTTGCTGTGAATGTATGAAAACCTACATATCCTCACATTTGCCTACTAGGAACAGCTCCAAGAAGTCTGATGTGATGTCATCCAGGTACTGTCTGCATTGAATGCACTTCCAAGGGTGGGTCTTGGAGGACACCACTGTTTTAGTTTGAGCTGTTTTTTCTTTTTCTCAGTTGGGCCTTTGGATGTAGTTTTGCATTTCTTCTCCTCTCTGCTGCCAGTTTAATCTTGGACTTCCAGTTTCCAGAATTTTTCATCCTCATCTTTGTAATGAGAAACTTGTGATTTTACTCTTTCAGGTTGTTTTTCTTCAGGTCTCTGGCAGCTAGAAACTTCAGATTATCTTCTGTGTTTCTTTCCATCTTTCATCTCCTTTATCCATTTCAGCCTGAACTTCTGGTTCTGTGTGGCTCCTCCTTAGATTTCTGTTTAGGTATTGGTTCTTTTTTTTTTGGTCTGAAGATTATTTAAAAATATGGAACGCTTCACGAATTTGCCTGTCATCCTTGCGCAGGGGCCATGCTAATCTTCTCCGTATCGTTTCAATTTTAGTATATGTGCTGCCGAAGCGAGCACTAGGTATTGGTTCTTTGCTTGACTTCTAAATCTCTTCCTCTCTTTGTTCTTCCATTTCCAAGTGTGTTTATGGGTTTTACTCTTTCTGGTTCTTCTGCAGCGAGTCGTCTGGCAACTGGTTCTCTGGATGTGACTTTATGTCTTTTTTCCTCTTGGTTCTTTTCTTCTTCATTGACAAAATTGTCCAATTTTTGTCTTTCAATTTCTTCCTCAGGTCTCCTTGTGAAATGAGATGTGATGGTGGTCTGCCCAGTAGTTTGCCTTATAATCCTGGGTGGGCCTAAACTTTATATACCTAGAAAAAGCAAGTCTGATGAGAAACAAAGTTTAGAAACAAGTTTGGGGGACTGGCTTTCCTCTGCTGTTCTCATTCTGCAGTCTTGATCACTTGTTTTCTAGACATCCATTCACTTCCCAACTGAAAGCCTGAGCTCTGCTCTCCAAGGACAGATCTTCATATAAAAAGGATTTGATTTTAGCTAGGTAGCCCTCCACTGATAATTCTTCTTTATGTAATTTGCATAGTCACATAACTGCTTCTTTATTTCTGTTTGTAGAAATTCATGCAACAGATTCAGTTTCTTCTTCACGTATTCCTTTTCTGTTAAGCTATCTGAAAACACAGGGAGTCTGCTCTGAAACTGAAAAGAAAATCATCTTCACCTCATTCAGCAGGGATGATTTCCTTTCTTTTTATTGAAATTGGTTTTGGTATGTTGCAGTGAACACATTTGCAAATTAGGAAGTTCATGTAGTAGAGATATTTTCTCAGGTTTCTGCCCCAGGATATAGCCTGGGTCTTCATACTGTGGACCTGTTTCCTTCTTTTGCAACATTTATTCTCTGCTTCAGATTCCTGTCATTTAACTGCATGGTTTTCCCCTGCCTATTTTGTGATATATATATATATATATATATATATATATATATATATTTGTTGTTGTTGTTGTTGTTGCCTTTTTGCATTTTCTCTGCTCAGTACTATTCCTGGTATTTTGTCCTTTGCTCTCATTGACCAGTGCTGTGGTTAATTTAACCAAAATCATTGATCCTAGTCTTGCTCCCCAGTTACTAAGGATCCCATAATTGGGACACTTTTATAAATCAGTTCTTAGGGTCTATGCCAAGAGAGCACAATATAGCTGAAATTGTAGACTTGAATTACTTACAGGATACCCATGACAAACCTAGAAAATGAGAGAGTTGGGACATCCTTGAAGTATTGGACATTTGCATCCCACTGCTCACATTTTCATGGTTTTCATTTGAATCTGATAATGAAGGACCTGGAGTGGGCCCTCTATGTTAATTGCAGACGACAGTGATTCCAGATCCAGGACAATAATGTACCAAAGGAACCTGACATTATAATCTAGAAATCACTGTCTCTCCAGAGTAGTCCCAGTTGAGTTTAAAATTGTTTATGAAGGGGTAAATGTGTGTCAGTTTATACCATCACTCTATTTTGGAACAGTGTATGGAAATCAATTCCAAATATTCATTGGAAAGACTGATGCTGAAGCTGAAGCTCCAATACTTTGGCCACCTGATGTGAAAAGCTGACTCATTGGAAAAGACCTTGATGCTGGGAAAGATTGAGGGCAGAAAGAGAAGTGGGTGACAGGATGAGATGGTTAGATGGTATCACTGAGTCAGTGGACATAACTTTGAGCAAAGAGAGAGTGAGTTAGTGAAAGATAGAGAAGATAGTGATAGACAGTGAAAGACTGGGAGATTGTGAAAGACAAGGGAAGCCTAGTGTGGTGCAGTCCATGGAGTCGCAAAGAATCAGACATAACTTAATATACTCCATGTATATTATGGAGATAGAGTAGGAAGTTTTTCTTTTTATCAAATGGCCACTATTTAATCTTTTAAGGGTTTTGAGTACTGCTGATAATGTGGAAAGTGTCAGAAAAGACAAACTGGTTAGTTTTCAACATCAAATGAAAATAAAATCATTGTAAAGAATTTTTTAGACTGCTCACTCATCTGGTAATTTACCTTTTTCCTTGGTACATTAGGTCAAATGCCTCATTGACTTTGTCAAAAGGTAGGGTATGAGACACCAACGCATCCAAATCCAGTTTCTTATTCTTGTAGTCAGCAGCCAGCTTAGGAACAGAAGTGACACCTTTCCAACCTGTAATTGCCCAAAATGTCAAATAAACACATGGGTCTTGACATGAAGGTATAGTTTAACCAGTGTTTGTCAAATGAATGAAATTTTTAGGTCAGATATGGGTTGTTTCAAATAGATTATCCCCCTGCCATCTTTAGTGTTTTTTTTTTTTTGTATTTTTAATCCATTAAATTTTTTCTTCAAGAGAAAAATTCAAGATTATTTTCTATTTCTAGATAAGAAATTATCTCAGTTTGATCCAAGTCTACCTTTTGTTCCCCTATGTTGGTCTATTTTAATGTAAATTGAATTTCAATTTTCAAATTACAGTTATCCTTCTATAAACATTCTGTTTACTTTCAAGTAACCAATAGGATAAATAGCTTTCATGTAGTCTTCAGATATGTTCTAGGCACTCAATAATTAAAAAAATAATTTTTCTTTCCTTTCAGTAACCTTCATTATGATAATTTGAGTACTACTATGAAGAAAAAAGAAAAAAACTGACCACCAAAGCTTGTTCCAGTTAGAGTACGGCCCATTAATAGCTCCATTGCAGAAACATTCAATCCATTGTCACCAACGTTTAGTCCAATGATAGTGCATACTCCCCAACCTACTGTTACACTGTCCAAGGCTGCTCTCTGGAAGATCAAACAAAAAAAGATTAGCTGAGTATGTAGAAAAGTAGAACATGAACTGCAATCTGGGTGCAATTATGGTCATAATACAAATTGAGACTTGAGGCACTTATGTTCTGTTTCAGATAGCACATCCAATAAAATTTTGAACATCATCAAAAATGATATTTAAATGAAACAAAACATATTTTACTCTGTTTAATACCACTGAACCTATACACTGAAATACACTGAGTCTATAGTGTATTTCATTGTATGTCAAGAAAAATAAACATACATGAAGTTAAGGAAAGATCTATAGACAATATTGTAAACTCGAATCAACAAGTTTTTGACCATCTACAATGGAATATGCAAAGACATTTGTAATTCCAGAGGCTTAGGATCCAAATTAAGTTATGAAGAGAGAATAAATAAGTAAATATGAGGCATATACTGTAAACTCAATATATCTCATTGTAGGATAAATTAAAAGAAACGCTATTTAAAACAGAAGACAAAACGGTTAAACAGAAAATGATAGTGGCTGCTGCTCGTTAAACATTTCATCTGCTTCCCTATAGTTTTTAGCTCTCCTGCAGTTACATAGAATCACATGGCTAGTTCTGGGCTACAGGCCAGAGTGATGTGTGCCATTTCCTGGCCAAAATGGAAAAGCCAGTGGGCAAACTGCTAGCTATCCCTTCTGCTCTAACAACCAAGAGAACCTCGTGTTGAGATTGTAAAGCCACAAATTAGAAAACTTCCTTCATTGCTAAGTCCCCGCATTGTAAACAGGGGCCCAGAGGATTCGCACTGATCTTTGCATGAGAGAAGAAAAGATATTGTTATCTTAACCCACTGCAGGTTTGGAGTTAATATGAAATGTCAAAATTGAAAACATAAATAAGTTTAAGGAAAATATAAACTTGTAGATGGCCATTCCACATAGAAGCCCTGTGGTATAGCTCAACATTTAAAAATCTTTTGAGACTAATGTTACAGAAGAAAAGTATAATTTAGCCCATATCCTTTGCCATGCATGCTTAGTCACTTCAGTAGTGTCTCACTCTCTGCGACCCCGTGGACCATGGCCCGCCAGGCTCCTCTGTCCATGGGATTCTCCAGGCATGAATACTGGAGTGGGTTGCCATTTCCTTCTCCAGTGATAAAGTATGAAGTGAGTGAAGTGAAGTCGCTCAGTCGTGTCCACCTCTTATGAAGTGAGTGAAGTGAAGTCGCTCAGTCGTGTCCGACTCTTATGAAGTGAGTGAAGTGAAGTCGCTCAGTCGTGTCCGACTCTTATGAAGTGAGTGAAGTGAAGTTGCTCAGTCGTGTCCGACTCTTATGAAGTGAGTGAAGTGAAGTCACTCAGTCGTGTCCGACTCTTTGTGACCCCGTGGACTGTAGACTACCAGGTTCCTCCATCCATGGGATTTTCCAGACAAGAGTACTGGAGTGGGGTGCCATTTTCTTCTCCTTTGCCACAGTATGTGGTCAACTTGATTCTCATTTGTCGAGGTGATTTTACTTCTACAGAAGTTCCAATAGAAATACTGTTTCTTTTCATCACTAATCACTATATGAAAGAAGCAGTCTGAAGTACAGTATATTCTCTCCCTCTTCTCTTGGTGTCTCTGTCTGTCTTAGTAGGGATGGAAAATGACTAACAACTTTTATTTATTTATTTTTTGTGTAGCAAAGTTTAATTAAAGTATAAAAGGGAAAGAGAAAGCTTCTGACACAGACATCAGAAGGGGGCAGAAAAGATACCCAGTTTTTAGCAAGGCATCTTATACTCGTTAGCAAGCTGTTGATCATAGATATAAACACCTCAAAACTGAGAGAATTGCACCAGGTTTCTCTCCCACAGCATATATATCTGTACAAGGGGGGTCATCTCCAGATGAGAAGTCTCTAGGTGAGATATATTGTATCCATAAAACAACTGTCATACCTCTGAAAGCAATGCAGACCTCCAAAGAAGATACAAAGTATTCATTGACATAGATTAAGAAAAGCATTTCCATGAGTAAGATGTGAGTAAGAAAATGAAATGAGTCTCCTGAGCACCAAATGGCCATTTTTATTTATTCACGTAGAGATCATTGATATCCCCACTTGACTAGTATTGTTTGGTTGGGCAATGAGCAGCTCAAGGTTTGGAAAAAAGGTTTTGATACAGCCAATTGTCATAGCAACATAGGATCAAAAGAATCCTCCTACAGGACTAAAGCAAAGGAATGTAGAAAATACTTGTGTTTTGAAATCTTTATTTGAATATGTGTTCATTTATTGTTTTGAAAATTTCTAACATTTCTAAATAGCAACTCTTTTACTTTCTACACTTCTTGTATGGCAGAAGCATTTTTGTTTGATGAATATTGTACAAAAGGACCCACAAAGAGAGGAAAACAACACAGGCACTGCTTGTTACCTTAAGGGGGCTGCTTAGATGATTTCCATTTTGGGTTTGGCTGTGCCATGTGGCTTAGGGATCTTAGTTCACTGGCCAGGGACTGAACCTGTGCCCTCTGCAGTGAAAGCGTGGAGTCTTAACCACTGGACTGCCAAGGAACCCTCCTCTTAATTTTTAAATCTAATGTCTTTCCTATTGCCCTTTTCTACATTTCTGAGCTTTTCTCCAAGCAGGGAATTGACCTCCATAAATATGACTTAGTTAATATGCAAATACAGGGTTTTATTTAGTAGCCTCTGATAACTTTTGATGAGAATTATTTTTAATTCTCAAAATCTTATAAAATTGTCCATTATTGTGAATTTCTAATTGTTTTGTTGGGTTTCTTAGGCTGCTTTAGAGCATTAGAAGTCATCGGAATCAAGTTCATACCCATTACTGGAATCTCTTCTACAACCTAGAAATTTAGCTTTCCTTTCCCTTGCTGGAAGGGTAGGCAGCTCATTTTTTGTGGTTATATAAACCCATCCCTTTTTATTTGGATTCTGTAGTGTGATTCTCTTCCATAATTTAAAATACATTTCTTGGTGTAATAAATAAGATAATAATGGAACCTGAAAGATCTAGATCAGTGGTTCTCAGTCTGAGAAATTTGTAAAAAATATTAGTACCTGGGTACCCAGTGCATGAGAATATCCTAGGTATGGGTCTATTCATTGACACTGAAAAACAATTCCCCAGATACTTCTAAAATATAGCCAGTTTTGAGAATCTCTGTGCTAGAAAAATAAGGTTAAATGGGCTGAATTTCAGTGTTTGTGAAACATGTGAGCTGTGGGAAGTGGAGGAATGGATGTGGCACATTGCCTCAGGCTCCAAGGACAATTTAGTAGGGCCTGAAGCTTTGGATGCGGAGGAGCAGTGCCATGGGATCACAAAGAATCGAACACGACTGAGTGACTAACATACACACACACTTTGCAACCCTGTTGACTGTAGCCCACCAGGCTCCTCTGTCCATGGGATTTCCCAGGCAAGAGTACTAGAGTGGATTGCCATTTCCTTCTCTGGGAATTAAACCCTCATCTCTTGTGACTCCTGCATTGGTGGGTTTTTTTTTTTTATCACTAGTGCCATCTGGAAAGCCTCCTTAGAGGAGAGTTTTAGGAGCCAGGCTGAGTGAAGGTGTCAATAAAAAGGAATAGTGTCATAACTATTAATACGTCACAGTTCTCACTAATGAAATAAGACTTCATAGGCAGAAAGTTTAGTTGATGAATCCTCTAGTCATCGTTAAAAAACGAAACAAAGCTTTTCCTAATGGTGTCTTTGAGCAAATAGCGTTAGGCGAATATGTGCTGGAGACTAAGGCTGCACACTCTGGAGGCTGACTAATCCCTACGTTGCTGGTCGGTTCTTTATCCCATCTTTTGGAGCAGAACAGACAAGACTAGAGGTGTGGATCTGCAATCATGCAGTTGCTCAGGACCCTGCAACTCAGAAGGGCCCTGCTTTCCTGTCCTGAGAGGAGAAGAAATCTGAATGATACAAAATTGTAGTGTTTAGCAAAAAAGGATTTAGATTTAATTTTGCAGCTTCTTGATTTTCTAATTGAAAATTTCACACATGATTTGGACCTAACTCTGCAGCCTGTTTATTTAGATCTGATGGATAGAACTGGCTTGTTTGCAGGTTGCTAACCTCCCGGGGATGGAGGAGCCTGGTGGGCTGCCGTCTATGGGGTCGCACAGAGTGGGACATGACTGACGTGACTTAGCAGCAACCTCTTCTGGCTGTACTTTAAGGTGAGAGTGGATACTTTTGGCTGTTAGGAGGGACACCAGTCACCCTCTCTTTTCCCTCTTCTAGGACTGCCTTTTCTTTTTCCCTCACTTGTCATAAGCACAATTCTTTTATAAAGTTTTAATTTCTAAGTTTTCTCTTAATGTTTTTGCTGAATTTCATGTGAAAGAATAAACAACTATTAATAACATTAATATTAAGTAGTAATTAACAATATAACAAATAAAAATTAATTACATGTTATGTAACACAAAATGGCACCTAGTATATTAATAAGCATTGCTTATATAAACTTAACTTATATATACATAAATATTGATATTAAATATAAACATATTAATGTATTTTCAATGTTAATTATATCAATAAGCAATGTTTATTATATCTTATAAAAAGTACATACCATGATTTTAGCTCCTCCTACACACTCAAAGGCAAAATCCACGCCTCCATTGGTCATTTCAACGATGACCTCCTGAACGGGTTTGTCTAAGTCTTTAGGATTGAGGCAGTCAGTGGCCCCAAGGGCTTTGGCCTTTGTAAACTTCTCACTATTGATGTCAATAACTATGATTCGGGAAGCTCCTGATGCTTTACAACCCATTACAGCAGAGAGACCGACACCTCCTAGGCCAAAGACAGCACAGGTAGAACCAGGTGTGACCTGCAGGCAAGAACATTATAAATTAACTTTTCAAGCAGCTGGTCCCACTTTTTGAGAAAGGGATAGAGTGAAGTGGGGGCAAAAAAAGGGGACAGAGTTAAGTGGGGGCAAGAACAGATACATAAAAGCCTGTCTGTTGTAAAGCTAAATGATATAGCTAAATGGGGGAAATTTGCCAATGTGAAAATGTATGAATCACTGGCTAAATTTGAAGAAACATTTGAAGTCCATTAGAATTAGAATTATCAGCTCATAATTCTACAAACCCAAGTGAAAATCGTTCTCTTGTCTTCCTTTTCCCTTTAGTGTTGTGAGAGCAAAAACTGAAGCCCACACGTTCTAAAGGGCTTATTGGTTTCTTTTTTAAGTAGGTCTTCCCTGGTGGCTCAGACGGTAAAGCGTCTGCCTACAATGCGGGAGACCAGAATTCAATCCCTGGGTCAGGAAGATCTCCTGGAGAAGGAAATGGCAACCCACTCCAGTATTCTTGCCTGGAAAATCCCATGGATGAAAGAGCCTGGTAGGCTCCAGTCCATGGGGTCGCAAAGAGTCTGGGGCACGACTGAGCAACTTCACTTTAAATAGATCACAAGCCCGGATATTCATTGCAGCATTTACGTATGGATGGATATATGTATATGTATAACTGAATCATTTCGCTGTACACCTGAAGCTAACACAACACTGTAAATCAACTATATTGCGTTATAAAATTAAAAATTAAATTTAAATAAGATATAGATCAAAAAAGGTCACAAGTAATTTGACATCTGTATTTCTAATAGGTCTTTTGTGTTTTTTTGGCATTAATGTTGTGATTGGTTTTGAATGACCAATAATATGCCTCTAAATGTAAATTAACTTGGTCATCCCAAATCATCACTTCATTCAAATGGAACAAAGAAGGTATGTCTTTGCATGGCATTGAGGGATTTTTATTTCCTTGGTCTGATACCTTTCAACTTCTTCTCCATAATAATCCCAGTACTACAACTGGGATTACAAATGTTGCAGTTTTCTTTCCCCATGTTTTAGTTCATGCTGTTCCCTCAGCTTGATGTGCTTTTTACCTTATTTCCTTTAATTAAAATATAACCTGTATGTCTAGGCCTAACTTAAATCACACTCTACCCTTGAAATGTTTCTTGATTCTACAATTAGAAATTAGTACCTACCTTTTTGCTTTTTCTATATCATATAATTTAAAATTAGTTTTGAATCATTTTGTGTGTGTGTGTGCACATGGTTCCTTAAAAGACTAAAATCTTTGAGGGCATATAATCTTTCCTATTGCTGTCAAGAAGCCTTCTGCAAGTTTTGTCTTTAATAAATGTTTGTTACATTGAATTCAATAGAAACTTAATATGTGAGATGACAAGGAAAGCTGCTGTAGCTGGAATATGTTATTTTGTAGAGTGGTATAGTGGGAAAAATACTATATAGAGATACATTCAATTCATATTTTTAGTGGTGATAAGAAACTGTTAGAATTAAAAGCATAAACACAAGAGAAAGAGAAAATGTGTCCAGTGAAAGTCCTTAATATATTCTAACTTGAAAACAAAACCATTAAGGAAAGAGACTATTTTACTTTAGCTTATGTGTCATACTAGATATGCATTCACTGGCTTTTGCCACTCAGGGAAAAGGAATATATATATTTTGCAAATACTCAGAATACTATTCTATACATACTGTGTAATCTTTACTATGATACTGTGGCATGAGTTTAGTATATTTCCAAATATATTTCTCCAGAGACTGGTATAAAGTTCGCCAGTAGGTCAAATTGGAAGTAGACATGCATTTTTCTCTTTGAAGCAATATTGTACACAGCTGTTGTGCATAGCTCACAACAGTGTATAAACTGAATACACTGTACCAATTGTGTTATACAACTGGACACCTGGGTATAAAAGTGTCTTTAATTGCAGTCCGGGGTGGGAGGTGTCATTATAAAGTATTGTTTGTTTTTTTGTTTGTGTTAGTTGCTTAGTCATGTCCGACTCTATACAACCCCATCAACTGTAGCCCTCCAGGCTTCTCTATCCATGGGATTCTCCAGGCAAGAATACTGGAGTGGATTGCCATGCCCTCCTCCCAGGGATCTTCCTGACCCAGGAGTTGAAGCCCAGTCTCCTGCATGGCAGGTGGACTCTTTACCATCTGAGCCACAAGGGAAAGTTATAAGGTATAACCCCACTTAAAAATAGAGCTTTAAATAGTGTATGATTATCTATCTACAGACAACACTCTTAGGACATTTTTATGCTTTCAAAGATCTCTATGAAATGTAATTAATTTGGCAATAAAGGATACAACCAGACTGAAAAGAACAAGGAGTTCTGGTGATGCTGGGGGAATGGTCCTTAATAATTAATCAGAGTTATTGGATCAATTTTCTTCTCAGAGGTAAATTAAGAATTATTAAAGCTCTTGCCTTTTGTCTAGACTACTGACAATTCACTTCATTTTACTTTTTTCTGTCAAATATATTTCTCTTTTTTGAGCATCTCATGAGGTGGATTAGCTGTTCTTCAACAGCAGGAAGAACAGATTCTGGGAATTTAGGTAAGCTTTGACCAGATTTAAAAGAAAATTATGGCTGAATCTCAAGTGTTAATATCCCTGAAGAAAGACTACAGTGGTAGAAGGTGATAGTCAACATGGAGTCCAGAAAGGGCAGGTGAAACGGTAGCTATGGCGGTGGTGGTGCGTGTAGCAAAGAGCAGTAATTCTTTGCTGTGTCTCCAGTGTTATCTAGAGGAAAATATGCCTTGAACACCAGGGTCACATCAGCTCTTAACTCCACCCGACTAACAATACCCTTCCTGTAGGAGCCTTCAGGTTATAGTTTGACTTCCCATATAGTCTTAAATTTTGGCTAATGAATAAATGAATGAATGAATTTTTAGAAGGAGATAATATACTGAGAGCCAAGAGTAGCATCCCTATCTGCTTGATTGATATAATTCTCAACAAAAAGTCATATCTTGATATTTTGGCTACTAAATCAGCCTTTTATTTTGGTTAGGCTGACTTCATTTTCTTGACACTGAACAGCTCTATGTAATCTTATAAAAAACAATAGTTGGATTGCAAAGCTGAGAACCAAGCCTCACCAAGATGTTTTAGGGGTTACATATGAACCTGACTTCATCATTCACTTGGTGAAAACTTTCCAAGCTCATGCATAGTATATGTCAGGCACAAGGCTAGGCTCCAGAGCCATCACAATGAACAAGAAAGAATTCTTGTTCTTATGGAGCAAATCATCTAATAGGAAGGAGAAATAAGTGGGAAATTTCTTCATAGTGTGAAAAGAAGGAAGAAAGAGATAAATACAGATACTTTAGAGGAAACTGTGAGGGATGCCCAGTGCATGCCTGGGAGGATGGAGTAGGCTTCCAACAGGAAGTGACAAATAAATGGAGTCAGACAGAAGAAGTGGAGGAGATTTCCAGGCAGTGTTGGTGGGATCCGGGTGTGAAAAGTCTAGAGGCCACATTTAGCACCCGGAGACTGGGGGTCAGGCCCAGGGGAAGAGCGAACCATGAAAGGAAATAGGAAGAATGACTGTAGCATATTGAAGGGAAAGGGGAATAATTAAATGGGAATGAAATCTCCAGATTCTGTTGTTTAGGAAGACCACTCTGGTTGCATTTTGCAGTTTAGAGTTAAGGCATAAAGATTGATGTTAAGGAGGTTCAAATAAGGAGGTCACCAGTATTATTGCCTGGGAAATTTCACCGACAGAGGAGCTTTGTGGGCTACAATCCATGGGGTTGCAACGAGTCGGACACAAACTTTGCAACTGAGCACGAAAATCCCACAGAAGTGGTAGAGTGGGTTTGAACCTACCTGTGCCTGACTCTGGCAGCTCTGGGCTTTCTCTCAGCCTCCTAAAGCTCAGAAGGAGGCCCTTGAAATAGGCAGAGAGTGAGCGCTAGTGGATGGATGGAGAGAGGGAGAGAGGGTAACTAAGAACAGGAACTCAAGAAAGATGGATAGTGTGCTCGGATCTGCCCCTGGGGGTGCACTTGGGGGGCAAAGGGGTGGGTTCACTGATGTGGGGTGCTGCATGGGGACAGCGAGGGCAGCCTGGGGACCAGCTTCTCAGGTGGCACCAGAGGGAGGAGGAAGTGGAGTGGATGGAAGGGGAGCCTGGCTTGCAGGCAGGCGGTACAAATTAAAAAAAGTAAAAAAAGGAGGTCGTTGAAGCATCCACGTGATAGTGACATCCCTCTAGTCTGTCAGTTGAAGAGCTTTGTAAAAGCTTCTAAATTCTAACATGGAATTTCAGGGACGCCTCTTGCCACCATCAGGGCTGCCATCTATTAGACTCTCCGTTGAAGCCACAAAGGGGCGAAGTGAGACGTAGAGATGAATTACTACACTTGAGAGAGAGGAATCTGCCACATCAGGGAGAAACTAGGTGGCTATATCAGTGCAGTTTCTGTTGTCTCTTTACCGGGTCTGCTGCCCCAGGATATGGGACATATTTATGTTTAAGCAGCCTGTACTTAAATCAGGGATAGTCAATAATCTAACATACTAGCAAAGGAAAGGAAATGAACATGAACTGGGTGCCAGGTCTACGCTAGCCTCTGGGCCAGATGTCTTACATATGTAATATGATTGTATTATCCCCACAACTATTTGTAGTAGATACTACAGTAGAGAGAGAGGAGTGGAGAGGTTAAATATCTTGCCTAGAATCACAAAGGAAATAAATGACAGAGCCAGTTTTTGAAGATAAATCTGGCTGCTTTATCATGCTGCCTCTCAGTAACATCTATCTTACACAGCCTGGTGGTTAAACATTTTACCTTGGCATTGTTGATGACAGCTCCATAGCCAGTTGAAAATGCACATCCAAGCAGACAAACTCTCTCTAAATTGGCATCGTCATCTAGTTTGGCAAGGTTGACATCTGAGACCACAGTGTATTGACTGAAGGAACTGGTCCCCATGAAATGGTAAATTGGTTTTCCTTTGCAGGTAAACCTGCTAGTTCCATCTTCCATTAATTTTTGATCATCCAAAGGATTTTTAAAATGCCTAGGGAAAAAAAGATACAAAAAAGGGAAAGTTGATGGACAACTGATTCCTTTCCTGAAAAAAAGTACCTACCTGTGCTCCCTGACACAAGCACCTACCCTCCCCACTTTGGACTATTTTCAAGTAATCTCAGACATCACTGTTTCATCTGTAAATATTTCAGTATGTGTCTCTAAAAGATTATTTTAATTCTACAGATTTCATTTGGTTGGTCTCTTAAGTCTCTTGATTTATAGATTCTCACCCTACCCCTTGTTTGTTCCCCTGCAGTTTTTTTGTTGAATAAATAGTTATTTGTCCTACAGAATTTTCTTCACTCTAGATTTTTCTGATTATGTTCCTGTAATCTGGTTTAACATATTTCTCCACCGCTGCATTTTCTATAAACTAGTATTTTTGATCTAAATGCTTGATCTGATTCAAATTTTATGTTTTTGTAGGAATATTGCTAAAATAGTGTTGTGTATTTTCACTTGGAGGCATGTAATAGCTTATCTCTTTGTGACGCTGGAAAGAGCTGATGGTCATTGTCAAAATCTGTAATTTCATTAGAGGTTTGCAAAAGGGTCTATTCATTTTTTGAATATCTGCAACAACCCTGTGAAGTAGGTATTACTACTGTCTCCTTTTTATAGATGAGTAAATTGAGGCACAGTATGGGCAGAAGAGCCTGGAGGGCTTTGTCCATTGAGTCACAGAGTCCCACACGGCTGTAGCGACGGAGCACACATGCACACGTAGATATGAATAGGAAAATTTTAGCTTCTGAAATAACTAGTTTCAGTTAGCATTAAAGTTAAGTATATATTTTCTATAGTCTAAGTAAAAAAAATAAGGCAATTAAGATTTTTGACTCCGGAGCCAGACTGCCTAGGTTCAAAATCTAGCTCCAGTCTGTGTGGCCTTGGAATAAATTACTGTGACGCACTGCATTTGTCTCTCATCCTCTGTAGAAGTGAGAGGGTAACAGGCAGGTAAGGAACTGAAAATCAGTCTGGGATGCCATCAGGTCTACCCCTGGTGCATCTCCACCCTGCCTCGGTGGTAGAACCAGGAGGGACGGGTATGGTGCCTGTGTCAGTAAGGGACAGACTAAGTCGGACCAGGGAAAAAAAGCTTTGGTGGAAAGTCTGTCTACACCCCCATCTAGAGCAGGGAGGGGCGTGTCCAGTAGAAATATGGCGCTAGTTGCTTTATTTCTCACTTACAGATGTGAGCTAACAATTCCAGCCTCACTCCTTTGAACTGCATCCTGAAAAAACTGGGGTAGATTTGATCCTCAGAGCTTCAAGATGGTATGCCTGATTTTCCTATGTGATGCTGCATGGCTGCAGTATCCATTGGAGGAGGGCCATCAGTGGCTGGTTGGAGGGTCTCTTAATTATAATACTGTTTTACAATTAGACCAATTCTGTAGAAAACAAGGGAAATGGGTCAAAGTAGCATATGTGTTGACCTTTTTCTCTTTGCAAGACATGCCAGACTTATGCCCTAAGGGTATAGATTTGCATATGAAACCTTCAGATCCCTTTTGTCCTCCTACTTTGCCCCTGTACCTGGGGCTCCAAACTGAAAGTCAGGGAAAACTGCCCCCCCCCCCCCCCGCCCCAGAAGGGTTGCCTCAGTCTTGGTAAAAACCCAAACTGAGATTCAAACTGCCCAAGAAGAGGTCCAGACAACCCCTGTCTCATTATGACCTCAGACTATGCTGGAGTCAGAGAAACTCAGACAGTTGAAGTAAGAGAAGCTCAGACAGCTGTAAGGTGAGTGCAGAGAAAAAGAGTGATCTGGGCAGTCAGGCAAGAAAAGGGAAATTTATTAGAGGGAAAAGAGAGGGTGACTGGCTCTTAAGGAGAACCAGCATTCTCCCTTTCTGATGGAGTCCTTCTTATACCCCACCAATGAAAAATTCCCTGAAGAGATGGTCACATAGCCAGAGACCTGGAATCTGGTGGTCTTGCAGCTTTGAGAAGATAAGCATCAGTGAGATAAGAGGATGCCATTTGGGCAATTTGGTCAGTCTCACCGATCACTGTGATTTTATTCTTCATTTGCAAAGTCGACATAATGAGCCATCTTATCAATGAGACCCCATGTGGGACCTATCATTCCAGCCTTTTTGATTTAGGATAAGGGCCGAAGGTCAATCTCTGTAACTGCTTCCTGCAGGACAGGGGCCTCCTGGGGGTAAGATAAGATGTCTTGGGGGTAAGATAAGAAAAGGCTGGAATGCGGGTCAAGGGGATTTGTGTGGGGTTGAAGTTTTTGATAATCTGTGTGAGTTAGAAGTAGCTAGAGTGAAGTAAGCCAGAAGCAAAAACAACAATACAGTATATTAACGCATATATATGGAATTTAGAAAGACGGTAACGAGAACCCAACATACGAGACAGCAAAAGGAATGCAGATGTATAGAATAGACTCGTGGACTTTGTGGATGAGTGTAAGGGTGGGATGATATGGGAGAAGGGCATTGAAGCATGTTAATTTTCATATGTCTAATCAATCGCCAGCCCAGGATTGATGCTCGGGGCTGGTGCAGTGAGATTTCCCGGGGGGGGGGGGGGGG
>ML662439.1:5071317-5118101 GCA_007570785.1 Antilocapra americana
TAAGAGTTACCTGGGCTCTGTAGAGGTCATGAGAGTTGGGGCCTAGGGCCCTGGGCACCTTCAATCTTCAGTGGCAAGTCAGAGGAGGCTGGGCAGAACTGGGTTGGAGGACTCCTGCTTGGAACCAGGAGGGGAATGTCCGGATCCCTGGAGGGGGATTTGGGCAGTTGACCTTCCAACGTCCCGTCATGCTGCAGCTGGGACATGGACCTGGAGGGGACCTTGGCTTTAGGCATGAGCGGGCCCAGTGGCCTTCTTTGCCGCATTTGATGCAGGGCCCAGATGGCTTCCTTTCTTTGTTGGTTGATGGAGGCTTGGAGCCATTTTGGGCAAGGGCTAAAAGGTGGCATCTGGCCTGATCTCATTGGTCCTTCTCTAGCTTTGCCTATTCTTATCAGTTATTGAAAATCTTAAAGGTTAAATTTAAAAGGTCTTATTGAGGGGTTTGAGGGCCTTCTGCCTTTTTTAGTTTCTTTTGGATATCTGGGGATGACTGGGAGATAAAATGGGTATTAAGGACAATGGTGCCCTCTGCTGAAATGGGGTCTAATTTTATATATTTTTGTAGTGCTTCTGTTAACCTAGCTAGAAATTGTGCTGGGTTTTTGTCTAGCCCTTGAGTTATTATGGGCTGCTCGTCCAGGTCTCCCTGCCTGATAATCCAAGTTGGGATCTTCTCAGGGGACAGCTGTTGCCCCTTCAGGCTTAGTGTCATCTGTCCTGTGTAGCACATCAGCATGGCTTGCCATACTCATTTCTTCTCTTCTGGGAGAAGAGTGGAGGAAAGCATGATGTAAATATCATGCCAGGTTAATTCGTAAGACTGGGTAAGATGCTTGAATTCTGTTAGATAGTTATCCGAGTATGAGGAGGAGCCAAGACACTTTTCAAACTGAGATAGATTGGTGAGGGAGAATGGGATATGAACCCAAACAAACTTCTGCTCCAGCTACTTCCCCTAAAGGGAGGAGTGGAGCAGGGGAAGGAGCAGGGTCCTGAAGTGAAGTTTCCTGTTTTAAAGTTGTTCAGAAATAGCTATGGAGGAGAGGATCTCGGGAGGTCTGGGTAAAGCCTTGGGACCCTCAGGGAAGAGGGTGGGGCTGAGATCTCAGAGCTTATTTCAGGCACAGGCTGGGGAGGGGGGTTGGGAGCTGCAGCAGTGGCAGAGGCCTCAAGAAGGAGGGAGGGAGGAGGGAATGTAAGGTGGAAGCTGTGGAAGGGGATCTGGAGCAGCTGCAAGGGGACTGGGAGTAATAGGGGGTGGGCTATGGTCGGAAGGGTCGAAGGAAGAAGAAGAAAAGTCTGAGCAGGAATCGGGAGACATTGTATTCGGAGGATGTGGCCCAGAGTAGGCTAAGAGTATTTGAGAAGTAGAACAGGATGACAGAGAGAGGGTCGAGAGCGGAGAGCAAAGAAAGCCTGAACATAAGGGATTTCTAACCACTTGCCATTGTGGTGGCAGATGTTATCGAGGTTCCATGAAAGTGAAAAGTGACAGTGAAGTCATTCAGTCGTGTCTGACTCTTTGTGACCCCATGAACAGTAGCCTGTACCAGGCTACTCCATCCATGGGATTTTCTAGGCAAGAGTACTGGAGTGAATTGCCATTTCCTTCTCCAGGGAATTGTTAGGTAGTTAGAATAGGAAACAGGAGTCCAAAATGGCGGTGGCTAGAAGACAAGGAAGGGAAAAGCCCTCGAAAATAGAACAAGGAAGGCCCGAGGACCTCAGTGAGACTTTCAGGTAGAACAGTACTCCTGTCTAAGCCCAATTTGCATAGGATGGGCCCAGGGGTCAGAAAAAAACATATGAAAGAGGAGCCAAAGCGCTGGATCTCTCTCTCCCCCGTGCTTCGTGCTTCGTGCTTCGTGCTTCGAAGATGAACCCTCCCTCCCTCCCCCATGCGCTGTGGTGTTCTTTTCTTTTCATCTTTGGATTGGCATTCCCTCATGCTTCAAGGATGGATTCTCCTGCTATCATCTTCTAAATAAAATAAAGTTGTAATACTGAGCTGTGACACTGATTTATTTAAGAGCTAATAACATGGTCTGTCCAAGACCTGAGAGCTGTGGCCCGCTGAGGGCTTCAGTGTCCATCACTCCAAATCTTTGTTGTGATGAGACAAGAACCGAGGAGCATACCCTCGCGTGACAGAATCTTCCCGACCCAGGGATCAAACCCAGGTCTCCTGCAATGTAGACAGACGCTTTACCATCTGAGCCACTAGGGAAGTCATTATAATTGAGAGTTCTGTTTTCTGGCCACTGGGACCTGTTATCAAGTCTGTATTGCACCAGCCAGTGTTAGAATAGCAAATAAGCCCTTTTGGTCTTATCTCCCCTTGAAAGCCCAACACTTTTAGGTTTTGGAGAAGGCATCTTAGAGGAGTAGATTTTGAGGGCTGGGATTAAGAATTTCCCATTGTGACTGAATAGGGAGGTTAGACAAGGGCAAGAGAAAGCGAAGAGAAAGGTCCGAGAGAAAAGGCATCCTCATTCACAGGACTTTCTCAGAGAATAATAACAGTCTGCTTTGAAATGGGCGTCCCCTATTTCAAAGTCAGAGGGGGCACAAGCCCAAGAGCCCGAGGGCTGTGGGGATCCTCTCGCCTAGCGCTAGGACTTGGGAAAGAGGCGTGCGAGAGAGAGGATCCGAGGGAATGGGGTTTCATTCACCCTTGTAACTGATGGATGAAATGTGGGCTGGTGTGTGGATGTCAGTCCAGCAAGGCAAGTGGAGAGTCCTGTCCTGGAACTTGTCTCAGTTTCTTGGCAAGGTCCAAGGGAGGGGACCACCGGAGGGAGACTTGTGAGAGGAGCCCACCCAGTTGCAGTGGATCTTCCCTCCAGGGTTTTCTGACAATGAGACCCCATGTGTGATGTGGCCCACATGGGGGTCTCAGTGATGAGATGGCTCATTATGTTGACCTTGCAAACAAAGAATAAATCACAATGATCTGTGAGACTGACCAAATTGCTTAAATGGCATCCTCTTATCTCACTGATGCTTATCTTCTCAAAGCTGCAAGACCACCAGATTCCAAGTCTCTGGCTGTGTGACCATCTCTTCAGGGAATTTTTCATTGGTGGGGTATAAGAAGGACTCCATCAGAAAGGGAGAGTGCTGGTTCTCCTTAAGAGCCAGTCACCCTCTCTTTTCCCTTTGATAAATTTCCTTTTTCTTGCCTGACTGCCCAGCTCGCTCTCTTTTTCTCTGCACTCACCTTACAATGTGGGCCCTATCAACAGTTAAAACTAAGGGTGACATACAGGATGAGATGGAAGACAGGAGACAAAGAGATAAAGAAAAGCAGGTTTCTCCAATCTATCCCTGGGATCATAAGCGCATAGCAGCCAGAGGGGCTGAGGAACAGCCACACAGGCTGTTGCCTCTTCACGAAGCACCCACTGGGAGAAATAATCAGTCTGTGAGAGTTA
The DNA here is from genome assembly GCA_007570785.1 of Antilocapra americana. Classification (NCBI taxonomy): domain Eukaryota; kingdom Metazoa; phylum Chordata; class Mammalia; order Artiodactyla; family Antilocapridae; genus Antilocapra; species Antilocapra americana. The sequence goes on from ML662439.1 coordinate 5,074,755, forward strand.
ATAAGCCCTTTATCAAAAAATACAAAGAATCAAGGAGGATCTAGGAGACTATTTAGATCACCCAGAAAAAATATATTAGAGCTTTTAAGGGTGTTACTCTGCTTTATGAACTTACTTGGAAGAATGTGGTGTATGTCTTGGGAGAAACACTAACTCCCGCCTCAAAAACTTGAATTTTGGGGAAAGCTGTTGCCTATGGAAATGACATGGCTTGGTAGTGAATCAGTAGGGAAGATGGAGGACAAGATAGCCATCCTCTCCACTGAGAATCAGGCAGTCTCAACTATAGAACGAGATTGGGACTGTAACACAGCTAAAGGAAGATGGCATTAGAATCATTTTGTCAGATGTGTTTTTGAAGGACTCAGGCAAACATGTAATAAGACTTTAAACTATGCCAAATTGGCAAATGAAACAGAACAGGAAGAGAAGGAAGCTCCTGGTAAATTCCTAGATAGACTGAGGGAAGCCCTTTGCAGATTCACTGAGATTGGTCCCGAAAATGAAGAGAGAAGAGTGATCTTAAGAGATGGATTTCTCACTCAGTCGGCTCCAGTCATCTGCTGTAAGGTATTAAAAAAGGCATATGGGCCAAATCAGTCTTTAGATAATCTGTTGCAACAGGCTCAGACAGTCTATTATGGCAGGGAATATGAGGAAAAGAAAGGCAGAAAATGACAAAAGAACAGGCGGAAGAGCTTGTAATGGCTGTAAGAACCATTCTTAAATAGCCTGAGAAAAATTCCCAGAGGGACCCAGGTTAAAAGCGATAGGCTTGCTATTACTGTGGAAAGGAGGGGGCACCTCAAACAGGATTGCCCTTGGGCATCTCTGTCCGGTCTTCAAGGGACCACACTGGAGGAAAGACTGCCCCCAGAGGTGTAGGTTTCAGGGATCGGACTCTCAAGACAATCAGGACTGAAGGTGCCCAGGAGTCCCTGCACAAGCTCCCGTCCTAATTACATCTGAGGAACCCCAAGTATTAATAACTGTAGGGGTGCCAATCTGTCAGTTTCCTTTTGGACACTGGGGAAACTTACTCTGTGCTTACTGAAGCTCCTGGCCCACTTTCTCCCAGACCTGCTTCCGTAATGGGCCTGTATGGACGAGCCAAATGTTATTCAGTCTGCAGCTGGGACTCTGTGCTATTTTCACATGAGTTTCTGATAGTGCCAGAGTCTCCCTCACCCCTTTTGGGGAGAGATATACTGAATAAGGTCCATGCCTCTGTTTTTGTGAATATGGAGCCCTCCCTTTCTCTCCCTTTAATTGAACAAAATATAAATCCTAGAGTGTTGGCTGATGGAAACTCTGTGGATTGAGCACAAAACGCTATTCCTGTAGGTGTCAAGCTCAAATACCCGCATTTATTTTCACATAAACAGCAGTATCCACTGAAACCTGAGGTTAAGGAAGGGCTAAAACCCATCATTGAGAATTTAAAGGAGCAGCGGCTATTAATTCCCTGTAACAATCCATGCAACACTCCTATTTTGGGTATAAAGAAGTTGTCACGCGAGTGTAGATGTCACGTGAGGGTATGCTCCTTGGTTCTTGTCTCGTCACAACAAAGATTTGGAGTGATGGACATTGAAGCCCTCGGTGGGCCACAGCTCTCAGGTCTTGGACAGACCATGTTATAGCTCTAAATAAATCAGTGTCACAGCTCAGTGTTACAACTCTATTTTATTTAAAAGATGGTAGCAGGAGAATCCATCCTCGAAGCATGAGGGAATGCCAACCCAAAGATGTAAAGAGAAGAACACTGCAGTGCAGGGGGGGGGGGGGGGGGGAGAGTCCATCTTCGAAGCACGGGGGAAAGAGAGAGTGAGCCAGCGCTTTGGCTCCTCTTTTATATGTTTTTTTCTGACCCCTGGGCCCATCCTATGCAAATTGGGCTTAGACAGGAGTACTGTTCTACCTGAAGGTCTCACTTAGGTCCTCGGACCTTCCTTTGAGCTTCCTTGTTCTATTTTTGAGGGCTTTTCCCTTCCTTGTCTTCTAGCCACCACCATTTTGAACTCCTGTTTCCTATTCTAACTACCTAACAAAGTCAAATGATAAATGGAGACTAGTTCAAGATTTACAAATAATAAATGAGGCTGTAGTTCCTTTACACCCCGTGGTGCCTAATCCTTATACTCTATTGTCTAAAATTCCTGAACGAGCCAAATATTTTTTAGTCATTGATTTGAAGTTTGCTTTCTGAGTTAAACCTATATTAAATCATCCTCTACCTATGACTTTAAGACAATTGAGAGGATTTTTTGGAATCATAGGGTACTGCTGAATTTGGACTCCTGGTTATGGGGAACTTGCACAGCCTTTGTATAAACTTATAACTGAAACTCAGCAAGCACAAACCGATAAACTGGTTTGGTCTCCAGATACTCAAAGTTCTTTCAAGGCTCTTCAGACTGCTCTCCTGCAAGTTACAGCTTTGAGCTTGCCCACAGGGTCAGAAATTAATTTGTTTGTCACTGAAAGAAAAGGTATGGCTTTGGGATTTGGGATTTTTGACACAACCCTGAAGGCCTCACCAGTGGCCTATAGCAGTGTATTCTTAAACTCTAAGGTTAATATTTGGATGACAGACAGTTGGCTTCTTAAATATCAGTCATTGTTGTTAGAAGGACCAATAACTAAGCTTAAACTTTGTGGAAACTTAAATCCTGCCACTTTCCTCCTTGAAAAGGAAAATGAAACACCTGATCATGATTGTTCCCAATTTCTAACTTTAAACTATGCAGCTCGGGAAGATCTGATGGATACTCCATTAGACAATCCTGACTTGGAAATATTTACAGATGGCAGTCCTTTTGTTTGGGATGGGAAGCGTAAAGCAGGTTATGCCATGGTAATGGCTGAACAGGTTTTAGAAGCAAGATCTCTCCCAGGGAACGAGTGCTCAGCAAGCAGAGATTGTGGTTCTGGCTCTCAAATTAAGCAAAGGGCAGTGAGTGAATATCTACACTGATTCTAAGTATGCTATTTTGACTTTACATGTTCATGCTGCAAACTGGAAAGAAAGACAATTAAAAACAGCAACAGGAGAACCTATTAAGCACATTTCAGAGAGATTGAGAGACTTTTAACTGCTATATATTGTCCTAAAGAAGTAGCTGTTATACATTGCAAAGGGCCCAGCAGGGACAGGAGTTAAGTAGCCAAAGGCAATCAGCTGGCTGTCAAGCCAGAAGGGTGGCACTTTAAGGAAACCCCTTCACTACAGAGGCCTTTGATCTGGACAGGTCCTGTGGATAAGGAAAACCACAATATACTGAGGAAGAGTTAGAAAGATATGAGCAAAGGTTACTGATAAAGGATGGTTACAGTCTGAGGATGAACGATCAGTAATTCCTGAAAATGCTCAATGGAAAAGTTTTCCTAAAGCCTTGGAATTAACTGATTATGTAACTCAGCTCTCAGCTTTTCAACAGGCATTAAAGGAACTCTAAAAGAAATGCAAAAAAGCAGAATGGCTGTCTGAGGAGGCCTTACAAATAGCTGTGAAAAGAAGAGAAGCTGAAAGCAAAGGAGAAAAGGAAAGATATTCCCATTTGAATGTAGAGTTCCAAAGAATAGCAAGGAGAGGTAAGAAAGCCTTCCTCAGCAATCAATGCAAAGAAATAGAGGAAAGCAACAGAATAGGAAAGACTAGAGATCTCTTCAAGAAAATTAGAGATACCAAGGGAACATTTCATGCAAAGATGGGCTCAATAAAGGACAAAAATGGTATGGACCTAACAGAATCAGAAGATATTAAGAAGAAGTGGCAAGAATACACAGAAGAACTTTACAAAAAAGATCTTCACGACTCAGATAAACACGATGGTGTGATCGCTCACCTAGAGCCAGACATCCTGGAATGTGAAGTCAAGTGGGCCTTAGAAAGCATCACTATGAACAAAGCTAGTGGAGGTGATGGAATTCCAGTTGAGCTATTTCAAATCCTAAAAGATAATGCTGTGAAAGTGCTGCACTCAATATGCCAGCACATTTGGAAAACTCAGCAGTGATCACAGAACTGGAAAAGGTCAGTTTTCGACCAATGGATAAGAAAGCTGTGGTACATATACACAATGGAATATTACTCAGCATTAAAAAACAATTCATTTGAATCAGTTCTACTCAGATGGACGAAACTGGAGCCCATTATCCAGAGTGAAGTAAGCCAGAAGCAAAAACAACAATACAGTATATTAACGCATATATATGGAATTTAGAAAGACGGTAACGAGAACCCAGCATGCGAGACAGCAAAAGGAACGCAGATGTATAGAATAGACTCGTGGACTCTGTGGATGAGGGAAAGGGTGGGATGATGTGGGAGAATGGCATTGAAACATGTTAATTATCATATGTCTAATCAATCGCCAGCCCAGGATTGATGCTCGGGGCTGGTGCAACGAGATTTCCTGGGGGGAGGGAGGAGGGAGAGGCATTCTGGAGGGGGAGCATATGTAAACCCATGGTGATATCATGTCATTGTTTGGCAAAACTAATAAAAAAAAAAAAAGAAAAGGTCAGTTTTCATTCCAACCAAAAAGAATGGCAATGCCAAAGAATGTTCAAACTACCACACAATTGCACTCATCTCACACGCTAGTAAAGTGATGCTCAAAATTCTCCAAGCCAGGCTTCAGCAATATGTGAACCATGAACTTCCAGATGTTCAAGCTGGATTTAGAAAAGGCAGAGGAACCAGATCTAGCAGAGCCAACATCTGCTGGATCATCGAAAAAGCAAGAGAGTTCCAGAAAACCATCTCTTTCTGCTTTGTTGACTATGCCAAAGCCTTTGACTGTGTGGATCACAATAAACTGTGGAAAATTCTTCAAGAGATGAGAATACCAGACCACCTGACTTGCCTCTTGAGAAACCTGTATGCAGGTCAGGAAGCAACAGTTAGAACTGGACAAGGAACAACAGACTGGTTCCAAATAGGAAAAGAAGTATGTCAAGGCTGTATATTGTCACCCTGCTTATTTAACTTATATGCAGAGTACATCATGAGAAACGCTGGGCTGGAAGAAGCACAAGCTGGAATCAAGATAGTCAGGAGAAATATCAATAACCTCAGTTATGCAGATGACACCACCCTTATGGCAGAAAGTGAAGAGGAACTAAAAAGCCTCTTGATGAGAGTGAAAGAGGAGAGTGAAAAAGTTGGCTTGTGGCTCAACATTCAGAAAACTAATATCATGGCATCTGGTCCCATCACTTCAGGGGAAATAGATGGGGAAACAGTGGAAACAGTGTCAGACTTTATTTTTTTGGTCTCCAAAACCACTGCAGATGGTGATTGCAGCCATGAAATTAAAAGACGCTTACTCCTTGGGAGGAAAGTTATGACCAACCTAGATAGCATATTGAAAAGTAGAAACATAGCTTTGCCAACAAAGGTCCGTCTAGTCAAGGCTATGGTTTTCCCAGTGGTCATGTATGGATGTGAGAGTTGGATGTTGAAGAAAGCTGAGTGCTGAAGAATTGATGCTTTTGAACTGTGGTGTTGGAGAAGACTCTTGAGAGTCCCTTGGACTGCAATGTGGCTGAATGGCATTACTGACTCGATGGACATTTGGTTTGGGTAGACTTCGGGAGTTGGTGATAGACAGGGAGGCCTGGCATGCTGCAATTCATGGGGTCAGAAACAACAACTGAACTGAACTGAACTGAGGAGGTAACTCATGACCCAGTCTCTAAGTCAAAAAAGTTTCTGTTTGAGCCAGGAACCGAGGTCCTGATAAAAGCATTGGGATCTGGGGGCCAATCCCTCGAGCCCCTCTGGGAAGGCCCTTACCAGGTAATTCTTTCTTCTCCCACAGCTGTCAAAGTGCCAGGAATTGATTCGTGGGTACACCGCACTTGAGTTAAGAAGTGGCACCCTGACTAGAACTAAGTGATGTCATTTTTTGCCTTTACTTTCTATGCTCTTACTTTGTACTTTTCAGACAGGCCTAATAATCTATGTGAGCCTGCTTCTGCTGACTCCAAAATTCCTGAGTCTGCTGTTTGATCCTCAAGATAATGCCTTCCTATCCTGGGCTCACTCCCACACTGCATTCCACAATCGGTCTAACTATTGGGTCTGTGGAGTACTCCCCTCTTCATCAGTGGATGGCTTCCCATGGTGGGGGTCCTTCTACTTCAGGGAAAGGACTTTGTCCAAATCTGTGACCACCTTCGATAACAACAATCATATGTGATGCCTCATTAATCTGATAACATCTAACAATCCTAAAATCTACTGGTGCAATACTTTTTACCTTAACTATGGACATAACGTGACTTTTTGCTTATTGTTCTGTTTTTGCTGTTTGCTCCCTGCATCTGTAACTGTGTAGCTGGATTTCTTTCTAGTTGCATGAAAGTTTTTAAGTTACAAATGGTTGCTCAAATTTCTGTTGACCGCGGCAGCTTCCTCCAACTACTACTTGGTGCCCCTGGATCAGAGACCCTCAATATGAGGTTTAAGAGAATATGTTGCCTCACCAATTTAGGGACAATGCCCCTTACCAGCTTGGAAACAGTTACGGAATCAGAATGACTCCTCTTTCTATAGGCAACATAATTCTCCTAAAAGAAAAGGGGGGAATGAGCAGGTAAAAGGCAGGAAGGCTAGGGGTCTCCAAACGGAGGAACTAGGATACAAGTGTTGTTTTTCATTGCTCTCTTCCCTGGTGGCTCAGACGGTAAAGTGTCTGTCTACAATGCGGGAGATCTGGGTTTGATCCCTGGGTCTGGAAGATTCCCTGGAGAAGGAAATGGCAACCCACTCCAGTACTCTTGCCTAGAATATCCTGTGGATGGAGGAGCCTGATGTAGGTTACTGTCCACGGGTCGCAAAGAGTCGGACACGACTGAGCGACTTCACTTTCACTTTAAGCAGCCAAAGGAAACAAACTACAAGTGTCAGATTTCTTCCCTCTTCTCTACACAAACTTAAAAGGAGGTTTCTCTTAAAATTCTGTGTTGCCATGACAACACCTGGCTCCACCTGAGCTTAACTTTTCTCTGAACCTTGAGCAAACCAATGCGTTTTTCTTATGGAAATGTTTCTCTTAGGCTATGTTAATCTATGTATTTACCCTAGAGTCTATCTTCAAGCAGGTTCCACCTAAGATTTGGAACCCAATGTTTTACTTGTATAATTGTTCTCCTAATCTATGTTAATGAAACCATATATTTGCTTGGAAGCCTGCTTTTCTTCAAGATTCACATCAATCGTTTTATGGCCTGGGATGACTCACCTTGTGCCAGTGTTATTTCAAAATACATGTTGTGGGTGAGGGGCCTGGTACCACTCTGAGCTTTGAGACATTTCCTTTCTCTAATTAGCAGCCTGCTGGAAACTATATAATACCCCACTAAAGACTAGCGGGGGTGGGGGTGTGGAGGGATTGTGCACTCTGTCTGCCCTCTTCTGATATCTATGTCAGAAGCTTTCTCTCTTTTATACTTTAATAAAAGTTTATTATACAAAAGCTCTGAGCGATCAAGCCTTGTCACTGGCCCCAGATTGAATTCCTCTCTTTTGGAGGCCAAGAATCCTAGCCTTTCATGGCTCAGCAACAACCTTTCAGAAGTAGCTATTATTCTGAATTTGGCATTTATCATTTTCTTTACTATAGTCACATGAACCATAAACAATACAGTATATGGTATTGTTATTGTATATGACTAAATATATGTCATAAACTTGCTTCTTTCTCTTACCATTATATGTGTGAGATTATTCTTGGCTGAAACATTTAGAGCAAGTTTAGCCATTCTCATTTTTGTATGGTAATTCCATTGTGTTACTACACAGTGATTGTTAATCTGTTCTCCTATTGATAGACATTTGCCCTATTTTCAATTTCTTGTTATTACAATGTGGCAGTGGTCATGATAGTGCATGTCCATTTGGGTGGTTTTGCAATGGTTTCTTTTACACACCAAGAATTGATGGATACAGAATATGAACATTTTCAACTCCATTTAGGTATGCCAATGTACTGCTCAAAATATTTGTACCAGCTATCTTACTAATAGAGCTTACTTGAGTTTTCCACAAAAATTTGTGCGTGGACTCAGACAGAACTTGCATTTTCCACATTGAGGTGCGTAGAGTGGAATTACTTTGTCACCTAGAAAAAAAAAGGCCATGTGTTGGATGATACCTAAGTTGTTACTTATAGTTGTCACCAGGTGAGTTGGTGGAAACACTATTCTTTATAGTATAAATCTTACATTCGGTAGGAAGTATAGGTAGCTACAATATTTTGTTAACCTGCAAGATTGCTGATTCTCCCAAGCACTGCATATGTTATTATTATTTTTTTCTCTCTGCTGGACAGTCAAGTAGTACATCTGTGTTGATACCGTCAGGTGCAGAGTCCTGTCTGACACTCTGTTGTCTTTGCAACGCTCTGCATCATGACTGTTATTTATGATATCGTGCCTATTATTTATTACATTTGTAAACAACCTGCAGGGAATAGAACACCTTAGTTATAGGAGATGTGGGCAATAGGCTTGATATGGAGAGTAAATTATATATCGTCTCCATGTTTCACCATAGTTCACTCAAATTCTGCATTTTTCTACTTTTTATTCAATTTGAATTTAACAAAGACTTGTAGCCTCTGATGACTAAAGTCCAATAATGATGGTTAACATTTGTTCAGCCTTTAGTATGTGTCAGTCAGAATTCTAACTGCTTGCATATTTTATCTCTTTGATTCTTAGGACAACTCTTGGAGATGAGTACTATTATTATCCCCATTTTAGAAAATGGAAATCTAAATTACAAGTTCTCAAGGAAACATTTCAGCTAACATTGATATATGCATAGTAGTTCCCACTTAAGCTACCTAAGGGTCTTCATTCTTTATATATTAAAATAGTCCTGTTTTATTTAGAGGAGGTTGCTAAAAATTGTCATCTGTGTCCCCATGGAGGCTTCAGTGTAAGCTCACTTTGTAGCTTTGCTTCATAGGACAACTTCTCAGTGCTGATGTAAATAAAGTGACTGTGTTTTCCAGATTTCATTAGACAGTTCAGACTGCAGATATCCTGCCTTATTGCTAGACTGTGATAGATTGTGTGTCTTAGTTTTGCTTTGGAAAAGATGGTCCCCTTATGCAGGTAGAGATCAATTATAGCATGCAAAGGCAAGATTGTAGCAGAAATTATCCCTGAAATACCCTGACGTTTCCATTTAGTTGGAATCAGAAATTAAAATACCTGGTTTGAAGTTGGTTACTCCTGGCCCAACACTTTCCACAATTCCTGCAGCCTCATGGCCAAGGATCACTGGGAAAAACCCCCCCTTAAATTGAGGGTGGAGGATATGGGCATCAGAATGGCACAGGGCAGTGGCAATAATCTGCAAAGCAATCACAGACTTGAGTCCTGTTTCTGTAATTATATCATTAGAGTTGTTAGAATAATTTTAGGCCCAATGACACCTTGAGACTGAACAACACTCATTGAGGTCAATAAAAGAACTATATTTTGAAAAAATAAAAGGAACAGTTAAAATATATTAGGATATATTCTTTCCTCTTAATGCATTTTTGTTTTCTTCCTTTCACTGTCCCTGAAAAATCACACAGAGAATTGACAGTCACTATCTCTAGGAGAGGAGGAATCAAAGGTAATAATTTAAAGTCTGTTAGAGGGAGTGCAGGGAACACAAGCTTCCAGGGCTTGTTCAGATTTTATTGAAACTAAATGAAATACAATTGAGGTAATAAACATTTTTATAGTTAAAAGAGCTGTATCAAATAAAGGATTATCTTAATTAGAAAGTATCCCTGCATTATACTTCAAGATTCTGTTCATGAGGATATCTCATTCATTCTCAGAGAAAAACTCTTACTGTGGTGATCCTGAGGAAAAATATAAGCCAGGTCAACTGTAGGGAAAATAGAGAAATTGGCCCACCTTGTCACCTATGATCCCTCTCTGCTCAGTACTGTCTCTTCTCCCTGCCCTCTCGCTTCTGTTTCCTCCTCTGAGCACCCAAGACCCTTAGCACTTCAGATCTTTTCTTATTTTGAACCAAACTCTCAATTTTCCTTTTAAAACATCTTTCAATAACTGGCAACTGGAAAACCAAAAGAAAACCTAACTAATTCTAATCTAATGTAAATTCCTGTGTCTGATTCTTATAATTTATCCCTCCTGGGAATAAAAATCTGCTTTTGATGTGAACCTAAAAACATAATCCCCCACGGTGGGAAACTCCTGAGACTCTCAGTCAAACCACATAGGTCTGACCTGACCAAAGCCAAGTCAGCATTTGGTGTCTTGTTTATCCTGCCCTGGGAAAGTCCATACCCACCTGGATTCGAACTTCATGACCCTTGGGGGGAGCTACCTCAACCTCTTCAATGCTGAGTGGCTTGTTTGCTTCCCAGGCGATAGCTGCTTTGCATTTAATAATCTGAGAAAGAGGGAGAAAGGGGGAAAAGGGGAGGGGCAAAGAACAGAAGGGAGGAAGAGAGAGAGAGAGAAAGAAAAATATCATGGAAAAAAGTGAAAGAACATGTTGATACCATTATTTCATGAAAGAGTTTTGGGGTTTGTGGCTGGATGTTATACATAGTTATTGTAAAGACAAGGGACCTTAATTGACAATAGGAAGTCAAAGTCTACAATATACTCATTGCACTTTTAATTTTTGAAAAGAACAGGTGTATTAAAGTGTGTAAAGCCTTGATCTTTTTCCCTCTCCATAATAGAGAGGATAAATTTGTAGGATTTGGAGAGAGTAGATGACCAATATATACTTATGATTGAGCAATTGATTTATCAGCCCTGCATTACCTGAATCCTTATTGCTAGAGCGGATGTGTTTTACAACTTTGCTACTCAAAATGTGAACCTCCTTGACACCAGCAGTTATTAACATCACCTGGGAATTTGCTAGAGCTATAAGCCCTGTCCAAAATCCACTGAATCAAAACCTGCTTTTGGACAAGATCCTCATGTGATTCATATGCACAAGAAAGTTTAAGAAATGAGGCTTACGTAATTATTAAATTTACCAGTGGAATATACATTAAAGATTTTGTCCCTTTGAAAAAGTCTGGATTAAAATATATGAAAAGAAATTAAGCATTAAAGATTCTATAATCTATAATTTTAGCCCCTTAAAATTTTATTTTTAATTTTGAATATAAGTAATATTGAAGGAAAGTAGAAAGAAATAAACCTATACTTCATTCTAATGCTACTTTGTTTACTTTTGGTATGATATTCCTAGTCTTTGTTCACATGAACACGTATTTTTGATACTTTTTATGCAATTTGAATTGTATTTTAAATATCATTAGTCTTATTATAAATGAAACATAGAAATGCAAATAAGAAAAAAGAAACAAAACCCATCTGTAATTTTGTCTTCTACTTTATGATTTTGAGGTAGATCTTTTGAGCTTTTTCACTTGGGACAAAATTGTATGTCATATTTTATAATCTCTTTTTATACTTATTAATATACAATGAATATTTTCCATATTCTTTTCTAACATTTAAAAAAATACAAATTTTATGATTATGGCACAGTTACTGAAATCTCTCTTTTTTGGGCCACGATAAATAGTATTTAATTTAACACCCTTGTAGTAAGCATTTTGGCAAATTCAGTTATTTTCTAGAGTCAATTCCTAGCATGGAGGTCACTCATATTCTTTAGATCATCTTTATTTTTTCTCTTCAGATTTGTTGAAATATGATTGATACACAGCCCTGTGTAAGTTCAAGGGGTTATATAGGATAATGATCTGACATATGTATATGATGAAATGATTACTACAGTGGGATTAGTGAACATCCATCATCTCATATAGACATAAAATTAAAGAAAGAAAAAAAATTTTTCCTGTGATAACTCTTAGGATTTACTTTCTTAACAACTTTTAAGTATAACATACAGCAGTTTTGATTATATTCACCATGTTGTACATTATATCTCTACTACTTATTTGTCTTATAACTGGAGGTTTGGAAGTTTGCACCTTTTGACTAACCTCATGCAATTCTTCCTCTCCATCCCCCCAACCCCTGCCCCTGCCCTGCTTCTGGTATCCATAAACTCGACCTCTTTTTCTATTTGTTTTTGAAGTATAATTGGTCTCTGCTTTTTTAATATGGTATCTAGATTGGTCATAGCTTTTCTTCCAAAGAGCAAGCATCTTTTAACTTCTTGGCTGCAGTCACCATCTGCAATAATTTTGGAGCCCAAGAAAATAAAGTCTCTCACTGTTTCCATTGTCTCCCCATCTGTTTGCCATGAAATGATGAGATCGGATCTTATCATGGGATCATGATGCCATGATCTTAGTTTTCTTAATGTTGAGTTTTAAAATCATTGGAAGGACTGATGCTGAAGCTGAAACTCCAATACTTTGGCCACCTGATGCGAAGAACTGACTCATTGGAAAAGACCTTGATGCTGGGAAAGATTGAAGGTGGGAGAAGAAGGGAACAACAGAGGTTGAGATGGTTGGATGGCATCACCAACTGGATGGACATGAGTCTGAGTAAGCTCTGCGAGTTGGTGATGGACAAGGAAGCCTGGTGTGCTGCAGTCCACAGGGTTGCGAATAGTTGGACATGACTGAGCGACAGAACTGTACTGAACGTTCATTGTGTGTGTGTGTTCGTGTGTATATACCACATCTTCTTTATCCATACATCTCTTGATGGGGACTTAGCTTCTTTTTCTGGCCGGCCATGTGGCATGCAGAATCTTAGTTCCCTGACCAGGAATTGAACCGGTGCCCCCTGCAGTGGAAGTGCAGAGTCCTAACCACTGGACCTCCAGGGAATCCCCTGGGACTTAGCTTTTGATCAGCTTTAAATTTCTGCTTTCTGAGAGCAATACCCAAGGAAACTTCTTTTAGCAGGTGTGTAAAAAGACACACACACACACACACACACACACAAAATCCCAAAAGAATTGATCAAAGAAATGGTATATTTGCTTACTTTTCCCTTGGTGCCCATTTTCTTTGGGAAACTTGCCTTGGAAGTTTCTCTCTGGTTTAAGAAGCTCTTCTACTTCTATCCAGGGTGCTCCATGTCTTGTAATGAATTGACTCTGAATAAATACCATTTCAGCTCCTGTGTTCTCCAGTCATTTTCTCTCCTTTTTGTTTGCTGTAATCTGAAACTTTGCCCATCTCTTCACGTCATCATTTGTGCTATCTTGTTTCAGCTGCAAACCCTCATTTCTTCCAGATGTTATTGGGGAATTTTTGTTTACTTGTTCTTTTCTTCCTTTATTGCAAAATATAAGATAACATAGAAAAGGTCATTAAACTTAGTGGATAAGTCAACAGATAATTATAAAGGTCATTAAAGCTATTAGATAAGTTATCAAATAATTATAAAATTAAAAAACATCTCCAGTGCCTCAGAATCCCTCCTATATCCATCCTTCTCTTTCACAATCCTAGGAATAATTTCCTTGCATTTCTTTTATGGTTTATGCTTCTCTATACAATACAGTTTAGTTTCACAGATTAGAAGTTACATGGATAGAGTCATAGGGCACGTGTTCTTTCATGGCCTTTTTCCCTCTCAACTATTTTTTGTGAGATTTAGCCACATTGTTTGTAGCTATACTTTATTTTAATCACTGTAGAGTATTCCATTATATGAATACTGTAGAGTATTCCATTATATGAGTTGACCACATTTTTTTCCATCCATTTTCTGTTTTATAGCGAGTCAGGATTGCTTAAAAATTCCTTCCCTGTATTCTGTTGTGCTTGTGTTTGAGTTTCCTTAGGGAAAGTTCAGGGCTTTTATGCAACCAACATACCCTATTAAGGCGAAGCCAACTGTTAAAATACTGAAATACTTTTGATCCTGTTGGTAAAAAACCATAGTATTCTACTATCTTCTCCAGACAGATAGTAGAACTATCTTTACATTAGTTAAATATCTTCATATTAGTTAAAACTTTAACTAATATTTTATTGTTGACTAAGTTTTTCTATTACAATTTTTAGAAGTATGATTTATACTCTTCTTTTCTACTTTCTCACTACTCATGATTTCACTTCTCTACTTGCCTGGTTTCCATCTCTACGTTTTAACTGAAAATTCTTGGAAAATTGTCAGTGGCCTCATTTTTAAAAAGTGATGTTTAAAAATTTCTTTCTAGTGTTTGATTTTTCTAGCATTTCTTATTTTATTTTTATGACTTCATTCTCTTTAATCCAAACTTTTGCCAGGAGTCTCTGTTTGCTCCTAGATGTTTCTGTTTTAATAGTGTTCACAGAATAATTTCGTCTTCTTTCTTGACTCCAGGCTCCTTTCTCTAGCTTGCCTGTTTTGACGCTAGCGTCATTCTTTTTTTTATTGTTCTGAAACCCCACTTGACCTTGCTTTCTGCATTGTTTACAAGCTTTGTGTATTCTATCTCTTGTGTGCCTTTCATTTCCTTCTTTCTGTTTTTATTATTACACTGTAGATAAGAGTAATCTTACTTATTGCTTATGTCATCACAATAGCCTTTTTTTAAAAACTGATTTTCCTATGCAGAGCTCCCTCTGCCAGTCTGTGTTCCGAAATGTTGTTAGATGAGTGGTCTCTCTCTCCCCCTCTCTCTTTTTTTTTTTTGGCTGTGTACATAGGGTGCTTTATTCTCCACAGAGTGATACATGCTAAGGTGGGTTGGGCTTGGGCCGATGCCCCATATGTACAGAACTGAATAAAGTGGATCTCTGAGAAGAAGTCTGACTTGTCTTGATGTGGAGGGGAGCTGGGGACGGTGGAGATGAATGTGACAACCAGGATGTATTCAGTCCTGTGCTGATTCTGGCCTGGAACGTAGGGAGTTACGGCGGCTCTCAGGGTGGTCACTTCCAGGCAAGAGTGGCCCGCCGGGCTTGGAGGGTCTTCTGTACCACATCTTCCCACTGGGCATCTGATATCTCGCAAGCCCAGGCAGGAACCCCTGGCACAGGCAGGCTTATACCAGCCATCATCCTTTTCACCAGCTGTACATGTTCTGGGTCCATGGGAATAGAGCTGTGGTTGTTCAGTGCTGTAGCTCCCTGCTCATCTTCGTCCTCACTTTGTAGTGGTGGGTCTGGCAAATGAAGCCCCAGGGCCTGGATCCGATCCTGGATATCAGCAACTACATCTTCTCCATCTCCCAATGGTGCCGGTTCCACCTCCTCTTGTTCAGGATCTTGGTTCAGAGGCTGGTAGGAGTAGCCAGCTGGTCCTGCCCCTGTTTCCTCTTTTTCTTCTTCTGGTTCCTCACTGCTCCAATCCCCAGTGCCTTCCGTGGGGGCCCTGATGTGGTCTGAGTTCCTCAGTCTGGTTGGGGAATATACGTTCAGGACCCCTGGTGTCTCCCGCTAGAACTACTGCTGCCATCGGGCAGGGGCTGCTTAGAGCCCGCGACCCAACCCTAGATGAGTGTTCTTGGTCTAAAACCATCAAGAGCTCTCTAATCCCTACTGAATTCTCATTATGGCATTCAAGACCATTTATCTACAGCCCAGTCTGTGTTTCAAAACTTATCTTCCAGATTTCCTCCAATGCACTGTCTGCCTGCCCTCCTGCTTCCATGATTTTATTTAAACTGGTTCCCCTGATTAGAACACCTACTGCTGCCAGTTCTGCCTACTAAACTAACATATTCTTTTTTTTTTTTTTTTAAGATTTATTATTTTTGCTTGTACTGGGTCTTGCTTGCTGTGTGCCAGCTTTCTCTAGTTGCGGTGGAGTGGGGGAGCTACTCTTTAGCTGCAGTGTGTATGCTTCCCATTGTGGTGGCTTCTCTTGTGAAGCATGGGCTCTAGGGCGCCTGGGCTCAGTAGTTGTGGCACACGCCGTTAGTTGCCCTGTGGCATGTGGGGGAAGTGGGGCATGATCCTTTTCCAGACCAGGGATCATTGAACCAGTGTCCCCTGCATTGGTAGGTGGATTCTTAACCTCTGGATCACCAGGGAAGCCCTGAACTTACTTAGGACCTTAAGAACATATTCTTAAGGTTTGTTTTCGGATACCTATCTTGCCATTTCTAGCTCTTCTATTCAGGGTGATCTTTTTCCTCTTTGAATCCCTACAGCATTCATTGTGTTTCCATCCCTTTACCACTCACACATAGATAGCTACATGAAGCAAAACTACTCTGTCTCCAGCCTCCAGTGTCCTTAACGATAATGACTGCATTTACTTACACTTTAAACCCTTCAGAAGGTACTTCAGAATCCTGAAAGATACTAAGTACTTAATAAAAGCTGGGCAAATTGAGTATTTAGCTTGGAAACCCAATATGCTTTAACATATTTTCTGAATGTTCAGTATTTACCTTCTTTCTGCTTTTCTTTTCATGCTGAACTTTGATGCCCTTCTTTGAAGATGGGGACTGTCTTTTACATTCTTTCATAAAGAATCTGCTAAGAAGTGTTTTGAGTGGAAACTGGATAAGAGATTTCGGAATAGTAGAACCCTGGGATTTTGAATGTGACGGTGTCTTCCAATGCTAAAATTAATATTGTAGATTCTTCCCATGAGGATGGCTTTACCTTTTCTAACAGTTGATTTTCAGACTTATAGTTGTTTTCAAAATTTCCAGTGTTATATATGTTTAAAAGTGTAATCTCTCACCCACTGAATTAGTATATATGTTATTTTAATAGTAATTCATTAATCTCAGTATAAATACCCAAACAACATATTTGGGATCTGTGAAGGTTCAAACTGAATTTGTTGTGTTTCTGCACAAACTAGCATGTTTTACAGCATATTTCCTCTATTTCCTATATCTAACTATGCTTCTTTGATTTTAGCTTTTTTTTACAAGTTAAAGTCTCTGATATCAGTTCAGTTCATTTCAGTTGCTCAGTCATGTCCGACTCTTTGCAACCCTATGGACTGCAGCACACCAGGCCTCACTGCCCATCACCAACTCCCAGAGTCTACCCAAACTCACATCCATTGAGTTGGTGATGCCATCCAACCATCTAATCCTCTGTCGTCCCCTTCTCCTCGCACCCTCAATCTTTCCCAGCTGACTTTTTTCTTTTATTTATTTATTTATTTTTATTTTAATTAATTTATTTTAATTTTCTTTACATTATCGTGTTGGGTTTGCCATACATTGACATGAATCTGCCATGGGTATACATATGTTCCTCTTCCAGAGCCAGCTGACTCTTTTCAAATGAGAAAGCTCTTGGAATCAGGTAACCAAAGTATTGGAGTTTCTGCTTCAGCATCTGTCCTTCCAATGAACACCCAGGACTGATCTCCTTTAGGATGGACTGGTTGGATCTCCTTGCAGTCCAAGGGACTCTCAAGAGTCTTCTCCAACACCACAGTTCAAAAGCATCAATTCTTTGGCCCTCAGCTTTCTTTATAGTTCAACTCTCACATCCATACATGACCACTGGAAAAATCATAGCCTTGACTAGATGGACCTTTGTTGGCAATGTAATGACTCTGTTTTTTAACATGTTGTCTAGGTTGGTCATAACTTTCCTTCCAAGGAGTAAGCGTCTTTTAATTTCATGGCTGTAATCACCATCTGCAGTGATTTTGGAGCCCCAAAAAGATAAAGTCTGACACTGTTTCCACTGTTTCCCCATCTATTTTCCATGAAGTGATGGGACCAGATGCCATGATCTTAGTTTTCTGAATGTTGAGCCACAAGCCAACTTTTTCACTCTCTTTCATTTTCATCAAGAGCCTCTTTAGTTCTTCTTCACTTTCTGCCATAAGGGTGGTGTCATCTGCATATCTGAGGTTTTCGATATTTCTCCCGGCAATGTTGATTCCAGCTTGTGCTTCTTCCAGCCCAGCGTTTCTCATGATGTACTCTGCGTATAAGTTAAATAAGCAGGGTGACAATATACAGCCTTGACATACTCCTTTCCCAATTTGGAACCAGTCTGTTGTTCCATGTCCAGGTCTAACTGTTGCTTCCTGACCTGCATACAGATTTCTCAGGAGGCAGATCAGGTGGTCTGGTATTCCCATTTCTTTTAGAATTTTCCACAGTGTATTGTAATCTACACAAAGGCTTTGGCATAGTCAGTGAAGCAGAAATAGATGTTTTTCTGGAACTCTCTTGCTTTTTTGATGATCCAGCTAATGTTGGCAATTTGATCTCTGGTTCCTCTGTCTTTTCTAAAACCAGCTTGAACATCTGGAAGTTCATGGTTCACGTATTGCTGAAGCCTGGCTTGGAGAATTTTGAGCATCACTTTACTAGCTTGTGAGATGAGTGCAATTGTGCAGTAGTTTGAGCATTCTTTGGCATTGCCATTCTTTTTGGTTGGAATGAAAACTGACCTTTTCCAGTCCTGTGATCACTGCTGAGTTTTCCAAATTTGCTGGCATATCGAGTGCAGCACTTTCACAGCATCATCTTTTAGGATTTGAAACAGCTCAACTGGAATTCCATCATCTCCACTAGTTTTGTTCATAGTGATGTTTCCTAAGGCCCACTTGACTTCACATTCCAGGATGTCTGGCTCTAGGTGAGCGATCACACCATCATGATTATCTGGGTCATGAAGATCTTTTTTGTATAGTTCTTCTGTGAATTCTGCCACTTCTTAATACCTTCTGATTCTGTTAGGTCCATACCATTTTTGTCCTTTATTGAGCCCATCTTTGCATGAAATGTTCCCTTGGTATCTCTAATTTTCTTGAAGAGATCGCTAGTCTTTCCCATTCTTCTGTTTTCTTCTATTTCTTTGCACTGATCGCTAAGGAAGTCTTTCTTATCTCTCCTTGCTATTCTTTGGAACTCTGTATTCAAATAGATAACTAATGAGAGCCTACCATATAGCACAGGGAACTCTACTCAGTCCTCTGTGGTGACCTAAATGGGAAGAAAATCCAAAAAAGAGTGTATGTGTGTGTGTGTGTGTGTGTGTGTGTATCTATATATATGATTCACTTTGCTGTACAGCAGAAACTAACATTGTGAAAAAACTATACTCCAATAAAAATTAATTAATAAAAATTTGCTTCCAATCCAACAACTAATTTTTTCACAAATCACCAATATCATACACTGTGACAGAATGTGAATGACAGCTGGGATATAAGCTTGCCTTCCATTATTAAACTGAGAAGTAAGTATGCTGTGTAGTTGAAAATACCTGTAAAAAAATAAAATTATGCTTCTATATCTCAGTAGGGTTCAAATTATGAAATTCATGTTGTGCTTCATGGCAGCTTTCCTGTTAACATATTAATTTCAAAAATTATTGGATGTGCTTAATATAAACTTCTTACTTTTAATAAAGAAAGCCTAAACATTAAAGAAAAATGTAGACTGTAATTTCTTTTTTTTTTTTTTTTTAAAACCTAAGAACACCATTTATTTTTTGCACAGAATCTGTCAACTTGACATAACACAACCAACACTATGTCCCACACTGCCAAAAAGCCCATCACCAAAAGAAAACTTCCCCAGGAGAGGGACACCAACATTGCCCCACACAGCTATTTGCTGGTGTGTGTGTGGGGAGTGCTCATGTGAAGGAACCATCACCGTGGTCTGGGGGGGGGTTCACTTTTCTAGACTTGAAGACCTTCAGGACACAGAGCAGCCACAGTGGCACATGGCTTTCTTGCGCCAGACTTTACCCCTGCCTGGCTTTTTCATGGCCTCCTTTGCCATGGCCTCCCGGACCCTTTGGATCTCATGGATGAGTAGGGAAAAGGCCTCCACCACACCCTGGCGTGTCTTGGCTGAGGTCTCTATGAAAGGGCCCCCCCAGCTCTTCGCGAGGGCTGCAGCATTGGCACGAACATCTCCACCGGTGGTCACAAGGTCACACTTGTTGCCCACAAGGACGAAGGGCAGGGTGTAGTGTGGGTCCCAGGTGGCCCGCATCTGCTGCAGCTGGGTTAGAGATGAAGGGTCATCGAGGGCGAAGACACCCAGCACACCATCGCCAATCGCCACACACTGGTTACGCAGCGCCTTAAAAATGGCTTGTCCTGCTGTGTCCAGCACATTCAGAACGCAGCCTCCGTGGTCTAGGACCACCTCCTTCCAGTAGGAATCCTGGATGGTGGGGTCGTGGTCTTCTACAAAGCTGTGGTTGATCAGCTGGATGGTCAGTGCACTCTTTCCTACACCACTTGCGCCCACCATCACTGCCTTGTACTCAGGAAGCTGCTTGCCATCACCCTTGGAGGATGCTCCCGAAGCCTCGTGGCTCTGCTCCTGGGATCTAGGGCTACAGGTGCCCAGGCCCAAATCAAACATCTCAGGCTTTGTTGGCTGTGCCATGGCTCCAAGCAGGCAGCTCAGGAGAGATGTGGACAGCAGGCCGTCCTCACAAAGGCGGCCGGAGGTTGCTGGTCTCTGCGGAGGGGAGGCAAACAGGGGAAACTGCCCTCAGACTGTAATTTCTTAACATTTCCCTCATTTGTCCTTCTAGTCACATGATTAGTCACACTACACCATTGTAGTTTATTTCTTCAGTATTTCTTCTTTGTTTTTGAAAAATGAGATCAATTCGTTTAGCATAAAACTCACCATTTTGACCATTTTAAAGTATATAGTTTAGTGATTGTTAAATATATTTATAATATTATGCAGCCATCATGAATACTAATTCCAGAATATTTTCATCACCCCAGAAAGCAGTCCCATACTTAGTAGTTTATTTATCCCTTTGCCTATCCTTATGGCAACCACTAATCCACTTTCTGTCTCTGTGGGTTTTTGCCTGTCCTGGAAACTTTATTTAAATGGAATCTTACAGTGTATGACCTTTTGCATTTTCGCTTATCACAATGTTTTCAAGTTTCATTCATATTGTAACATGCATCAGTATGTCCTTCCCTTTTATTGCCAAGTAATATTATATTGTATGGATATATTACAATTTATTTATGTTTTTTAAGTTGATGAATATATTTTTTTCAGTTATAAATAAATATTCTGCTAAAATATTCATGTGCAAGGTTTTGCATGTAGAAAACATATCTTTTCAATTCTTTTGAGTATATAGCTAGGAATGAAATTGGTACGTTAACTCTATGAGTATCTTTTGAGCAACTGCCAATGTTTTCATCATGGCTGCACCATTTAACTTTTCCAGTAGCAATGTATGAGGCTTCCAGTTTCTCTGCTCTTCATCAACACTTGCTATTTTTTTTTTCTTTCATTGTAGCCATCCTAGCAGGTGTGAAATAGTATTTCTCACTGTTTCTTAAGTGGTATTTCTCTCACAGCTTCTTCATTGACCTTCTGGTCTCTTCCTTCTTCAGAACAGATTTCCAAAGGGACATTAAAATCATTTAATTTCCTATTCAAAAATCTAAATGGTTGCATAATAGATCTATCAAATTAGATATGAATTTGCTATCCTGGAATTCAAGGATTTTTAATCTAATATGTATGGAGCTACACTTTGGTGCTAGTGCATTAGTTTTCAACAAAGCTGAAAAATTCAGCTGTCACCTGACTATCTCTTATACTATCTTTTACCTGCCTTTGTTAATTTTGTTTCCTGTATTTCCACTTCTATAGGTGAAATTACTACTTTTCCTTCAAGGCTTATCTCAGAAATCATCTATCAAATGAAGCCTCTTCTGATCCTTCCTTTCTTTCCCTTCTTTTGAACATCCAGAGTAATTGGTATGTTTTTTTACATCATTTATCTTATTCTGCCTTATAATCTGAAACAATGAGTTCTTTCCTTGACCTTCCTGCTTAGTACAAAGACTTACTCATCTTGTGTCCCTGTAGTGCCTTATACATACAATATTTAATAATGATCAACTAATTTGAAATTGTTCAATGGTTTGACAGATGTTAGATGAACTTTTTGAGGTACACAGTGCTGTGTGGTACTGAAACAATGCAGGACCCTATGCTCCTTCTTCCTCATGTCCTCTGCCTGACTGTTGTCTATGGAAAAACTTTAGCCAAAGGATAAGTTTAATCAGAAACGAGAAAAGGCAGAAGCAAAAAAACAATCTGACAAGACTAATCATGAAAAATTTGCACCTTGTTTTATGTCCTTGGATATGTTCTAGTGTCTCTTGATTTATAGTCTATGGGAACTTGGATAGACTGTGTACCCTGCTGTTGTGTGAAAATTGTATAAATCTTAAATTATGTGGTATTGGTTCATGGTGCTTTTCAGGTATACAGTATCCTTCTACTTTTCTGTCTATTCATTCTATTAATTTTTGAGAGTTTGATACTGAAATGCCAACTAAAAATCTTAATTTCAAAAAAGGGGAGGGGGGAACAAGATGGCAGAGGAGTAGGTGGATGTGGAATACATCTCTCTCCATGGCTACATCAGGAATACACCTTCAGACACACAAGTGCATGCAGAACACCAGCTGAGAGTGGACAGGAGTAGCTGACCAGTGGAAAAGAATGTATAGAACCATGCAAAACTCAGTAGGACGAAGGCACTAGGGGGAAAAACAGGAGTGTTAGTAGGACTGGACCTGTCCTTAGCCAGTGGGGGAACTGAAGCAGGGAGGGGTCCAATCCCCACATTGGTGCAATTGTCTGAGTCAGAGAAGAAATATTTAAGGCTGAGAGTGAAACAGCTGACCTGTGGCAGCCTAAATGGAATGAGAATCAGACAGTCCTTGCCGCAGCCATACACACCCCAGACAGGAACGCTGGTTCCCTCGAAGGTGCAGTGGCTGGGAGCTGGGGTTTTAGGGATTGTGGTGCAATCCCAGGGTGAGGACTGCTGTTGACTGCAGAGAGACAGATTGAGGGAATGTGAGGGAGGAGATAATGGTGGGAAATGCTGGTGGACAAAATCTAGGCAGCCATGGAAGCAAGGAAATACTGCTGAGTCACACGCAGGGCGTGGAGCCATCACCATAGACTCTCTCTCTCACACGCCAGCATCGGCAGGTGAATTACAGAGAAGCTGGCCCATCAAACGCCTGATGCACTGAACTACAGAGTAGGACCCCACCCAGGGTGCCCCTTTAAGTGCCTGATGTGCCAATCTACAGAGTAGACCCCAGCCAGGGGGGCCTCCTCTATGTGCCTGATGCTCAGAACAACAGAGAAGGACCCCAGGCAAGGGAGCCCTCTAAGTACCCGATTAGGCCGAGCTACGGAGAAAGACTGGCCAAAGAGGCCTTCTGATTGCCAGCTATAAGAGGCTTGAGAAAAGACTCCGATAGGGCCATAACTCCTGTGGTGGAAGCAGTCCGTTTCCCTGCACACTAGGTGCTGCCAGGGTCCCTGCAAGCCAAGCAGCTGTGCCACATTCATGCTCAACTCTCACTGGGGAAGAGCTGCACAGGCCAAAAAAAGTCTTGCATCTATGTGCGCAGGGTCACTCCTGACGTGTTGGACTGTTTGTGACCCTGTAGGCCCTGGCAGGCTTCTCTATCAGGGAGAGGGTATCTCCAGGTAAGAATGCTGGAGCATATTGGCCAATACTTGTTGACATACCCTTTCTAGAGCACTATATTTCCTGTTGCCCTAGGTGTCAACTACCCTGAGTACCTGGTGCTGCCAGAACCCCTGCGACCCAAGCAGCTGCACCACCTCCATGCCTGGCCCTCACAGGGACAAACCCAAGTCCTCCAGGGCAGCCTCAGGAGCAAACCCTAGTGGATGACCCACATGTAGAGGTGGAAATAAAACCGCAATTGAAAATCAGGGGCAGTGTGGATAAGGATGAAGCCCCAAAACCTTCCCAGTAGGTCCAGTCCTACTAACACTCCTGTTTTTCCCCCTAGTGCCTTCGTCCTACTGAGTTTTGCATGGTTCTATATATTCTTTTAATCTGTACAAGCTGCAGATTAAATCCACGTGATCAACTAGGCAGACTCTGTGTCTATGGAATATATAAAAGGTCATTGAGAGCTCCCACAAAAGAAAACACACAAGTTCTGATAGCTGTGGACATTGGAGGCAAGAATACACAAAAGTAGGAAGAGAATAGAATTTGAGCTGCCCCCCACAGCAGGTCTAGAGATCAGCACAGTGTTGGAGGGCCTCCTAGGGAGGTAAGGTATCTCATGACTCCCAGCGAGGGAAAGGACTCTGACAGCAGTGATTCAAGAGAAACATTAATTATATTTTGACTTGTTCTGCAGATTTTTTCCGATTTTTTTTCTTTTCTCTTCCTTTTTCCCCTCCCCTCGGTTGTAGTTGTCCATTTTATTGGCTCTGTGGAATCCAATTAAGCTTTTGAGTAGTTGCCTTTCCTACTGTTCTTTTACCCTTGCAATTAATCTTGTAGTTAATCTTCATCTACCTCTGTTTAACTTTGCTTACATATTCTTTGTTTCTTTTCTTTCTTTCCTTTCCTCTCAGCATATTTGTTAGTTTTGTTTTCATTGCTTTATTCCCCCTTGGCACCTTGCTTTAGTTTTGTTTTCCAGTTTGTACTTTAGTTAGTTTTGTTCATAACTGGTGAATATAATTTTTGATTTCCTTTGTTCACTGGGTCAGTCCACTGTACTTTATTTTTGCTGGACTGTTTTTACTTTGCTCATGGGTGTATATGTATATGTGTATATTCCATTATTTTAATTATTATTACATTATTTTGTAACTGCCATTTGCCTGGAGTTCATCTTTGGTTTCTCATTTTTGGATATTTGGTTTAATCTCACTTAATGCCATAACAAACCACTTGTGGAATCTTTGTTCCTGACCAGAGATCAAACCCTGAGTCTTTGGAGTGGGAGCACTGACTCAAAGACCCTAGACTACCACAGAACTAACTCTAGAGTACATCAAATAGTGAGAACCCACACAAGGAAACTCTTGAATACAAGACACAATATCATCCAACCACCAGTAGTACCCTGTGCAGGAAGTCTCATCTATACAACGAACAAAACAAGAATATAAACCCAATCATCAGTAGACAGCATTACCACCTCACTCAGCCTTGCCCATCAGAGGCAAAACAAAAAGCAAACAAAAACTCAGCACAAATCTCATCCTATATGAAACTTACACAAACCACTGGACCAACCTTAGGAGGACAGAAACCAAAAAGAAGAAAGAGTTCAACCTTCTTCAAGGAAAGAATTCAACTTTCCTTGAAGTCTGAGAAAAGGAGACCTCAAACACAATAAGTTAAAAAAAAATAATGAAAAGGCAGATAAATACTACACTAATGAAGGAATAAACTAGAAATACAGAATTCCAAGTAAATGAAGAGGAAATAGGCAAACTACCTGAAAAAGAATTCAGAATAATGATAGTAAAAATGATCAAAAACCTTGAAAATAAAAGGGAGAAAATGCAAGAATCAATTAACAAAGACCTAGAAGAATTAAAGAATAAACATACAGAGATAAACAACACAATTACTGAAATTAAAAATACTCTAGAAGGAATCAATAGCAGAATATCTGAAGCAGAAGAATGAACCAGTGAGCTGGAAGATAAAATGGTGGAAATAACTTCTGAAGAGCAGAATAAAGTAAAAAGAATGAAAAGAGTGGAGGACAATCTCAGAGACTTCTGGGACAATATAAAACACACCAACATTCGAATTATAGGTGTCCCAGAAGAAGAAGAGGAAAAGAAAGGGTACAAGAAAAATTTTGAATAGGTTATAGTTGAAAATTTTCCCAACATTGAAAAGGAAATAGTCAATCAAGTCCAAGAGTCCCATACAGGATAAATCCAAGGAGAAACATGCCAAGACACACAGGAATCAAACTAACAAAGACTAAACACAGTGAAAAAATATTAAATGCAGTCAGGGAGAAGCAACAGGTAAGATAAAAGGGAAATCCCATACACATAACAGCTGATGTTTCAGTAGAAACTCTACAGGCCAGAAGGGAATGGCAGGATATACTTAAAGTACTGAAAGGGAAAAATCTACAACCAAGATTACTGTACCTGGCAAGGATCTCATTCAAAATTGATGGAGAACTCAAAAGCTTTTCAGACAAGCAAAAGTTAAAAGAATTCAATATCACAAAAGCAGCTTTACAACAAATGTTAAAGGGACTTATATAGTCAAGAAATACAAGAGAAGAAAAAAGATCTACAAAATCAACCCCAAATAATTAAGAAAATGGCAATAGGATCATATATATCAATAATTACTTTTAATGTAAATGGATTAAATGCTCTAACCAAAAGACACAGACTGGCTGAAAGGATAGAAAAATAAGACCCATATATATGCTGTCTATAAGAAACCCACTTCAGACTTAAAGATACATATAGACTGAAAGTGAGAGGCTGGAAAAATATATTCCATGCAAATGGGAAGCAAAAGAAAGCTGGAGTAGCAATCCTCATTTCAGACAAAATAGACCTTAAAGTAAAGAAGATTACAAGAGATAAGGAAGGACACTACATTGATCAAGGGATCAATCCAAGAGGAAGATATAACAATTGTAAATATCTATGCACCCAACATAGGAGCATCTCAATATATAAGACAAATACTAACAGACATAAAAGGAGAAGTTGACACCAACACAATAGTAGTAGGAGATTTTAACACCTCACCCACACCAATGGATAGAACATCAAAACAGAAAATTAAAAAGGAAACACAAGTCTTAAATGATACATTAGATGAGCTGGATCTCATTGATATCTTCAGGACATTCTATCCAAATGCAGAAGAATACATCTTCTTCTCAAGTGTACATGGAACATTCTCCAGGATAGACTGCATCTTGGGTCACAAATCAAACCTCAGTAAATTTAAGAAAATTGAAATCAAATCAAGCATCTCTTCTGACCACAATTCTATGAGACTAGATATCAATTACAAGAAGAAAACTAAGAAACACAGACACATGGAGATTAAACAACACGTTTCTAAATAACCAACAGGTTACTGAAGAAATCTAAAGGGAAATCAAAACATTTCTAGAAACAAATGCCAATGAAAACGTGACAACTCAAAACCTATGGGATGCAGCAAAAGCAATTCTGAGAGTGAAGATTATAGCAATACGATCTACCTCGAGAAATAAGAAAATCATCGAATAGACAACCTAACTTTACACCTAAAACAACTGGAAAAAGAAGAACCAAAAAACCCTCAAAATTAGTAGAAGGAAAGAAATCATGAAGATCTGAGCTGAAATAAATGAAAAAGAAATGAAAGAGACAATAGTAAAGATTAATAAAACTAAAACCTGGTTCTTTGAGAAGATAAACAAAATCGACAAACCTTTAGCCAGACTCATCAAGAAAAAAAGAAAAAAGAATCAAATCAACAAAATTAGAAATGAAAAGGAGAGGTCACAGCAGAAAATGGAGAAATACAAAGGATTATAAGAGACTATTATGAACAACTATCTGGCAATAAAATAGATAACCTGGAAGAAATGGACTGATTCGTAAAAAAGTTTGATCTTCCAAGACTGAACCAGGAAGAAATAGAAATTATGGACAACTCAATTACAAGTACTGAAATTGAAGCTGTGATCAAAAACTTCCCAGAAAACAAAAGCCTGGGACCAGATGGCTTCACAGGAGAATTCTATCATTTAGAGAAGAACTAATGCCTATCCTTATAGAACTCTTTCAAAAAATTGCAGAGGAAGGAACACTTCCAAACTCATTCTACGAGGCCACCATCACCTGATACCAAACCCAAAGACAACACACAAAAAGAAAACCACAGGCCAATATCACTGATGAACATAGATGCAAAAATTCTCAACAAAATTTTAGCAAACAGAATTCAGTAACACATAAAAAGGCTTATACACCATGATCAAGTTGGGTTTATTCCAAGGATGCAAGGATTCTTCAATACACACAAATCAATCAATGTAATACACCATATTAACAAATTGAAAGATAAAAACCATATGATACTCTCAATAGATTCAGAAAAAGCCTTTGACAAAATTTAGCACCCGTTTATAATGAAAACTCTTCAAAAAATGGGCATAGAAGGAGCCTATCTCAACATAGTAAAGGCCATGTATGATAGCCTATGGGAAACATTATTCTCAATGCTGAAAAACTGAAAGCATTCCCCCTAAGATCAGGAACAAGACAAGGGTGTCCATTTTCACCACTATTATTCAACATAGTTCTGGAAGTCCTAGCTACAGCAATCAGAGAAGAAAAAGAAATAAAAGAAATCCAGATCAGAAAAGAAGAAGTAAAGCTCTCACTGTTTGTAGATGACATGATACTGTACACAGAAAACCCTACAGATAGTACCAGAAAATTACCAGTGCTAATCAGTGAATTTAGTAAAAATACACAGAAATCACTTGCATTTCTATATACTAACAATGAAAAATCAGAAAGAGAAAGTAAGGAATATATCTCATTCACCGTTGCAACAAAAAGAATTAAATATCTAGGAATAAACTTACCTAAGGAGACAAAAGAACTGTACCCAGAAAATTATAAGACACTAATGAAAGAAATCAAAGACAACATAAACAGATGGAGAGATCTTCCATGTTCCTGGATAGGAAGAATCAATATTGTGAAAATGGCTATACTACCAAACACCATCTACAAATTCAATGTGATCCCTATCAAATTACCAATGGCATTTTTACAGAACTAGAACAAAAAAATCCACAATTCATATGGTAACACAAAGACCCTGAATAGCCAAAGCAGTCTTGAGAAGGAAAAATGGAGCTGGAGGAATCAACCTTCCTGACTTCAATTATACTACAAAGCTACAGTCATCAAGACAGTATGGTACTGGCACAAAAAACAGAAATACAGACCAATGAAACAAGACAGAAAGCCCAGAAATAAACCCATGCACCTATGGGTATATTAATTTTGACAAGGGAGGAAAGAATATACAATGAAGCAAAGACAGCCTCTTCAATAAATGGTACTGGGAAAACTGGATAGCTACATGTAAAAGAATGAAATTAGAACACTTCCTAACACCATACACAAAGACAAACTCAAAATGGATTAAAGACCTACCTGTAAGACCAGAAACTATAGAACTCTTAGAGGAAAACATAGGCGGAACACTTGATGACATAAATCATAGCAAGATCCTCTGTGACCCACCTCCTAAAGTAAATAAAACAAAATAAAAACAAAAGTAAACAAGTGGGACCTGATTAAACTTAAAAGTTTTTGCACAGCAAAGGGAACTATAAGCAAGGGAAAAGACAACCCTCAGAATGGGAGAAAATAATAGCAAATGAAACTAGTGACAAAGGATTAATTTCCAAAATATACAAGCAGCTCATACAACTCAATACCAGAAAAACAAATAACCCAATCAAAAAGTGGGGAAAAGACCTAAACAGACATTTCTCCAAAGAAGACATACAGATGGCTAGGAAACACATGAAAAGGTGCTCAACATCACTCATTATTAGAGAAATGCTTATCAAAACTGCAATGAGATATCACTTCACGCTGGTCAGAATGGCCATTATCAAAGTCTGCAAACAGTAAATGCTGGAGAGGGTGTGGAGAAAAGGGAGCGCTCTTATACTTTTGGTGGGAATGTAAATTGGTACAGCCACTATGAAAGACAGTATTGAGATTCCTTAAAAAACTAGGAGTAAAACCACCATATGACCCAGCAATCCCACTCCCTAGGCATATACCTTGAGGAAACCAAAATTGAAAAAGACACATGTATCCCATTGTTCATTGCAACACTATTTACAATAGCTAAAACATGGAAGCAACCTAGATGTCCATCAACAGATGAATGGATAAAGAAGTTGTGGTATATATACACAATGGAATATTACTCAGCCATCAAAGGAACACATCTGAGTCAGTTCTAATGAGGTAGATGAATCTAGAACCTATTATACAGAGTGAAGTGAGTCAGATAGAGAAAGATAAATATTGTATTCTAACACATATATACAGAATCTAGAAAAATGGTACTGAAGAATTGATTTACAGGGCAACAATGGAGAAATAGAGAATAGACTTATGGACATGGGGAGAGGGGAAGAGAGGGTGAGATGTATGGAAAGAGTAACATGGGAACTTACACTACCATATGTAAAATAGATTACCAATGGGAATTTTCTGTATGGCTCAGGAAACTCAAACAGGGGCTCTGTATCAACCTAGAGGGGTGGGATGGGGAGGGAGATGGGAGGGAGGGTCAAAAGGGAGGGGACATATGTATACCTATGGCTGATTCATGTTGAGGTTTGACAGAAAACAACAAAACTCTGTAAAGCAATTAGCTTTCAATAAAAAATAAATTAATTTTAAAAAAGTTAATTAAGAAATGAAAAAAAAGGGGAGAAAAAGACTAAATGATAATAGCTGTCATTAACCATAGTTAAGGACCTTTAGTTCCTCCTCAAGGGCTACAGATGATATTCTGAGCCATATCCCATGAGCTGTCTTACAGATACTGAAACCCTCATCAGGTAGAAGTTAACTACTGATGACAGACTGTGGCCATGACATAAGCTGTCACAGTTCCGAGAACTGGCCTCAAGGAAATGGGGACAAACCAACCAATGAAGGTGACACTGGTCAGACCACTTCTGACCAATTTCAAGATGATTGTTGGAGATCTAGACCCACAAGTATGACCTAAGGCTGAATCTCAAAATCACTTTAAGAAAATCTTATTTTGTACTTTTATGCAGTAAAAATTTTCAATCCTTCCTTTTATGGTGTTTTACAATCCTATATTAAATAAAAGTCTTCCATATATTAAAAGAAAAAGATAAATGTCAGGGCTGACAGTGCTGTTTCTGCATATAGCCCCCTCCCTTCATCTATAAAAGCTCTTGCCAACTGATTGTCAGTGGCCTGGGGTGGGGGGAGTTGGCCTTGAATGGGAGTTCCCACCCCTCCCCACCCTGCCACCAGTTGCCAGCATCCAAAATAAAGTAAACTTTCCTTTCCATTAGCCTTGCCTGTTTGTTGGCTTTGGAGCAGCAAGCAGCCAGAGTTCACTTTTGGTTATAGTACTGTGTACTTGGCTTATTTATTAGGTAAAAGAGAAACACCCCGTCTTCAATCTAATCAGAGAAACAGGACTGACATATGAAACCTACAAAAATATGTATCCATAAATATAATAAGTTTAAACCTGGCTTGAAGGGGAGGAATCATGCTAATGGATTGCAGAAGTGGTGGGTGAAATAAGACAGATTCCTGGAAGTTTACTTGAAATCATAAAGGACAGTACCGAGCTGGTGCACGGTAGAAAAAAGATGTAGTTTGTTCAGTAAACCTAGTAACTTAAGTTTCAGGTTTAGCAAACATCTTGTTTGTTGATTTTAGTTATTTTCACCTGTATTCCTAACATAATCTGTTAAGTAGCTTAGAAGTTCAATGACCCATGTTATTAAGAGACTTTTGCTTTCCCATAAGGGTTTTATAGAGCAAACAGGCCTGAGGTCATGGGTCGTGATTTTATAAAGATAGTTTAATTTATGCCATTGAGAAGATATTAAAGTAATAATAAACAAGTGACAGAGCATTTGCTGGTGGTGAAAGTAGTTTTGAGTGAAGTGGTGATTTTGTCTTCGGACAGTAAATCTGGCTAGCAAGATGCAGGTGTGTGGCTGTTTGTCTGATTCTTTTCCCAAGGGGAGAGTGGGAAACTCCCTCAGCAGGAGTGGTGGTGCTCTCCCAGCCCCAGACCACTGTTGTTCTGCACTGCTGCAGTTTTTCTCATAATCTTACATTTGAGGCTGTTTAATAAAAAGAAAGATACTTTCAATTAGCAGCACTGTTTACAATAGCCAGGACATGCAAGCAACCTAGATGTCCATCAACAGACAGAATGGATAAGGAAGCTGTGGTACACATACACAATGGAATATTACTCAGCCATTAAAAAGAATATATTTGAATCAGTTCTGCTGAGGTGGATGTAACTGGATCTTATTATACAGAGTGAAGTAAGCCAGAAAGAAAAACAATACAGTATACTAACGCATATATATGGAATTTAGAAAGATGGTAACAATAACCCTGTATGTGAGACAGCAAAAGAGACAGATGTATAGAACAGTTTTTTGGACTCCATGGGAGAGGGCGAGGGTGGGATGATATGGGAGAATGGCACTGAAGCATGTAAATTATATGTGAAATGAATTGCCAGCCCAGGTTCGATGCATGATACAGGGTGCTTGGGGCTGGTGCTTGGGGTTGGTGCACTGGGATGACCCAGAGGGATGGAATTGGGAGGAGGTGGGAGGGGGGTTCTGGAAGGGGAACACATGAACACGCATGGTGGATTCATGTCAATGCATGGCAAAACTAATACAATATTATTGTAAAGTAGAAACAATAAATAAATTAAAAAAAAAGAAACATGCTTCTAATCTGAGATGGTTTGGGCTAAGACAGAACAGTTACTTTTGGAGGTATTTTTAAAATGCATATTAACTGTTGCATTTTTTTCTTGATTGTGGGGAGGGGTGGTGGTGGGATGGAATAATTGGAAGTCAGTAAAAATTACAGAGAAAATTAGGTATTTATGTATTTTTGGAGATGATTACTCTTACACTTTAAATAAGTTTATGTGTTCCATCTTTTTAAAGTATATTTTTGAATACAGATTAATATACTCACATTGCATGAAATAAACATCTGGCCCATGATTATCCTACTAATTTTAAAGTCCTAAAAAACAGGATGTTTTTTCATCTAGGGATAAGGTAGTTTTGAGAAAAGAGGCATAAAATTAAACTCATAGGTGGGGCTTCTCTGGTGGTCCAGTGGTTAATTCTCTATACTCCTAATATAGGGGGCACAGTCAGGGAACCAAGATCCCGAATGCTGCAGAGTGCAGCCAAGAAAACCGACAAAAACCTCATAGGTGACTGCACACTGTAATGTTGCTTAGTCCTAATCTATAATCGGAGATATACAAGGCCTGTCAGAATTGTATTGCTGATCTCTGCAAAGGCCATATCCTTGCTGATCAGTACGTACATTTATGAAACTCAAATTAGAATTCAGAGTTCAGAGAAGTCAGTTGGCTTTTGGGAAATCAAAAGAAAGTTGGGTTATTTTGTTTAGAGTAAGCAGGGCTTAAATTATTCAAGAAATTTTGTGCAAAACATGATAGAAATCTCTGACTCAAGCTAGCTTCATAAGATCATTATGACTTTAATTAGATTTCCAGGGACAGGACTGGCTTTGGAGTTGATTGATTTAGTGGCTCAGTGATGTCAGTAAGAACCCCGACTCTATATTTTTCTCTGCTTTACTGTTGCTGTGGAATTAATCAAAGGCTCTTTTTCCTTTTGATTATAGTCCTTGATTGGTACTACATGCTCCCTTGTTTGTGTGAAATTGAAAGATGGGGAGAGGGAAGACTGAAGCAGAAAGAAGAAACTGGATTGAATTTGATGACTAGATTTGCAGTTCCAGAAAAGAAAAAAAAAATCAAGGACTTCCCTGGAGATCCAGTGGTTGAAACTTCACCTTCCAGTGCAGGGAGTGAAGGTTTGATCACTGGTCAAGGAGCTAAGATCCCATATGCTTCAAGGCCAAGAAACCCAAAACATAAAACAGAAGCAATATTGTAACAAATTCAATAAAAACTTTAAAAATGGCCCACATGAAAAAATATCTTTAGGAAACAAAAGGAAAAAAGTTATATCACCCAGATGAGGGGCTCTGGAAAACAAAGAAATAACATCAGGTATAACCCAGTTAAGCTCATGGGAGATTGTAAACTAATTAGGCCAACTCAAATCACATGCTTATCTCTAGGCAAATAATAATTGCAAGGGAATATATTAAAAACTGCTGTTTGGCTTAATTTCATCATCTGGGAGAAGAATAATACTGGGGAATCAAACAGTATCACAATAAACCTGGATAAATACTCTTTACTCTCTACTCTAGACATACATTTACTTAAAGAAAATTAGTGGCTCAAAGTTAAAACAATACCTCCTATGAAGAGACATGGAAAAATACTGACACCTACTTTTATGGTTTCCCTGCTCCATTTGTGTGTGTTTCATGCATGTATCAGTCACCACATGCTTCTGTCTGTCAGCCAATAGGTTAAGTGTGCTATGTCAGTGTCATTGGTACAACTCTTATGAGTTAGATTTTCTCTGTCCCAGGATTTTAGATCAAATTGTTAAATTGCTAATGTTTGTGTTGAAGTATTACAAAGAGGATTGCATGAGGAAGTATTAATGGAACAGTATAAATATATTATGGCTAATGAGAAAAAAGATATGCCCATTTTGGTGAATATCACCTTACATAAATAAAGGATTGCTTGAAATGTACTTTAGTTTGTATTGCAAAGGCTATAGAATTACTTGGGTTTGTTTGGTTGCAGCATCTCACTTGACAAGGCTTTTGGCCAGAGATTTATTTATAAATATATGGGGATGTATGATGGAATCCCAAAGCAGAGTCAAATCAGCCTCAGGAAGGAACTGGAATTGGAACTAGACCTCCATGGGAACGTCTCCATTTCTCTTCTTTCTGTGCATCTTCATTCCTCTTGCTGCAGATGGGTTTTCTTTTGATCTCTGTTCATTTGGTTGAAATTATGATTACTATTTTCCCAGGTCACATATTCCTAAGCCAGACTCTTAGGAAGAGGCTGAATCAACACACTTTATTTGGTCTAGATTCTAAATTTCCAGGGAGTTTTATGACTATACCTGGTCCCAACAAAGATGACTCCTAGCTTCTCATAAATTTAAGGAAGAGGGAGAATCTATGAAGAGATGAGCTAGATAGATTATAAGTTTTCAATCTTTTATGTTCATCTGTGGTAAATTGCTCAGGAAATTGACATTCTTATAGTTACATGTGGAAAGGAGGATCTCCCTATCCATCACAAAATCAATGACTATTTTTTTATGTAGGGGTAAAGTGCTGGATTAAAAATTGAGAGACCTTGGATCAAGACCTGACTCAGCTATTTGATCTTGAGAGTGAATGTTCATCCATGTGCCTAGATTTCATCATCTTAAAAGTGAAAGACTTGAACTAGATCTTGTCTTTTATACATTCCTTACAGTTCTAAAGTCGTGAAATTTAAGAAATTAGGTTGGAAGAAGAAATGTTTCATTTGGTAGGACCAACAAAGTGACATCCCAAATTCTTGGGTTGATACTACAAGAGTCCTTACTTTCTGATCTTTTGTTAATTCAACCATTTGAAGCTGGAAAGAATATTTACATATTCTAATAGAGTTAACATATCCAACTACGGAGGTTCTTTCATTTTGAGTTTTCTGTTCTTGGCATATTTTTGATATTTATATTTCATTCCTTTTATAATTTTATTTTGAAATCCCCAAATATATACCACTAGTGTCCCTAATTAGAAATCTTATTTTTATTCTCCTTGAGTTTTCTTCGTTGTTGTCTTTTATGGAGTTAGTTTCATTTGTGTCTTAGCTGTAGCATATAAATTGATGTCTTAGGACTGGTTTCTGAACCCCAAGCCTGCATGGAGCTTGTAAACCAGTCCTAAGTAATCAATTTAGAAATCCCAGAATGGGGATGGCATCTAATAGGGACCACCTATGCAAGATCTGGGTTAATTAGTAAGGGTCACTATAAAACAGAAATTTCATACCTCATCTACTTTTTATACATTATTATAGAATTCTCAATGGTTCCAAAGAACACTATGATCACATGGTAATTACTGCTTTAGCAATATTCTCTCAATCTTGAGACTTGCCTGGAAGCTTGAAAACACATACAACGCACTGTGTGTGTGTGTTCTGTAGCTCAGTCATGTCCAACTCTTTGTGACCTCATGGACTGTAGCCCACCAGGCTCCTCTGTCCGTGGGATTCTCCAGGCAAGAATGCTGGAGTGGGTTGCCATTTCCTTCTCTGGGCTCTTCCTGACCAGGGATCGAACCTGTTCTCTTGTCTCCTGATGGTAAGTGGATTCTTTACCACTGTGTTACCTGGGAAGCCCAACTTATACATACATAAATATTAATATTAAATAATAGAGTCACAAAATTTCTAGTAATGCCATTGATTCTTTTTTTTTTAAACTTCTTTATTTAAAAAAATTTTTTTTAAAGTTAACAGGAAAGTACCAAGGCCATAAAGGCTTCCCGGGTGACACTAGCGATAAAGAACACGCCCGCCAATGCAGGAGACATAAGAGACACACATTTGACCTCTGGGTCTGGAAGATCCCCTGGAAGAGTGCTTGGCAACTGACTCGAGTGTTCTTGCGTGGAGAATCCCCATGGACAGAGGAGCCTGGTGGTCTACAGTCCGTGGGGTCGCAAAGAGTCGGACACGACTGGAACGACTTAGAATGCACACACCAAGGCCATAACAGTCAAGGAAAGATAGAGGACTTAAAAGGCTAAAGAGACATAATAACTACATGCAACTTGTGATTCTGAAATGGATCTGTCAGGGGAGTGTGTGATTTCCTTGGTTCTGTCTTGTCACAACAAAAATTAGAAGAGACAGATGTTAAAGCCCTCGGACCGACCATGCCTCAGCTGTTGGACAGATCAGGGTCACAGCTCAGTTTTACTTAGAAAATAGAGGAAAACACATCCTCGAAGCATGAGGGCATGCTGACCCTCAATGAGGAGAGAGAGAGAGAGAGAGAGCGAGAGAGTGAAAGAGAGACAGAGAGAGAGAGAGAAAGAGAGAGAGAGAGCGCGCGCGCGCATGTGTGTGCACACGAGAGACCCCCGGCCCTTTGGTTCCTCTTTTTATGCTTTTTTCCTCCCCCCAGGCCTGCCCTATGTAACTTGTGCTACCCAGGAATGCTGTTTGTTCTACCTGAGGTCCTCACTCTGGTCTTCTGACCTTCCTTTGTTGTATTTTTTCGGGCTTTTTCCTTCCTTGTCTTTTAGCCACTGCCATTCTGGACTCCTTTTTCCTATTCTAACTACCTAGCATATCCTTTTGCTCTGAGGATGTTATTGGGACAGTTAAGAAATTCAAATGGGGTCTGAGGATTAAGTGGTCATAGAATATCAATACTAATTTTCTGATTTTTATGTTTTTACTGTAAGAATATCTTTGTACAAAATATGAATTAAAGTATTTGGGGGTTGTGGGATATTGTCAGCTTATTCTCAAATAGTTCAAAAGATATATTCTTTGTTCTGTACCTGCTACTTTTTTTGTAAGTTGGGATTGTTTCAAAATAGAAAAATAATTTTAAGTATAAAGAAGTTCATATTCTAGTTTTAACCATTTTCCAATAATGCCCTTTATGGCATGTTTTCCCCTATGAGTGCAAATTTCAGTCCAGGATCATAAATTGAATTTAGTTGTCATATCTCATTTGTCTCCTTTAATTGTCACTAATTTGTTAGGCTTTATTTATCTTTCATGACAGTAACTTTCTGAAGAACAATGTGACATTAATTCTTGTCTTACATTCTCTTTAAATATTGAATTTAAGCCCAACAAACTATATTCTTTCATGTTTTTTAAAAACTAAGACTATTTTGATGATTCAGTGAAAACACACAGTCATTTTCTTGGGCTGCCTTTACTTTTTAATAACCTTCAGTTGCAGTTGACTCCTCTTAAAGAAAAAATTATTCATGACACTACAGATGGTAAGGAAGGCTATTCAAGAGGGACTACTGCAATGAAGGTTTTGCAGTATGGGAGAGAGATCTGGCTCAACTGTGAATGTAATGAGGACATGTGGAGATTTATACTAAGGAGCAGGTTGGGAGTCAATGGAAGTTTGCCAAGAGGAAACGTTGGGTTATTTTTGCTACACCAATTCAATAAATTCTTGCTGAAGACATGGTTGGATGGTAAGATATAAAGGGTAAGGGTTGAGGACTTTGATTAGATATTGAGAATGGAAAAGTTTTGCTAAATTCACCCAACAGGATTGTTGAGTAATATTGATTAATGATCCAGCAGGACTAAGCAGGCTAAGGACAGAATCCAAGGTCAAGGCCTAGTCAGAAGAGGACTCAGAACAGCTTGGCTCAAGTTCAGTCAAGAAGACTATCTTTATCACTCGTTGGTAGGGAAGCATAACTTTTTGCTTCTGATGGAGTTTTTTTAGATGTATTTATATACATCCACTTAGGCAAAAAAAAAAATAAAAAAAAAAAAATATATATATATATATTTATAACAGGAGGAAAAAGTGTTATTTTATTGTTATAGACTGTTTTAAAGTTTTCATTTTATTTGCTGTAAGTATTGCTGCTTAGTTCCATTTGCATAAATATCTTTTTTTCATCTCCTCATTTAAAGTCTCTATGTGTCTTTTGCTCAGGAGTGAGTTTCATGTAAGTAGCATATAGATGGGTCTTCTGTTTTTATCCAATCAGCCACCCTGTATGTTTTGATTGTTGCTGGTTTTCTGGTGTTTTTACAGTTCTTCATTTCTTCCCTTGTAGGTTGCTGATTTTCTTTAGTAATGTTAGTAAGAACCCTGATATGCTTGTGTTCCTTTTTCTCTACTTTTTGTGTATCTGTTTTAGGTTTTTGTTTGTGGTTCCCATGGGGGTTTTGACCTATAACTTCAAACATATTCTAAAAGATTCACATGTTTTTTTTTAACTCCTCTCCCTCAGGTTTTGTGTTTTTGATGTCATATTCATGTCTTCATGTTTATCTCCTCACTGTTTATTATAGTTACAGTTGATTTTATTGTTTTTGTGATTTAATCTTTCTGGTTTATTTAAATAGTTGTTCTATAGCCTTTACTATATATTTGCCTTTACTAGTGATAGTTCCCTTTTCTAGAGATTCTTACCTCTTATTATAGCTTTTTCTTTTCCACTTAGAGAAGATCTTTTAACATTTCTTTTAGGATAGGTTTAGTACTGATGAACTGTTAGTTTTTGCTCATCTGAAAAGTTCTTTATCCAAATGATAATGTTGCTTGGTAGAGCATTGTATATGGTAGGTTTTTCCCTTTAGCACTTTCAGTATATTATGCAACACTTTAAATATATCATTCCATTTCCTTCTATCCTACAGGTTTCTGCAGAGAAATCAGTTCAGTTCAGTTGCTGTTATACCTGACTCTTTGCCTACCCCAGGAACTGCAGCACGCCAGGCTTCCCTGTCCATCACCAACTCCCGGAATTTACTCAAACTCATGTTTATCGAGTTGGTGATGCCATCCAACCATCTCACTCTCTGTTGTCCCCTTCTCCTCTTGCCTTCAATCTTTCCTAGCATCAGGGTCTTTTCCAAGGAGTCAGTTTTTTGCATCAGGTGGCTAAAATATTGGAGTTTCAGCTTCAACATCAGTCCTTCCAATGAATACTCAGGACTGATCTTCTTTATGATGGACTGGTTTGATCTCCTTGCAGTCCAGGGACTCTCAAAAGTCTTCTCCAACACCACAGCTCAAAAGCACCAATTCTTTGGCTCTCAGCGTTCTTTATGGTCCAACTCTCATATGCATACATGACTGCTGGAAAAACTATAGCTTTGACTAGATGGACCTTTATTGGCAAAGTCATGTCTCTGCTTTTTAATATGCTGTCTAGGTTGGTCATAACTTTTCTTCCAAGGAGCAAGCATCTTTTAATTTCATGGCTTCAGTCATCATCTGCAGTGATTTTAGAGCCCTCCAAAATAAAATCTGTCACTGTTTCTATTGTTTTCCCATCTATTTGCCATGAAATGATAGGGCCAGGTGCCATGATCTTTGTTTTTTTAATGTTGAGCTTTAAGCCAGCTTTTTCACTCTCCTCTTTCATCTTCATCAAGAAGCTCTTTAGATCCTCTTTGCTTTCTGCCATAAGCGTGGTGTCATCTGCATATCTGAGGTTATTGATATTTCTCCTGGCAATCTTGATTCCACCTTGTGCTTCTTCCAGCCCAGTGTTTCTCATAATGTACTCTGCATATGTTAGGTAAACAGGGTGACAGTATACAGCCTTGACGTACTCCTTTTCAGATTTGGAAACAATCTTTTCCGATTTGTTCCATGTCTAGTCCTAACTGTTGCTACTTGGCCTGTATACAGATTTCTCAAGAGGCAGGTCAGGTGGTCTGGTATTCCCATCTCTTTTTTTCCAGTTTGCATTATTTGTTGTGATCCACACAGTCAAAAGCTTTAGTATAGTCAATAAAGCAGAAGTAGATGTTTTTCTGAATTCTCTTGCTTTTTTGATGATCCAGCAGATGCTGGCA
The DNA here is from genome assembly GCA_007570785.1 of Antilocapra americana. Lineage (NCBI taxonomy): Eukaryota > Metazoa > Chordata > Mammalia > Artiodactyla > Antilocapridae > Antilocapra > Antilocapra americana. The sequence continues at coordinate 5,114,783 of ML662439.1, forward strand.
ATTTGATCTCTGATTCCTCTGCCTTTTCTAAATCCAACTTGAACATGTGGAAATTCTTGGTTCACATACAATTAGAGCCTCACTTGAAGAATTTTGAGTATAACTTTGCTATCGTGTGAGATTAGTGCAATTTTGGAGTAGGTTTAACATTCTTTCGTATTGCCTTTCTTTGGGTTTGGAATGAAAGCTGACCTTTTCCAGTCCTGTGTCTACTGCTAAGTTTTCCAAGTTTGCTAGTATTTTGAGTACAGTACTTTAATAGCATCATCTTTTAAGACTTGAAATAGCTTACTTCTACTAGCTTAGTTCATAGTCATGCTTCCTAAGGACCATTTGACTTCTGACTCCAAGATGTCTGGCTCTAGGTGAGTGATCACACCCTCATGGTTATCTTGGTCATTAACATCTTTTTTGTATAGTTCTTCTATGTATTCTTGCCACCTTTTTTTTTTTTTCCCCACCTTTTTTTAATATTTTTGGCTTCTGTTAGGTCCATACCATTTCTGTCCTTTATTGTGCCCATTTTTCATGAAATATTCCCTTGGTATGTCTAATTTTCTTGAAGAGATCTCTAGTCTTTCCCATTCTATTGTTTTCCTCTCTTTCTTTCTGTTGATTACTGAGGAAGGCTTTCTTATCTCTCCTTGCTATTCTTTGGAACTCTCCATTCAGATAGGTATACCTTTCCTTTTCTCCTTTGCCTATAGCTTCTCTTCTTTTCTCGGTTATTTGAAAGGCTTCCTCAGACAACCATTTTGCCTTTTTGCATTTGTTTTTCTCGGGGATGGTCTTCAGTACTTCCTCCTGTACAATGTCATGAATTTCTGTCCATAATTCTTCAGGCATTCTGTCTATCAGCTCTAATCCCTTGAATCTATTTGTCACTTCCACTGTATAATCAAAAGGTATTTGATTTATGTCATACCTGAATGGCCTAGTGGTTTTCCCTACTTTCTTCAATTTAAGTCTGATTTTTGCAATAAGGAGTTCATGATCTGAGCCACAGTCAGCTCCCGATCTTGTTTTTGCTGACTGTATAAAGTTCTCCATCTTTGGCTGCAAAGAATATAATCAATCTGATTTTGGTGTTGTCCATCTGGTGATGTCTGTTGTGTTGTTGGAAGCAGGTGTTTGCTGTGACCAGAGTGTTGTTTTGGCAAAACTGTTAGTTCTTGCCCTACTTCATTTTGTAGTCCAAGGCCAAATTTGCATGTTGCTCCAGGTATCTCTTGACTTCCTACTTTTGCATTCCAGTCCCCTATGATAAAAAGCACAGTTTTTGATATTAGTTCTAGAAGGTCTTGTAGGTCATCATAGAACCATTCAACTTCAGCTTCTTCAGCATTGCTTGTTGGGTCATAGACTTGGATTACTGTGATAGTGAATGGTTTGCCTTGGAAATGAACAGAGATCATTCTGTCATTTTTGAGATTGCACCCAAGTACTGAATCTTGGACTTTCACTGACTATGAGGGCTACTCCATTTATTCTAAGGGATTCTTGCCCACAATAGTAGATATAATGGTCATCAGAATAAATTTGCCCATTCCAGTACATTTTGGTTCACTGATTCCTAAAATATCGATGTTCAGTCTTGCCATCTCCTATTTGACCACTTCCAATTTGCCTTAATTCATGGACACAACATTCCAGGTTCATATGCAATATTGTTCTTTAAAGCATCGGACTTTGCTTCCATCACCCATCGCATCCACAACTTGGCGTTGTTTTTGCTTTGGCTCCATCTCTTCATTCTTTCTGGAATTATTTCTCCACTGATCTCCAGTAGCATATTGGGCACCTACTGACCTGAAGAGTTCATTTTTCAGTGTCCTATCTTTTTGCCTTTTCATACTGTTCATGGGGTTCTTAAGGCAAGAATACTGAAGTGGTTTGCCTTTCCTTTCTCCAGTGAACCACGTTTTGTCAGAACTCTCCACCATGACCTGTCCATCTTGGGTGGCCCTACATGGCATGGTTCATAGTTTCATTGAGTTAGACAAGGCTGTGGTCAATGTGATCAATTTGATTAGTTTTCTGTGATTGTGGTTTTCATTCTTTCTGCCCTCTGATGAATAAGGATAAGAGGCTTATGAAAGCTTCTTTGTGGTATAGACTGAGTGTGGGGGAAACTGGGTCTTATCTGATGGGCAGGACCAAGCTCAGTGAATCTTTAATCCAATTTTCTGTTGGTGAGTGGGGCTTTGTTCCCTCCCTGTTGTTTGGCCTGAGGCCAAACCTCCACCAGAGACTCCTGGACACTTACAGGCAAATGTGACTCAGTCTCTTGTGGGGACACTGCTCCTTTCTCCTGGCTCCTGGTGCACACAAGGTTTAGTTTGTGCCCGCCAAGAGTGTTTCCCCAGTCCTCTGAAAGTTCTATAATCAAATCCCACTGGCCTCCAAAGTCAAATTTGGTGGGGTTTCTCAGTCCCTTTGCTGGATCCCCTGGTTGGGAAATCTGTTGTGGGTCCTAGAACTTTCTTATCAGTGTGAGAATTTCTTTGGTATAATTGTTCTTCAGTTTGTGGGTTGTCTGCTTGACAGCTTTATTGTGGGGCTAATGGCACCCTCCTCCAAGAGGGCTTATGCCACACTCTTTATGACCCAGGTCTGCTACAGCCAGAGCCCCTGGCCCTGTGGCAGGCCACTGCTGACCTGTGCCTCCACAGGAGTCACTCAAACACTCAAAGGTGGGTCTGGCTCAGTCTCTATGGGGCCTCTGGGTCCTGGTGCACACAAGATTTTTTGTTTTTTGTTTTTGTTTGTTTGTTTTTTTTTTTACTAGTTTTGCCATACAATGACATGATATCACCATGGGTCCACACATGCTCCCCCTCCAGAACCCCCCTCCCCCCTTCCCTCCCCCCGGGAAATCTCGACGCACCAGCCCCGAGCATCAATCCTGGGCTGGCGACCGATTAGACATATGATAATTAACATGTTTCAATGCCATTCTCCCATATCATCCCACCCTTACCCTCATCCACAGAGTCCACGAGTCTGTTCTATACATCTGTGTTCCTTTTGCTGTCTCGCATGCTGGGTTCTCGTTACCGTCTTTCTAAATTCCATATATATGCGTTAATATACTGTATTGTTGTTTTTCCTTCTGGCTTACTTCACTCTGGATAATGGGCTCCAGTTCCGTCCACCTGAGTAGAACTGATTCAAATGAATTTTTTTTAATGCTGAGTAATATTCCATTGTGTATATGTATCACAGCTTTCTTATCCATTCGTCAGTTGATGGGCATCTAGGTTGCTTCCATGTCCTGGCTATTGTAAACAATGTGGCAATGAACATTGGGGTACACGTG
>ML662439.1:5118201-5170484 GCA_007570785.1 Antilocapra americana
TTTTTTTTGGTGGGATCCAACATTCTCCTGTCGATGGTTGTTCAGCAAGGAGTTGGAATTTTGGAGTTCTTGCAGGAGAAGATGAGAGCACATCTTTCTACTCCACCATCTTGTATTAAGTCCTTCTACTCTGCCATCTGTATTACTGCAGTCGCTTCTACCAGTCTCCCTCTTCACCCTGTTACTCTTCTATAGACTGTTACAACTTGCTTCGGATCCTGTCATTCCTCAACTGATAACCTTATGGGGATTCTCTTGTATATGATTCTTTTTCTCTTACTACCTTTAGAACTCTCTCATTATTGAACTTCTTCCATTTTGAGTATGTCTTAGTGTGGATCTGTTTGGGTTCATCTTGCTTGGGACTCTCTGTACCTGGATATCTGATTCCTTCTTCGGCTGTGTGCTGGGTCCTCTCCTTTGCTCAGTGTCCAGCAGGACCCTATTGGGAGGAGGGTCAGGTCCCTAGTTGCTGGAGAAAAAGTCCTGAGGGTTGAATCTGAGCTTGTTCCAATCCTTCTAAGTGTGTGCTCTCCATCTTCCCAGCAACTAACTGCTGCCTCCATCCAGAGGGAAGTGGTCCTTGAGCAAGAGAGGCTGGTGTAGGTTTTCAGCCTGAGGCAGGGCATGGGCTGTGGCAGTCCTGGTCCCAGTCAGAGCTCTGGATCTGTTGACTCCATGGACACTAGCAATGGCCACCCTCACCCTGTTAAGATGCCTTGTAGGGTCTGAGTAGGCTCCATCCTGCACAACTGTTCACTCATCCTGGCCGCATTTTCCCCTGCCCTATTGTGGAGCTGTGCCATGGAACAAGAGGGTCAGGGCAGATACTTAGTTCACGCTGGGGCACAGGCTGGGACATATATGGAAGCAATTGCGGGAAACTGCCCAGAGTCCCAGACAATTTCAGTTTGCTTCCTCCACCTTGTTTTGGGAGAGAGCAAGGTGTGTGCACACATTCTTTGTGAGTGGAGTCTAGGTTTCTCACAGTCCTGCTGTCAGTCCCACTGGTTTTTAAACCAGCTAAGTGGACTTGCCCTCCCAGTGTTGGACCCCAGGGCTGAGGTGCTCAATATGTAGTTTGAACTGCTCACTCCACAGGGAGGATATCTGAGCCCATGTAATCCCCCTCCTCTCTGTGTCCCCTTCTAGAGGCACGGGTCCCAACCTGATCACTTCCCTTCCCTTCTTACCTCTTTGCCTTGGCAGGATAAGAGTCTTTCTGCCAGCCTCGTTTGTTTTCAGTGAGAATTGCTATGTATGTAGATGTGTTTTTGGTGTGTTTGATGTGTTTGTCCATGTCCTCCTACTCTGCCATGTTGATCCATTTTCTGAAAAAGTGTTATTTCGAATCTGGCTATAGTTTGTGATAATCGACCAAGGAAAAGCAAAATGTTCCGATTAGTTTGGGTAAACCTTAATGGTTGTGGTGGTAATGTAGCTCAAGGTTTATGGTCAGAACTTAGGTGGAAGAGGTATAGACAAATAAGAGTTATGTTAGTGTAAGTAATAAAATAGGAGGAATTTTTGATCTTTCGCTTGTGAGTGGTTACAATAGAAACGCTGGTTCTTGGAGACAGGGTAGAGAGAAGGGCAAGAATAGGCTTGAATGTGAGAAAAGAGATGGCTCATATAAAATTCCATGAGTGGGGACATGAAGACAGCAGAACAGCATAAAATATAATGTTGTCTGTTCTTGTCACACTGTACTAAAATCTGTCTTTCCCAGATCATCAGCCAAATCTGCTATCTACCAGGGCTTTGTGTTGGTGGTGCTTTGAGAACTACAGAAAGAGGCAAAGTGAGGCATATAGTGAAGTAGCCCAGATAATGGTAGCTCCAGGAGAACGACTGACCAGTGGGATGATTAAAAAACAATTCAGCAAGAGCAGGAGTTCCGACTACATGAATGTTAGCCCCTGAGGATGCTCAGAGAAGATGAGGGAAGTATGTGCTTCAGTGATTGTCATGGGGACCACAACCTTTTTTTTTTTTGGCGTGGGGAATGAAAGTCGGGGAAGCACATGCACAACGGATATCTGAATTACACAACTAAAATCTGAGGTTTCTTTTTCTGCCAAAGAAGTGTTGTTTTTAAGTTAAATCTTGTCATGATTTTAAGCAGTATAAAGAAGGCAGTGCTCCATGGGTTCTGCTGTTTGCTAGAGTTCTCTTTTTGCTTTGTTAATATAGAATCATTGTTGGGCTTCCCTGATGGCTCAGACAGTAAAGAATCTGCCTGCAATGCAGTGGATGTAGGTTCAATCTCTGAGTTGGGAAGATCACCTAGAGAAGGGAATGGCTACCTACTCCAGTATTCTTGCCTGGAGAATTCTATGGATAGAGGAAACTGGCAGGCTACAATCCATGGAGTCGCAAAGAGTCAGACATGACTGAGTGACTGAACATGCACAAATCCATGTCACTTGGGTTGGAGTTCTGGAGAAATTCCCAAAGCTCCAGCTGAAATAGCTTCAGGACTAAGAGAGCAGAGTCTAATATCAATTTGTGTTTAATTTGTGAAGTTGTTGTTGTTTAGTTGTTAAGTGGTATCTGACTTTTTTATGACCCCATGGACTGCAGCCCACCAGGAGTCTCTGTCTATGGGATTTTCCAGGCAAGAATCCTGGAGTGGGTTGCCATTACCTTATCCAGGGGATCGTCACAACCCAAGAATCAAACCTGTGTCTCCTTCATTGGCAGGTGGGTTCTTTACTCCTGAACCACCAAGGAAGCCCTAATTTGAGAAGTAGTAGCAGACGACTTTGGGCTACTAGCTTTGGGGTCCCAGATCTGGGATAGGACTGGGTCCTTGGCTAACTCCAGTGAAAGTTCTTTGATTTCCAGAAAAGAGACTTTGAAATGTCCACACTGATAAATCATTAGCCCAAAGTCCTTTGATCCTATAGTCTCTATCTTGGAAAGGATAAAGAAAAGGCTTATTTTCACCAAGAGGTTGATTTCTGTAATAGAAGTTTCTTCTGTTAGAATTCTTGTTTGCAATTTTAATTATTAACCAAGATAAAACTGCTGTTTGGTTTTATTTAGTGGAAACAAACTAACCCTCACTGAGTGTCTAGTTAGAAATCAGGCACCTTTATGCACATTATTGATTTAATCCTTATTACAGTCTATGAGGTTGATATTATGTTTCTTATTAACAGATAAAACAGCATAGCCACCTTGTTTGATGCCATTCAGTTGTTAGTTAGAGGAGTGGGCATTTGATTGGAAATGTTTGCTTACAAAGTTCATGTTTTCTTCCAGTTAAGCTGCTGGTCTAGAAAGTTGTAAAATTTGAACTTTGTAATTTCCCTATTCTTGACATTACCTGTAAGTAGAATTTTGACTTCTAGGATCTTGCTCATCTTACTTTTACTGTAAAATTTTTTTAATAAATTTAAACTAAATTTGCATTCACTTTTATTTTTGTTGTTAATAAAATTGTAATGAATTGCTTCTCTAAGTCCTAGTTAGAAAAGAAGGTTATTTATTCTTTTTCATCTTTAGATGACTGTCTGTAAAGTGATAATTTATATTAAGGTACTTATTTTACCATTAAAGTGAAGTGAAGTCACTCAATCGTGTCCAACTCTTTGCGACCCCATGGACTGTAGCCTACTAGGCTCCTCTGTCCATGGGATTTTCCAGGCAAGAATACTGGAGTGGGTTGCCATTTACAAATATAACTTATTTTTCAAATTTTAGCGTAACAAACCAGCTCAGGGCCCCTGTGTTACTCTCTCAATGCCGCCCCCTCCCCCCTCGTACTTTTTATTTATAGCACTTTTAGCTTTCACTTTCGAATTTGGTTTACTCAGTTGTATCTCTAGGGTGAATAGTGCACAAGATTTAAATGGATTTATAGTAATTCTTTATCATTGGCTTACAATGCAAACTCCATGTACATCACAGGCTATAGTGGGGGATCTTTCTCAGGACGAACATGAGCTGCTCTGAAGCAGAGTCAACATAATGTGTTTTTCCTAAAGAGAAACAAAGGTGGGGAGACTACAGAAAAAGATACTGAGTTATTATTATTATTGTTTTGGCTCCACTGGCTCTTTGCTGCTGGCGGGCTTTTCTCTAGTAGTAGCAAGCGGCGGCTGCTCTTCATGGCAGTGCGCGAGCTTCTCGTTGAGTGCCTGCACCTGATGAGGAGCACGGGCTTCAGGACGTAGGGGCTTTAGTAGCTGCAGCACCTGGGCCCAGTAGTTGCGGCACCTCTGCTCTGGAGCACAGGCTCAGTAATTGTGTAGGGGCTGAGTCGTTCCGCGGCAGGTGGGGTCTTCCCCGATCTTGAATCAAACCTGTGTCCCCTGCATTGGCAGGTGAATTCTTTGCCACTGAGCTACCAGGGAAACCCATTACCGAGTTATTAAGGATCACACGTTTTATTGAATATTATTGAAAGCCAAAATGAGTAACTACAATTACAAACGTTTTCACGTCCTCCTAATATTAAAAGCAAAGCATGCCTGTCAAACAAATAATGAAAACCTAAAAATCAGAGAACAGATCCCAAAAGACAGTAAAAACACTCAGTGCAAGTACAAACCTTTTATCTAGGTCTATTAAACACACATTGCTGTAGTAGTACTCACAGGTCCCCTCAATATTTAAAACCTGACTTTCATCTAGAATAGGTCCATCTTTTCATTCTGATTCATAGCAGCCAGTTATCTTCTTTTTCTGATATTTGTCACAGCTTGTAATTTTCTATTTAATTATGTGTTTACATGTTTAACGTCTGTCTTTCCTCACGTCTTTCCTATAGTCTCATCACTATAAACTCTATAGAGGCAAGACTACATCTCTTTTGTTCAAATCACGCGCGTGGTGGCTGCCAACCATGCCCGGCAGAGAGTTGTTACACAGTAGTTCGTTGAATGATGAATAACTAGGATCGGTAATTTCTGCAAACAAGGCTGCTGCGGCCAGCACAGCAGGTAGGGATTGAAAGTGATCAACACACAGTCTGGGAAAAAGAAACTAGAGACAGAATTAAAGTTTTAGAGATGCGATCAGGGGACTCAAGACCGCGTGGATCAAGAGCCCTGTTCCTTGGAGCCACATCACTTTTATTTAGTGTCTTGGTAAGCAGAAGGTATCTGTCGTGCTACGATAAAATCAGACTCCTGTGTCCCTGGTCACGTCTCTCATTTTATTGATCACTGTGAACTACCTTTGTTATTTTCTTCTACAAAGGGTATCACCCAGCTGGAGATCATACCCCCACATACGCCTTGGGAAAACATCTTGGTGTGTGTACAAGCAGCATTCTGAACTTGTGCTGACCCAGCATTCCAAGGTCCACTCTGAGTTTTTCCTTAGCTTAGCAGGGCATGATAGCCCCAGCTAATAACCCGATATACTTTTGTTTAGATTATACTGTATTGCTCTATTATGCTTTTATTCTTTACCCATGGTGTCTTTCTCATGGCTTAGCCAGAGCAACAGGCAGCTGATTATTAACCCTGTCCTGGGCCATCTTTAAATAAGAAAGTGTCACATTTGACATCTCTGCGAATATTAGTGTTGTTAAAAAGACACCTTGTTAAAAAAAATTCTTTCTTGTTAAATTAATCTTGGTCATTATGCATTTTCCAGATTCATGGGAAATTATGGGTATGAAAGTAATTCGTGAGATTGCAAGAAACTTCCAAAGGCTGGGTGCAAGCATTGAGAGAGGTTATCGAGGGAATGTCTACCGGACTGCTGCTACTGAAAACATCATACTCACTGAGGGGTGCTTTGGTTCAGGGGATTTGAATTCTGTCTGGCAAACACCATGGAGGTGCCTCAAGATTCGTTGATATTCAGTTGCTAGATCGTATCTGACTCCTTGTGAACTCATGAACTGCAGCATAGCCAGGCTTCCTTGTCCGTCACTACCTCCCTGAGTTTGCTCAAACTCATTTTCATTCAGTCACTCGTGCCATCCAACCATCTCATCCTCTGTTGCCCCCTTCTCCTCTTGCCCTCTGTCTTTCCCAACATCAGGGTCTTTTCCAAAGAGTCAACTCTTCCCATCAGATGGCCAAAGTACTGGAGCTTCAGCTACAGGATTAGTCCTTCCAATGAACACTCAGGGTTGATGTCCTTTAGGATTGACCCGTTTGATCTCCTTGCTGTTCAAGGGACTCTCAAGATCTTCTCCAGCACCACAGTTCAAACACATTAATTCTTTGACATTCAGCCTTCTTTATGGTCCAAGTGTTACATCTGTACATAAGTACTGGAATTAGTTAAGAAGAGCTAGTTGTTATAAAGTTTTAAAGATCTATATTTTAAGTTATTTGTTTTAAAAGATTACAAAATCACACATGTTTTTTTGTAGACTTAAGTTGGGTTTGTTTTAGTCCATTTTTTCCCTGTAATTTACTATGTATGATTTATCTTTTAACAATGACCGGAAGGCCTTTACATTCTTTGAATCTTCTTTTTCTGATATGTATATTGTCTCTTGGTTTATATTTGCTACTCTAACCATCAAAATATGAAAAATATCTAAGATACTGGAAAGGGCACACTTTACAGAAACAAATGTTGCTGGTTTCTGAGGTCACCAGGTTGCTCATGGCAAACTATGGCTGAACACTTGAAAATGCTTCTTGGGATAATACTACAAAGTATTGTAATCAAAGCAGTATGGTATTGGCACAAAAATAGACACACAGTGATCACTGGAACAGAACAGGGAGCCCAGACACCTACAGTCAATCTACAATGAAGAGACAAGAATACACAATGGAGAAAAGATAGTCTTCAGAAAGAGGTGTTGGAAAAGCTGGACAGCTACATATAAATCAGTGAAATTAGAGTATTCCCTTACCCATATACAAAAAATAAGTTCAAAATAGTTTAAACACCTAAGTATAAGACATGACATCATAAAATTCCTAGAAGAGAAAATAGGCAAAACTTTCTCTGACATAAATTGTAGCAATATTTTCCTAGTTAGTCTTCCAAGGCACAAGAAATAAAAGCAAAAACAAACAATCCAGCCACTCTATATCTTTTGATTAGTGAGCTCAGTCATTTTACATTTAGGGTGATTATTGATAAATGGGGACTTAGTACTGCCATTTTATCTTTTGTTTTCTAGTTGTTCTATATCTCTATTTCCATGTGTTTCTGTCTGATATTTTAGTTTGGTGCTTTCCCATGATATTTTTCTTGGTTTCCTCTTTTTTTAAATGTTTCATGTCTCTGCTCTAGATTTACGTTTTGTGGTTACCATGAGGTTTGTACAGAACATCTCACAGATAAAATAGTCCTTTTCCTGCTGATAACATCTTATCTTCACCTGCCTATACAGGTTCCATCCTTTCCTCCTTCCCCTTTTATGTTTAGCTTGTCTCAAATTATCCCTTTTAATGGTGTGAGTTGGTTACCAGATTGAAGTAGTTATAGTTATTTTTACTGCTTTCCCCCCTTTAACATTTGTGCTGTAATTGTTTAACAACTTATTCTGATATAGAGTTGCAATTTTCTGATTCCTTTTGTCTATTTAGCACCTTACACAAAGTTTGCTATACTTGCCTTTTCATTCCAGGTATAGGAGCTCTTCAAAATTTCTTATAAGGCAGGTTTAGTGGTAATGAAATCCCTCAGCTTTTGTTTATCTAAGAAAGTCTTTATTTCTCTTTCATATGTTAGAGATGACTTTGCTGAATAGAGTGTTCTTGGCTGATACTTTTTATCTTTCAATATTTTGAGTGTGTCATTCTACTCTCCGCTGGCCTGTAGAGTTGCTGTGGAGACATCTGTTGTAGCCTAACGAGGTTCCTTTATAAGTCACTGTCCTTTCCTCCTTGACTGCCTTTAAAATTCTTTCCTGTTATTAAATTTTGACAGTTTTAATATATTGTGTTTTGGAGAATTTCTTTTTGCATTGGGGTAATTCGGCGTTCTCTTAGCTTTGTAGACTTGTTTACCTAGTTCCTTCCTCAGGTTTGGGAAGTTCTCAGCCATTCCACTAGCACAAACTGACTCCAGATGTCCTTCTCAGGGATTAAATCGTGAGTTATAGGAGATTGCTCCTATTCCAACAATCTCTCCCTTATAGTGTCTGGTTTAGAATGCTTATGATTGATTTCAACATGTTTTTCTAATTCTTGCTGATACATGTGAGCCAGATTTTGTAGTTGCTTTTTTAAATAAACAATTTCCCTAGTCAAACTGAGATTTGAATGCATTTATTGGCCTAGAAATCATGAGGAGAAGTAAAGGTATACCTTTAAGGAGGCAAGTATCATTTTATGAGGTATTCACCTTAGTAAGGCTCCTTGTGGTCTCCAGGCAAGGAGAGGCTACTCCCTGTGGCAAGAGGGAGTGGCACACTTCTTTAGGCCTATAGCGTTTATGAGAATCTGTGGTTCAAAGTTAAGATAGTCCAGTTCAGTTTTAAGATATCACCCCTTTCCTATCATCGCTCTGGTTTTAGTGACAGATTTATAGATGAAAACTTCTCTGCAATTTTGCTAATACCATAATTAAATCATTGGCCTGATTTTTCAGCCCAATCTGTTCTCTAGTTGTAGAAGATAAGGAGACATTTAAATGTTTCTATAGAAGTCTTGCGGTTGTTAGTCATACTCTTGGTGGCTTGTTGTCTGACTCAAGCCTATCATTTTTTTTTTTCCTTCAGTGCATTGATGGCACTTAACAATAACTATCTCCACAGTCCTCATAATTACCATTACCATCTTATTCCTCAAGTGCTAATAATACTGCACAAGGCAGCACATATCCTGTAATCTGTATCCCATCCAAATTAATCACAGGAGACTCACAGAAATTTTATCCCAAGAGCATGCCCAGAGAGACTCTATCTCACTTACTACCAGTGTATTAGTTATCTGTTGCTTAGCGCCTTAAAACAAACGTTTGTGTTCTCAAAGTGTCTGTTGGTCAGGAATCAGGGAACAGCTGAGCTGAGTGGTTTGGTTCAGGGTTTCTCACAAAGCTGTAACTGAGGTATTGGCCAGGGCTGGTCATCTCAAAGCTTGGCTCAGGAAGAATGTTCTTCCAGTTTCACTTACAAAGCTGTTCACAGGCCTCAGAAGATCAGTTTCTAAGCTCAGGCCCTCTCCTCAGTTTTCTTCTTGATGAACCAGCTGGCTTCTCCCAGAACAAGCAATCAAAGAGAGACACGCCCCAGATGGAAGAGAACTCAATTTCAGAAATAATATCTCATCATTTCTGCTGTGAAAATTGAGTCATTAAGTCCAACCCACATTTAAGGAGAGGGGATTACAGAAGGGCATGAATACCAGAAGGTGGGGGTCATTGGGGTCCATCTTACAATGGGGTCCAGCTCACAATTGTACTTGCATAACTGATTTTTTTTCACTTAGCATAATGTCTTCAAGTTTCATCCATGTTATCAGCCATGTGTCAGAGTTTCCTTCCTTTTAGGGCTGAATATAATTCCATTATGTGTACATGCACAATTTGTTTTTAATCCATCATCTGTTGATGTACACTTGGGTTGCTTCCACTTTTTGGCTATTATGAATAACGCTGCTATGCACATGGGTGTAAGAGTGTGTTTTTAAAGCCAACTATCAAAGTAGACAATTGGAGTTCAATCTTAGAAGGATACTCTGTGGACTGTGTATTTTCTAGCAACTTTTGTCAGTCATTGGCTAAGGGCTTCTTGCGAGGTACAAATTTCCTGGAACTTGTGGCTTATTGAATGTACAATAAGCTCATGAATGGTGAGTTTTGTTTCTTTGGTGTGAAATGAGGCAGAACTTGATGTGGAAGAAACACAGTGTGCAAGGAAACATGGGCTCAGATATAGAAAAAACTATGAAATGGGAGTATCCTGGGTGTTTTTTGTTTATTTGAAGGGTCTGGGGTTGGGTGATTCAAATCAACCTTAATCTAGCTCTATAAGGGAGGATGTTCCTGGGTGACACTTCGCCACATAAGAACAATGGTGATGAAGCGGTGACAGTAGAAGCTGGATATGAGCCCATTGCTAAATGAATCAGAGGCAAGCAGAAAGAAACAGCATTGTGTGGACAATTCTTCTAAATTGTGAAATTATGCAAATGGTATTTAGTTAGTGAGCATCATACTTAAAGTAACAGGACACAGCGAACACTAAAAAGAAGAAAGAAAAAAAAAAGTTGAAACATTTCTAAAGCAACATTTGTGATTTGAATTTCAAATTTTCAATTTGTATACCAATGAATAAATTGGATTCCCTTTCCTTAAGTTTAGGTGAAAATAGGCGGATTAAATCAGTTATGAGATTTTCAAAATGATGTGAAGCCCCAAGAGTAAGGAATATGTAAGTAGGCTTATACTCTCTTGGGGAATATTCTTGGGGAATACTAATGCCCAGTTTATAGCTAGTGTCTGGTTTGTGGGCCAAAGGTAGGTGCTAGAACTTAGAATTCTAGAGATAACTTCTCCTTTAAAATAGAACAACAAAAATCATGTCTTTTTATAAATTATGAACTTAAATTTGGGCTAGAATTTTATGAGCTAACTTCGGTAAGTTAATGTGCATTTAAAGCAATACCAAATTGGAAATAAAATTCTAGTGGTAAGGGTAGGTGATCATTCAAGTATTTTAAGAATTATGTATTTTATAAAGTAATAAAACAAAATACATAAAGGAAGGAGATTATTTGCAAATTCCTGAAACCTCCTTCAGTTGCCTGTATGTGGCTTCTCCAGCCATGATTTTCCTTCCATTGCCTCCCCGACCTCCACACACCCTTTCTCTTGGCCCCAAATACTCAGACATAAAAATTACGTGAGTCACTTGCCATTTTCCAGTTTTCATTAATTCAACTGCTTCATTGATTTTGTCAAGATTCAAAGTATGGGTAATTAGTGCATCTAGGTTAATCTTCTTTGCCATATAATCAGAAACCAGTTTAGAGGCACCATCTCTGCCTTTCCAGCCTGGAAATACACAGATTAACAATAGATTTTATACACGAGAGCCATTATACAAGAAAGGCCCTACAATTTGTTGCTGAGGCATTGGCTTACAAGGATTTCCTACTAACTTGTCTGGACCATCCAGAGAATGAATGCCTGTCCCAGCCATATACTTTATGTGGAAGGCTATTATTCTGGAGGAGACCTCTGGGCTTGCAGAGGAGTATTTGTTTACAGCAACTAGAACATGGACCTCTTCTTAGAGATGCTTCGTGTGTGTGTGTGTGTGTGTGTGTGTGTGTGTGTGTGTGTGTGTTGATCTGCAGCTTCATGAAATAGCCAAATATTTTTTTTTTTATTGTTTTTGCCATACATTGTCATGATATCACCATGGGTTTACATATGCTTCCCCTCCGGAACCCCCCTCCCTCCTCCCTCCCCCCTGGGAAATCTCGCTGTACCAGCCTCGAGAGAAGAACTTTCTCCATGGCAATGCTCAGTGACAGCTTTTGAAAAATGAATGTTTATAAAGCGAGATAAGAGTACAATGTGCCTTCAGGAAGTAAAATTGAACAGGAAAAGATGGGGTCAGTTAAGATAATATAAAACTTAGCATTGTATTTTCTCTGTTCTTGTGATTCTCAAGAAACTGTCTTCATGTTTAGCACTGTGCTGAGCGACATGCCCAGTGAGTCAGTGACCACACAGAATTTGGTGGTCTGCTCATTTCTGCAAAGGGTGAGTGTGTGATTTTGCAAGGAGGCAAGTGCCCTAAGCAGCTGGTTCTATGACAGGGTCTTGGCAGTTACTTGCTTTTCTTGGTTCCAGCCCCAACCAGTTTCTCCAGCCTTCCCAAAACTATTCTCAACATAATCTAAAACACTTATAGTACATTTATTTTCTGTTTAAGTTGGTTTTAATTATTTGTAATCCAGAATTCTAACACTCTGTGTTATAACATGAGGCATGGTGTGTTTTTCTATATGTTTTTATCATTTAAAAAGTTGAAGTGTAATTAATATGTAACATATTTGTTTCATATGTATAATATAATGATTTGATATATGTTTATATTATGAAATTATTATTATTAAACTAAGTTTAGTTAACATCCATCACTACACATAGTTACCATTTTTTTTTGTGATGACAACTTTTGATGTCTTTTCTATCCGTTGATTGATGATTTGATAAAGCATTTTTATATCTATGTAAAGAACATTTTCACTTGTTTTTTGTTTCTTCTTTTAACCAAAAAAATAAACAAAAAAAAAGAGATGGGTCCAGGAACATAGAACTAGGCTAGATAGTGTTTCTGAACAAGGACACTTATTTTAGGGGGAAATTTTTTCACTGTGTACATTATAGGATGTTTAGCAGTCCTGTCATTAGAGGCTATCCTTTAACTGAAAACTTTGGGAACCAGTGGATTATACTATCTATAGAAGGAATTAACTTACATTCATGACCATTATATGAATGCATAGGTGTTGAGCGAAATAGTTTCCTTGTGAGTTTTATTTGAAGTATTAGCGATCCTATTTTTACAAGAGTTAACTGAGTATGTGTATTTGGAATCAACAATTATTGTCCCTGAGGGAAATATTGTCTCTAGAGGGAAACAGCAATGGGTATGTCTAATTATCCCAAATGGGGGAACTGATAATTAAACTGATTTATTACTTTTTTTGGCTGGCCATGCCATTTATCTACTGTACGCCTATGAATTCAGTAAGATTCCTGGTGTCTACAGTATACTGCCGTAAGTAGTTGGGAGAACACAAATGGATCACCAATCCCCAAAATTCAGGTAGCTCCTGGTTCTCATCTCTTTTGCCCAAGAATTCAGATTTCCCCCAAATCTCTGGATAAGTTTATTTCTTGTAAGTATCAGGTTGCTTGCTTGTGAGCCTAGAGTCCTACACAGATTTATTTTAGTTTGTTTTCTACTTCCTCAGTAAGAAAACTCTTCTAAAGTCTTTAAAATATATAAGTTCTAAGACAGGTTTAAAAAATGGAAAACCAAGGGATTCTATGAAAATTATTTTTTTCCTCTAGAAAAAATATTCTCTTTCACTTTTATTGGTCATTTCTCTTTTCAATCATGAGTTCATTATGTCTAATGTCTTTGAGTTGTACAATGCCAACTCGATTGTTTTGGGTAAGATTTAACATTAGTTGAACCATTTACTAATAATTCAGTATATTCCCCAAAGAATTCCAGTTGGCCATCATATAACTGAATTGAATATGGTTATTGATCACAGTATCGCCTTTCCTTTTTGATTTAGAATTTGCATTAAACTTTGAACACTAATCAATTAAATAAAAGTCTCTTACTTTGCATGAGAAAAAAATTACTAAGAAGCAACTGCATACATCAATATTCATCCCCTTATCTTAGATACTTGGTGTTGAAACAAAAACTACAATCTAAAGCTCTCATTCAAGCATTCATTACACATTTCTCTACTTCCCTCCTCTATAATCCCACACATTTCCATTCTTCCTTGAATCATTCATACCTCCATAAACGGATCCCTTTAAAGAACGTCCTGAGAAGAACAAGTGGCCACTGATATTGAGCTGGACACCAATGATCAACCCAATAATCACACAGACCCCATGGCTCTCACGGCAGGAGGCCAGGGCAGCTGCCTGTTGTAAAGCAATGTGAAACAACAAGGAGGTTAAAAGGTGTACTTGAGAGCTAGACCTAAGCCTGAATCTCAGCTTGACTGTTCTCAGTGATCTGAGACATGCTTTTCTGATGCTCCTTGTCCTTATTTGAAATAATATTTATCTTTTAAGAGTGCACTGAAATATAAATAAGACATTGTGTGCTACAGAGTATAGTATCTGGTACAGTAGTGAAAATCAAAAAATGAAAATAAAGGCATCCACGGTAGTAGTAATAATAATAATGACAATAATAATTTTTATAAGAACCATTACTGACACTGGTGGTTAGTTAGAGATGACATATTCATAGGGCTTCCCAGGTAGCCCTAGTGGTAAAGAACCTTTCTGCCAATGCAGGAGATGTTAGAGAGGCGGGTTCAAACCCTGGGTTGGGAAGATCCCCTGGAGAAGGGAATGGCAACCCACCCCAGTATTTTTGCTTGGAGAATTCCATGCACAGAGGAGCCTGGAGGGCTATAGTCGGTGGGGTTACAAAGAGTCAGACATGACTGAAGCGACTTAACATATTCTTTTAGATACTGAAAAATATAGCTGGCTATTTGTATAGCATCATATATTAGCAAAGTTATAAATAAGCATGTTCCCATTATTTATTTTCAAACTCTATTTTTCGGAGCAAGAGTATCTGCAGGAAAGCCTGTGACAAAGATTTTGTTATATCATTTTACAGATGAGTGGACTTATGTGTAGTGAGGAATGGAAACATTTTGTAAGCTGAGGAAAGGGCCTCAGTTGGAAGAGACAGATCTCGGGTTTTCATGGAGCTGATTAGAAGATGGAGACATGCAACCCAATAGTATGCTATTTCTATAGTCCCAAAGAAAGAGAGTCTCAAATTGTGAAGTAATTTCCTATCCATTTGTATTCTTACATAAACCATATTTAGCCAGAAAAATTACTGTTTTTTTCCTTCATTCTTGAAATGAACTCTTTTAATCAAGGTTGGTAAATAATGTTTCTTGGACGATTATCTCAGATCCAACATGAAAGACTTCGCTGAAAGTTTAGAGCTTTGCAGGGTCATTAATTATTCTTATCACACTTAAGTCTTCTGGCTTGGAAGTTATAGTTACTAAACTGCTCCTTATTATGAAATAATTCAGTGAGAATTCCTTACAAAGCGTTTTTCTTTTCCTGCCTATTGTAGGCTGTCTGCTTATTTGAAGGAATAGTATTGATATAATGGAACAGAGGGAGAAGAAAACTCAGTATGGGAGCTCAGTGTTTGGGACAGTGAATAGATGTATGAGTGTAGACAGAAGGTACCAGGTGGGATGTCAGAGGCACAGAGAAAATTAAATGGAAGATTGTGGAGGGAATTTTAGAATTTTCTCTCAGTCAAAAATCTAAAATAAAGACTGGGGGCTTCCCTGGTAGTCCAATCGAGAAGAATCTGCCTTCCAATGCAGGGAACACAGCTTTGATACCTGGTCAGGGAAGATCCCACATGCCCTGGCACAACTAAGTCCATGTGCCACAACTCTGAGCCCATGCACTGCAACTGCTGAAGCCCGGGCGCCTAGAGCCCGTGTTCCACAAGAGACAATCCATGGAAATGAGAAGCCCGTGCACCACAATAAAGAGTGGCCTTCACTCAGCACAATTAGAGGAAGCCCTATGTGCAGCAATGAAGACCCACCACAGGCAATAAATAAATAAATTAAAAAAAAAAAAACAACTGGTAGAAATATTGGTAATTTTCACAACTGAGAATCACATACCACAGTTTCTGGATTTCCAATGACCTCAAAGCTGAAGTCCACACCATCACTTGTCAGATCAAATATAACTTCTTGGATGGGTTTCTCATAGTCCTGTGGGTTGATGCACTCAGTGGCACCCACTTCCTTTGCCTTCTCAAATTTGTCTTTATTGATGTCCACTGCAATGATCCTGGTTGCTCCAGCTGCTTTGCAGCCCATGATAACAGACAGGCCAACTCCTCCCAGGCCAAACACAGCACAAGTGGAGCCTGGGGTCACCTGCATACCCAAAGGCAGAAAAAAAGAGCAAAGGGAACATATACTGTTACTTAATTGGACAGACAAGATCTGAATGTACTTTGTTATGAGACATAAACAAAGGCCATTTTCAAATAAAACATGTGACTAGAGAGTTTTAGCTTCTCAACATATTTCTAGATATGGGATACTTTTTGACAGAGGAGCAAAAACTAACCTGTAAAAAGAGTTTTAAGTCTCAGGAATTAGGGTTTGTAGAAGTTTAATGAACTTTCATTGACTCTTAAGACTTACTTAACAGAGTATTTAATTTCACATATTTTTGAGTTTTCCAGCTTCTTGCAACATTTCCCTTCTCTTTTCTTTTGGATATCCGTAAACTTTGCTTCACTTACAATGTCAGTGCCTTGCAAAGGTAAAGACTTATTTTTTATTGGGTCTAAAAGAGACTAATTTAAATTGAACCCCATCCTAAGTCTCTGGATAGTATGGGGACTAATGGAGATTGGAAAAAATGAAGAGCTAAAATTCACTTGCTGCTTCAGCCTGGATGGGAGAGGGGTTTGGGGAAGAATGGACATGGCTGAGTTTGGCTGAGGGCCTTTGCTGCTCACCTGAAACTATCACAACATTGTTAATCGGCTATATACTCCAATACAAAATAAGAAATTCAAAAGAAAAAAAAATTTAAAAAGGAAATTTATTAACCACTTAAAGAAAGAAGCTAGGCAGGTTTTGGTGATATTCCAGAAACTGTCATTTAACAGTAACCTACTCTAGAGTTCCCCAGTGTCCTAGTGGTTAGGATTCCAGGTTTTCACTGCTGTGGCTTGTATTTAGTCCTTTGTTGGGAAACTGAGATCCTGCAAGTCAACGTAGTACCACCAAAAAGAAAAAAAAAAATCAAACAAAGCAGTAACCCACTCAACCAGAGTGGGATTACCTGACTAGTCTGTTTTATATACCAACATCTTCTCCATCAATTGGTCTTTTTACTTCCCTTTTGTTTTTATAGGAACTTATCACCATCTCCTATTTGATGCAACAGAATAGAAGCTCAATGGGCACTTTTAGCTGTTGAATCCCAGCACTTGGAATAGTGAATGGCCCCATAAATGTATGTTGAAAGAAAAAAAGAATTAATTGGAATGTTGACGGATACATAGTCATTTTTTAACTGTATTATGTTTAACTCCCAGGAATTCCTGATGTCTCCACTTGTGAATGGCATCTAGACTTAATTTGCTGCATACTACTGACCAAGAGGGAATGGGAAATGTGTGCAAGGGAGTATAGGTGACTAAACAATAATAAAGAACTCGAGGATGTTTTGAGGCAGGTTTGCGAGTCTCTCTCAGACTATATGATCAGACATGGCCCAGATACATACCTTCCAACTCCATATGTCAACAATTACATTCATAATGGATATAAATGCTTCTCACCTTGGCAGTATTGATTGCACCACCATACCCAGTAGAAAAACCACAGCTAACTAGGAATACTTTCTCCAGAGGTGCAGCTGCATCAATCTTGGCAACTGAGATTTCATTCATTACTGTGTATTCAGAGAAAGTGCTTGTATTCCCAAAGTGGTATACTGGTTTTCCCTTGCAGGTAAACCTACTGGTACCATCAGACATCAGATGGGTTTCTCCCTGTCTTTTATAGACAAAAGCAAACAAAAAACATTTATTTGGAATTAGAAAGTTTAGATTCCTTTGAAGGAAATTGAGTTAATTTTTCAAAAAAAATGTTTGTAAAAACTTACTTGAATTTTATACAAAAATTGTCTGCAGAATTAAGGCAAGAGGTGCATTCTCCACACTGTGGTAGAAAGAGTGCGATAACTTTATCTCCTAAGAGAGCAAAATAATTTATGAAGGCATTATTTGTAAAGTAAAGAGAGATCTGTATCTCAGGAACACAACAACAAGGCACTCAAGAAAATATAACTAAGAATTAGTTCCACATTTAATTATGCTTGCTATTGTGGAGAATACTTACAAAAAAGGGGATATCTTTGGCATGTGTGTCGAGCCCTGGGCTCAATGTATGACTCCCAAGGAGATGGCCTCAGATTTGCCTCCTTTCTAAGTTCCTCTTGAGGTACCAGATGACTTTGTTATGTAGCCACTGAGCCAAGTCTTTTCTTACATTTTCTATATAACTTCTGCTGTCAGGAATTGGATTTAAAATTGTATGGATACCACAAACTCACAGAATAAGCTTCTGGATCAGGGAGAAAGGATTGTCTCCATGCTATCTTCTGTGTTTTTTATCAATCCTTTCTCCAGAGGTAGGCAGTTTTCTCTACTAATGTTCAAAGTATAAGAAGAATATTAGAATGACCTGCCTGTGATGGACTTACTGACTGCCCCATTGTCTATCCTTGTAAACCAGAGCAATTTACTTCATATTTTCTGTAAAAATAATTTGTAGAATTTCAGTTATTTTCAGTTTTTTTTAAAAGTAATATTAAAATTTTAACAGCACAAGTGAAAACTGACATTCAAGTCTCCAGTCTTCCTTATCCCACCCTAAAGACAATTACTTTTATCAATATCCAAGGTATTTGTCAGAGACATAATGCCTTTAGAAATACAAAAACTAGCATACTATGTACCCTATCATAGGCCCTGCTTTTTACCTAACAGTTAATCTTGGAGATTTCTTATCTTAGTATATACAGCATTCTATCATTTTTACATAGTATTCTGTTATATAAATATATCATAATTTATTTAAGCAGCTCCCTGTATACTGACAGACATTTAGATTGTTTTCTATTTTTATTACTTCTTCCTCCCTGACATGAGAAAGAACAATGCAATAAATATTTTGAGCACACATGGTCTGTGATAGGCAGAATTTCTAAAATGGCTCACCAAAGATGTCTTATCCTAATCCCCAGAAACTAAATATGTCAAGTTATCATGCCTGTGAATGTTAAGTGGAAAGAAGAGAGGCTTTGCAGATGTAATTAAGATTATTAAGCAATTGACATTAAAGTAGGAGATTATCCTGGGTTATTTAGGTGGACCAAAGATCCATGAAAGGAGACACGAGGAAAGCAGAAGAGGAAGAACAAGTGATTCAAAGCATGAGAAAGACTTGATGCGCCACTGCTGCTTTGAGGCAGTGGGTGAAAGGGTCCCGTGAGAAGGAGTGTGAGCCGCTTCGAGGAGCTGAGGGCTGTAGCCCCAGATGACAGCCCATCAACTGAGGCTGAGGACTTAGGTCTTACAGCCTTAGAGGTTGTCAGCCCTAAATATTACACTTTCAAGTCTTTGCTAATTTTTTAGATAAGCAGTGTTTTTCTGTTGTCTTTAAAATTTTAATTTATTTAGGGTTTGAGATTGGGCATCTTCTCACATGCTTAAAAAGCATTTGTGTGTGTATGTGTATATATCTATATCTCTCTATATATTTCCCTCCAAACTAAAAGTATATTTCCTTTGCCAATTTTCATAAGTTAGTGTTAAAGAATTCTTTATTAAGAAATTTGCCCACTGTCATATTGGCTTATTGATTTGGGGGGAGGGTATTTTTTTAACACGGAATTTTAAAGAAATTTATTTTCAAATTTATCAATATGTTATTTTACATCTGAATTTTTTGTGTTGGTAAAATTTCCTTCCCTTCTCTGAGGTATTACAAAATGTTCTGTTACAATAGTTTATAATACTTTTATGGTTTCACTTTTCACATTTAATTCTTGGATTCATATAGCATCTTTCTTTCTATAAAGAATGTAATAGCAACTCAAGTTACTTTTATTATCCAGAAAACTATGCTGTTGTTTCAATATCATGTATTGAAATCCATGTTTCCCCCTCAAATTTGAAAGGCAAACTTTATCCTATATTAAATTCCTACATATATTTGATCCAGTTCTGAACTTCTTCCCTCTTAGTTCACTAATGTGTTCAACTGTTTATCATAGTTGAACTCTTTATCGTATTTATCATATGCTTCATTTAAATAATTGTTCTACAGTTGCCCTCAGTTGATTTTTGGGGAAATTTTTGTCTCATTTGCACTTTCTTTCAGGTTCAACTTCAATGCACTCTATTTTTTATTTTTATTAATATAAAAATAAGTATAAACAATACATTTAGTATTTTTCTGTAATTTATACTTAACCCTCCTTTTCTAAGAAATGGGTAATATTTTACCTTTTATTTCACTTAATCTTAATTTAAGGGATGCTCTTTATTCCTGAGGTGAGTTCCAAGTTGCTGCTATTTCCTAATTCCAGGTACCAGTTCATACCTGCTTTCACTGTGCTCACTCCTTCTCCCACACTCTCGACTATTCCAGCTCCTTCATGGCCCATAATGATAGGGTAGTGTTGGTGCTGAAGATTTTTATCCTTCAGCATTTTCATCTCGGTCCCACAGAGCCCCGTGGCCACCATCTGTATGGAAGGCAAAGAGTAATATAGTTTTCTCTGTCTCAGAGATGTTCTAAAATTGTTAATGTTGTAAACTGTTTTGGTAGCTTGATATGCTGCATTAATATTAATATATTCATTTCTTAGTTTTAATTCTGGACGAGAGCCAGTAATGTGTTTCAATCAATGCATTGCTTTCCACTAGCTAATTTTGGAATCAAATGATGATTTTAAAACTTATGGAGGGGGAGCATATGTAAACCCATGGCAATATCATGTCATTGTATGGCAAAACTAATAAAAAAAAAAAAAGGAAAAAAAAAAAAAGAACCCCCCCCAAAAAAAAAAAACTTATTGGAGAGGGTAGGATGGGCTCAGAAGAGACCATTGTAAAACCACATGTGGCATCAAAGGTCTCACTTTGTGCTTCACTGGAGCTTGTTGGTGGGAGTGTGGAGGAGCAAGACCAATTATAGAAATGAAGGAACTAAAATACAGGAAGGAGAGGGATAATGCCTCCTATTATAATTGAGGCTTTATTTCACATGAGGGCTTTACAGTTGTGTTATTGGTTCAAGTTGTAATTCCACTTTTTGTTGTAAATCAGCCAGATAGTTTAAAGTGGAGGCACTCAGAGCAGTGGTTACTAAAGAGTTCAGAGCTGAAATCTTGGCTTTGCACCTCTGTTTAACTGTGTGATTGATCAGGGGATAAATTGTCCTTCTGAGTCTCAGTTTCTTCATCTCTAAAATGGGTATGGGGTTGGAATGCATGTGTACACACACACACACACGCACACACACACACACACACACACACACACACACACACACACACACACACACGGCTAATTCAAGAATTGAAATCTATTGAAATTTGACCATGTAAAAGGGGGATAATTTTAAGACTACCATAAAATTGCTTGTAACATGACTGTAAGCAGTGCAGTTAGAACTAATGGATCTAGAACTCCATCAAGCACCCTCTGTCTTTGTCTGTCTATTGTGACTCAGTGTGTGTTTAGCTGCGTTTTCCTATCATTCTCTGCAGAAAGGCTTTCTCTTATTCATCATGTTGCTGCTGCTGCTAAGTCGCTTCAGTCGTGTCCGACTCTGTGCAACCCCATAGACGGCAGCCTACCAGGCTCCTCTGTCCATGGGATTTTCCAGGCAAGAGTACTGGAGTGGGTTTCCATTGCCGTCTCTGTATTCATCATGATCACATGGTTAAAAATGACTGCCAGCCCTGAGCCCCTCCAGCCTCTCTAGTTCCCTCCATCTCCTGTCTTGCTCAGATTCTCTGTATCTTGTTCAAATTCTTGAGTGAGAGGTTCAGATTTGTAGATTATCAGATAATGACTGGATGTCCTTGAGTTGGTGTCCACATCTCTCTGTATGAGTTGCAATCCTGTGGGTGGAGAGTGAATAGAGATAGCCAAATGACCTTCTGTGCACTCCACAGATCATATAGGCCAGAGAAGACTTTTTGAAAAGAGGGCATGGATTGCACAGGCAAGATAACTTAGAAAATGATGATCTCTCTGTGATCCATTAATAAACAATACTTATTCATCATTATTTACATTAAATAGTGAAAATTCAAAAGAAACTGAAGTAGAAGTCAAGTGAGCTACCTTCTGGTCTGGTAGCCTCTTATTAGAATCTCCTAGGTGAGATTTAAAAACTCTCATGTTCAGACTGTGTGCCTGCTAAGCTGCTTCAGTCTTGTCCAACTCTTTGCAACCCTGTCAAACTCTATCCAGGGGATTCTCCAGGCAAGAATAGTGAGTGGATTGCCATGCCCGCCTCCAGGGAATCTTCCCAAAGCAGGGATCAAACCCAGGTCTCCTACTTGGCAGGACGGTTCTTTACAACTAATGCCCCTTGGGAAGCCCGGTCAGACTGCACTCCACACCAGATAAATCACAAATTCAAAATGTCTAAGGGTGGGATTCAGTTTTCAGCGTTTTCCAAAGCTCCCAAATGATTCTAGACATATAAGCAAGGCTGAGAAAAGCAGCTGAAGCCTCTGTTCTTATTTAACTGCTTGAACAGTCCTGTATATTATTAACTTCAATCTTATTTTTAAAATAACAGGTATCCATAAGCCCCTTCCAGCTCTAGCCTGAATTCCAAAGACTGAGACTTGATTTATCTATAATCAAACAAAATTTCATAAAACATACAGTCAGTCCTTCTTATCCATGGGTTTTTCGGCCATGGATTCAACCAATAAGGGATTGAAATTATTTAAAAAAATCCAGAAAGTCCCCCAAACAAAACTTGAATTTGCTGCATGCTGGCAACTATTTACATACCATTTACATTGTATTTACAACAATTTGTATAGCATTTATCTTGTATTAGGTAAATTAGGTATTAGGTGCTAGTGGTAAAGAACCCTTCTGCCAGTGCAGGAGATGTAAGAGATGTGGGTTTGACCCCTGGGTCAGGAAGATCCCCTGGAGGAGGGCACAGCAACCCATTCCAATATCCTTGCCCAGAGAATCCTACGGACAGAGGAGACTGGCGGACTACAGTCCATAGGGTCGCAAAGAGTCAGACACAACTGAAGTGACTTTGCAGAGATGATTTAAAGTATTCGGGAGAATGTGTGTAAGTTATATGCAAATACCACACCATTTTATATAAGGAACTTTAGCCTCCTAGGATTTTGGTATGGAGTGGGGAGTCTTGGTACCAATCCCCTGCAGATATAGGGGGAGGACTGTATTTCAAGGTAGCTTAAATATCATGAAGAATATAAAGAAATTTGAAAGTACAGATTAAAGTATGGTTTGTGGGTATAAACTTCTTTTAATTAATAATAGTTAAAACTAAGTGTCCATTGGGTATGTAGCCTATCTTATACCTTCCTGTTTCTCTGGCTGGATTTGAAGACTAATGGAAATGTTTATAAATAAGAAATAGGAGAGTGTGTAGTTTTCTTTCTGAACTAAACATTGTGGAAAGAATGTATAACTACAGTGAACAGCTCTGAGTTTTGGAGTGGAAATGTGGATTTTTTTTTTTTTTTACCTTTATGCGAACTTCTTTTGCCTTTGGTGGAGCCACTTCTACCTCCTCAATGGAAAATGATCCACCAGGCTTCCAGACTATGGCTGCTCTGCACCTGATAACCTGGGAAAAAGAATATGGAGGCAGAAAGGGAAACTCCTTAGGCTTGGGAGTTAGAGAATTCCTATATTAATGATTATTAGAAGGTTGAATCCAATTCTTTCACACTCAAGCCTAGATTTAAAAAAAAAGGAAGAAATCATTGCTTAAATATACTCAGAATGTAGCCTCTTGACCTCGGTTCAACTTTTCTTGTACTATCAGTCTTTGTATTCAAGTCAGTCTTGCAATTCTAACTGTATTTACATACTGCTACACAACCAAGAGGAGAGATATCATACTTTTGATCTTATGATGAACGAAGTTGTTCAGTTTCAGGGTAGAAATGATATTGCAGTGTGAGAGTTATTTGTGATCCTAGGTATGGGAGAGAATCAGTTTTGGGGTGCAGATAAGAATGGAGACCATCTATTTGTGGCATTTCATCAAATGGTGGTGGTCACTGGCAGACTGAGATTGAAGAGGTTGTTGGTGGCAAGGTAGTCAGTCCTTCAAGGGTTCTGATTTCAGCCCATCATTGTTCTCACTATAAATTATTATCCTATGTGATTTCACCTAGTTTTTATAGAATTAACTATTACTTTTATGTAGATGATAAGTAACAGACTTGTTATTAAGCTTTAGATTCTATTCATTGGCTATTTGAATGTACTGTGCTTAGTTGCTCAGTTATGTCCAAGTCTTTGAGACCCTTTGGATTGTCCTATAGGTATCTCAAATTCAACATGATAAAACATGAAGACACTGTTATTTCTTTCTTCCACCACCCTACTTCCCCTGACCAATGGTGGACACAGCACACAATTTGTTCTTTCCTCTGCTTTCTCTGTTTCAGTGAATTGCCATGTAATCTATTCAATAATATAAGAAAGAACCCTGGAAAGAGCCTTGGCTTGTCTCTCCCTTAACCTACACAATCTAAAATTTCTGTAATCTGACCCCTCTTCTCCATTTTTGCTGCTACTGTGTGGTCCAGTCCTCACTGTCTTTCACCTGGCTTGGTTCATCACCTTGAAGTTCATCTTTTATAGTATTGCTGTGCTTAGCTGCTCAGTTGTGTCTGTCTCTTTGTGACCCCATGGACTGTAGTCTACCAGGTTCCTCTGTCCATGGGGATTCTCCAGACAAGAACACTGGAGTGGTTTGCCATGCCCCCCTCCAGGGGATTTTCCTAACCCAAACCTGAACTGAACCCAGGTCTCCAGATTGCAGGCAGATTCTTTACTGTCTGAGCCACAGGGAGGCCCTGAACTATAATCTTTATCATGCTAATTCCCTACCTAAAAATGATATTGTTCCCAATTGTTTGTCAGGATCTGTTGACATGGTCTACAAAGCTTTCCATGATCTTCCTGTCAGTCTTTCCAACCTTATTTCTAGTCATTTCCTGCCCTGAGAAATAGCAGAAAGATTCTGGATAATTTTCTTCTGTTTTTCCCCATGTTTCATCTACCTGCACAACTGTCTCCTCCTTAACCTGGTGAATTCTTACATCTGTAAGTTTTCTGTTAGATGTTACTTTCTCTGGGAAGCCAGGCAAGATTAGGGGCAATGCCCTCTCTGTTTTACTACTCCTGGACTCTCTTTCATAATTACTATATCTGTTTATGAGATCCTTTAAGGATGAGGTGTATCTTTAACTTTAGAAAGTTTGATATACAGCTTGATATATTGCCTATTAAAGGACTGAAAAAAAAAAAAACTGAAGAAAGGCAAGGCACATAAAAGAAATAAAAGAAAAGGGGAAGGAGAAGGAGAGATATTAAGATTAAGATTGTCTTCTACCTTTAGGAGTATAGCGAGTAGTTGAGTGATGAGGTGTTGGTAAATAGAAAAGCCCATAGATTGACACATTTATGATATGACATAAAAAAGAATACTATACTTACCTTCCCTGTAGTACTCATGCTGATTTTCTCTGTGTTCTTCTGGCCACAGATAAATATACTGAGAAAAGGAGTTTCTGTTTACAGCTTTCAGAGCCCATGAGAGTAAAGGTCACTGTTTTATCAAGAGGCTGAGTCCTGACCTTTGTGTATTAATCAGGTAATTAATACACTTCATAACTGGAAACAGATTTTCCTGTTCCTTGACAAAAGGTCCTAATTATAATATGAAAAAGATTTAGCTCCGTGCAAAAGCACAAAAGGTGAAATTGTGCAAAGTTTTTCTTGTCTTAGTCATGCGATTCCCCTCTTAGTATCCATTCTGTTGAATTTTAAATTTGGTCTTATAAATGTCTAAGTTTAAAATTTCTAATAACATGTATAAAATTGTGTCTGTGTTAGTTTTCCAATGCAGATATGTTATCTATGAGTCTAAATTTAAGTAATCCATTGGTTTTCCAACCATGTGTCCCATTGTTGAGGAATTAGAATGTTACTAGCTAGTTTTATCTAGTAGTTTAGCATAAGCTCCTCACCTTTTGGTATGCTGAGCTGGCTACTCAGAGAAATTGAAACCATTTTAGGCAAGAAGCCTAACAATCAGGATTTGAATTTTAGCAAATCTCTCAATGAAAGGCAACACCAGTAGGTAGGTTTTAGCTAGAAGGGAAGAAAAGAAGATTAAATGCTCTTTCTGTGTCATGATATGAGCATATGATTTTCTTCCTTAGCCTGTGAGATTACAGTGGCTTATATTGATTAATTTTCGAATATTGAACCAGCTTTACATATCTGGAACAAATTCTACTTGATGTATTAATTTTCTTTCTCTGCACTATCTTTGTCTGATTTTGGTTTCATAGTAATAATAATTTCATAAAATTATTTCCCCCTCTTCTATTTTCTGGGAGAGATTGTGTAGAATTGATATTAATCTCTTAAATGTTTGTTTGAATTCTTTAATGAAACCATTTGGGTCTAGAGAATTCTATTTTGGGATGTTTAAAATTGTGAATTCAGTTACCTTCTTATTTGTTGGTTGGTTGGTTTGGTTTAGTCTCTACGTTGTGTTTGACTCTTGCAACTCCATGGACTCTAGCCCACCAGGCTCCTCTGTCCATAGGATTTTCCAGGCAATGATCTGTTTTGTATTCTAGTCTGCAGTCTTTGAGCAATTATTCCATCTCATCTAATCTGTCAAATTTATGTGTGTAGAACTGTTAACAAAGAGTGAAAGTGAAAGTTGCTCAGTCGTGTCTGACTCTTTGCGACCCCATGGACTAAATAGTTCATGGAATTCTCCAGGTCAGAAAACTGGGGTAGGGAGCCTTTCCTTTCTTCAGGGGATCTTCCCAACCCAAGGATGGAACCCAGGTCTCCCTCATTGCAGGCGGATTCTTTACCAGCTGAGCCACAGACCTGTTAATAGTATTCCCTTATGACTTTTTTGATGTTTGCAGTGTCTGTAATAATATACTCTGTTTGATTCTTTATTATTGATAATTTGTGTCTTCTTTCTGTTTTTCTTCGTCAGAAGCCACTCTTACATTTCAGGCATTCATTTGATACTGGGGTAATGATGATGAACGTGATATTCAGAGTCCACAGTCTTTTGGTATGAACAAATACTCAGACAATTGCAATACAGTGTTTGACATGGTATAATGAGGGGAGTAGAGGGTGCAATAGGAATGGAGAGGAAGTATAAGTAACCTATATTTCTGGGAGCCCAAGGGTCTTGCTGTAATGTGATTTGGACAATGGCTGGGAGTTAGGAACACAGAGTTTGGTGGGGGTGGGATTTGGGCATGGCTGAGTGTGAAGGCTCGCAGACAAGGACCCTGGTATCTTTTGAAGGACAGGAACTGGGGGAAGACTGAAAGAAGTTCAGTGTAACTGTGGGACAAGGAACAAAATGAAAGACTTGAGGGTAATATGGAAGACTCATGTAGAGAAAGGAGTGGTGAGAATGCCAAATTTACTCAGCTGGTAATTGGCTATGGGATTCTGGTAAGTCTCTACACTGAGCTTCCCTTGGTCTTGGTTTTCTTCCCCATAAAATGAAGGTGACAGCCAAATAATCTCAGAAATTACCTCTGCCCATGCCTGAACAAAGCTAAATTCAATAGGTTCCTTTGCAGAAAAGTTCTACAAATGGCTTCTGATAGTGAGATTGGGAAGTGTTAATAATATTCTAGTCCAGGAATCTGTATAACAACCAGAGCTTGGTCTGCATTTGATTTTTCTCATGAAGGTTCATCTGTTTCTTTGCACTCTATTTTGTTCTATTATCAAATGCGCTGTTAATACTACAAAGAGTAATGTTGTTTACTTTGATGTTTGGTGCCAAAGTCTGATGCTGCTAAATCATAGATAATTATTAAGCCAATTTCAAAAAAGAAAATATAAAGAAAATAACATTTCTTCATATTCCAATTAAGTAATGTAAATTGCTTGAGGACTTTGTGAATAAGTTGGGGGAAAACTCCCATTTTTCTAGGGTCAAATTCTGAAATAAGATTTCAAGGTAGGGAAGATGACTATATTAATACCTATGGCTTCTTTATAGCTACTACCTGTTAGTCATATTTAATGTGAAAAGCAGAAACGGCAACTTTTCTGACTTTTTTATGTGCTTCTAAACTCTGCAAAAGTGGCCACTTCAGCAGTAACAGCATGTTCTCCATCAAATTAGCATCAATGCCTATTGCATCTCAGTTTGTTTCCAAGGCAAAGCATTCAATATCACAGTAATCCAAATCTATGCCCCAACCATTAATGCCAAAGAAGCTGAAGTAGAACAGTTCTGTGAAGGCCTACAAGACCTTCTAGTATTAACACCAAAAATATATGCCCTCTTCATCACAGGGGATTGGAATGCAAATGTAGGAAGTCAAGAGATAACCTGGAGTAACAGGCAAGTTTGGTCTTGGAGTACAAAATGAAGCAGGGCAAAGGCTAACAGAGTTTTGCCAGGAGAACACACTGATCATAACAAACACCTTCTTCCAACAAAGAGATGACTATACACATGGACATCCCAGATGGTCAGTACCGAAATCAGACTGACTGTATTCTTTGCAGCTAAAGGTGGAGAAACTCTATGCAGTCAGCAAAAATAAGACCAGGAGCTGACCGTGGCTCAGATCATGAGCTCTTTTTTGCAAAATTCAGGCTTAAACTGAAGAAAGTAGGGGAAACCCCGAGGTAATTCAGTATGACCTAAATCAAATTCCTTATAATTATACAGTAATAGTTACAAATAGATTCAAGAGGTTAGATCTGTTAGACAGACTGCCTGAAGAGCTATGAATGGAAGTTCGTAACACTGTATAGGAGGCAGGGATCAAAATCACCCCAAAGAAAAAGGAATGCAAGAAGGCAAAATGGTTGTCTGAGAAGGCCTTACAAATAGCTGAGAAAAGAAGAGAAGTGAAAGGCAAAAGAGAAAAAGAAAAATATATCATCTGAATGCAGAATTCCAAAGAATAGCAAAGAGAGATAAGAAAGTCTTCTTAAGTGAACAGTTCAAAGAAAAAGAGGAAAACAATAGAATGAAAATGACTAGAGATCTTTTCAAGAAAATGAGTGATATCAAGGGAACATTTTATGCAAAGATGGGCACAATAAAGGACAGAAATGGCAAGGACCTAATAGAAGCAGAAGAGATAAAGAAAAGGTGACAAGAATACACAGAAGAACTATACAAATAGGTCTTAATGACCCAATAGCCATGATGATATGATTACTCACCTAGAGCCAGACATTCTGGAATGTGAACTCAAGTGGGCCTTAGGAAGCCTTACTATAAGCAAAGCTAGTGGAGATGGCAAAATTCCATTTGAGTTCTTTCAAATCCTAAAAGATGATGCTGTAAAAGTGCTGCACTCAATATGCCAGCAAATTTGGAAAACTTGGCAGTGGCCACAAGACTGGAAAAGGTCAGTTTTTACTCCAATCTCAAAGAAGAGCAATGACAAAGAATATTCAAATGACCACACAATTGCACTCATTTCAAATGCTAGTAAGATAATGCTCAAAATCTTTCAAGTTAGGCTTCAACAGTACATGATCCAAGAACTTCCAGACATACAAGCCTGATTCAGAAAAGGCAGATGAACCAGAGATCAAATTGCCAACATCTGTTGGATCATAGAAAAAACAAGAGAATTACAGAGAAACATCTACTTCTACTTCATTGTTTGCTCTAAACCCTTTGACTGTGTGGATCACAACAGGCTGTGGAAAATTCTCTAAGAGACGGGACTACCAGACCACCTTACCTGCCTCCTGAGAAACCTGGATGCAGGTCAAGAAGCAACAGTTAGAACTGGACATGGAACAATGGAATGGTTCCAAATTCGGAAAGGAGTTCATCAAGGCTGTATATTGTTATCCTGCTTATTTATCTTATATGTGGAACAGATCATGCAAAATGCCGGGCTGGATGAATTACAAGCTGGAACCAAGATGTCAGGAGAAATATCAACAACCTCAGATATGCAGATGATACCACCCTAATGGCAGAAAGCAAAGAGGAGCTAAAGACCTCTTGATGAAGGTGAAAGAGGAGAGTGAAAAAGTTGGCTTAAAACTCAACATTCAAAAAAAAGATCATGGCATCTGGTCCTATCTCTTCATGGCAAATAGATGGGGAAAAAATGGAAACAGTGGTAAATTTTATTTTCTTGGGCTCCAAAATCACTGTGGATGGTGACTGTAGCCACAAGATTAAAGGACATAGCATTTCTTTCTTGCTCCTTGAAAGAAACGCTATGACAAACCTCAGTTCAGTTCAACTGTAATGCTCAGTCATATCTGACTCTTTGTGAACCCCTGGATTGCAGCTTTCCAGGCTTCCCTGTCCATCACCAAATCCCAGAGATGGCTCAAGCTCATGGCCATTGAGTCGGTGATGCAATCCAACCATCTCATCCTCTGTCGTCCCCTTTTCCTTCTGCCTTCAGTCTTTCCTAGCATCAGGGTTTTTCCAGTGAGTCAGTTCTTTACATCAGGGGGCCAAAGTATTGGAGCTTTAGCTTCAGCATCAGTCTTTCCAATGGATATTCAGGACTGTTTCCTTTAGGACTGTCTGGTTTAATCTCCTTGAAGACCAAGAGACTCTCTAGAGTCTTCTCAAACACAACAATTCAAAAGC
Source organism: Antilocapra americana (assembly GCA_007570785.1). Taxonomy (NCBI): domain Eukaryota; kingdom Metazoa; phylum Chordata; class Mammalia; order Artiodactyla; family Antilocapridae; genus Antilocapra; species Antilocapra americana. The sequence goes on from ML662439.1 coordinate 5,148,351, forward strand.
ATCAATTCTTCAGGACTCAGTTTCCCTTATGGTCCAACCCTCACATCCATACCTGACTATTGGAGAAACCATAGCTTTGACTAGATAGACTTTTGTCAGGAAAATAATGCCTCAGCTTCTTAATATGCTATCTAGGTTTGTTATAGCTTTTCTTCCAAGGAATTAGCATCTTTTAATTTCATGGCTGTGGTCACCATCTGCAGTGATTTTGGAGCTCAAGAAAATAAAATTTGTTGCTGTTTCCATTTTCCCCCAACTATTTGCCATGAAGTGATAGGATCAAATGCCATGATCTTCATCTCTTGAATGTTAAGTTTTAAGACAGGTTTTCACACTCTTCTTTCACCTTCATCAAAAGGTCTTTAGCTCTTCTTCACTTTCTGCCATTAGGGTGGTGTCATCTGCAATCTGAGTTTGTTGATATTTCTCCCAGCAATCTTGATTTCAGCTTGTGCTTCATCCAGCCCGGCATTTCTCAAGATGTACCCTGCATATAAGTTAAATAAGCAGAGTGACAATATACAGACTTGACGTACTCCTTTTCTGATTTGAAACCAGTCTGTTTCAAACTGTTGCTTCTTGACCTGCATAGAGGCAGGTCAGGTGGTCTAGTATTCCTATCTCTCTAAGAATTTTCCAGTTTGTTGTGATACACATAGTTAAAGGGTTTAGCATAGTCAATGAAACAGAAGTAGATATTTTTCTCAAATTCTTTTGCTTTTTTGATGATCTAAAGGATGTTGGCAATTTGATCTTTGGTTCCTCTGCCTTTTCTAAATCCAGCTTAAACATCTGAAAGTTCATGGTTCATGTACTGTTAAAGCCTAGCTTAGAGAATTTTCAGTATTACTTTGCTAATGTGTGAAATGAGTGCAATTGTGGGGTAGTTTGAACATTCTTTGACATTGCCTTTCTTTGGGATTGGAATGAAAACTGACCTTTGCCAGTCCTGTGGCCAATGCTGAGTTTTATAAATTTGCCGGCACTTTCACAGCATCATCTTTTAGGATTTGAAATAGCTCAAATGGAATTCCATCATCTCTACTAACTTTGTTCATAGTGATATTTCCTAAGGCCTACTTGACTTCAGTCTCCATTGATGTCTGGCTATAGTTGAGTGATCACACCATTGTGGTTATCTGGGTCATTAAGATCTTTTTTGTATAGTTCTTCTGTGTATTTTTGCCACCTCTTCTTAATATTTTCTATTTCTGTTCAGTCCTCACCATTTGTATCTTTTATTGTGCCCATCTTTGCATGAAATGTTCTCTTGATATCTCTAATTTTCTTTAAGAAATCTCTAGCCTTTCCCATTTCCCATTTAATATGATGACAAACCTAAATATCATATTAGGTTTAAAACTTACATTCTTCTCCATTTGAAGCATGAGGCTAGTGCAATATTTCATACAATGGTGTATGCAAGAAAATATAAACTGAAAGTTAAATAACACAGATTTTCAAGCATTTTAAATTTAGTGTTCTCAAAAAATTTAAAGACCAACGTCACCATATTGTGGGTGAAAATGCAAAAGGTGAATCTTATTTCTTGTTCTTGTTGTTGTTGCTGTTCAGTCGCTATGTTGTGTCCAACTTTTGCGACCCCAAGGACTACAGCACACCAGGCTTAAGACATATCGTATTAGAAAGGAGAGACATCACTTTGTCGATGAAGGCCCATGTTCTCAAAGCTATGGTTTTCCCAGTATTCATGAACAGATGTGAAATTTATACCATAAAGAATGCTGAATACCAATGAATTGATGCTTTCAAATTGTTACGCTGAAGAAGAGTCTTGAGAGTCCCTTGGACAGCAAGGATATCAAACTAGTTAATCTTAAAGGAAATCAACCCTGAATATTCTTTGGAAAGACATATGAAGCTGAAGCTCCAGTTTTTTGCCACCGGATGCTGACTTATTGAAAAGATCCTTATACTGGGAAAGACTGAGGGCAGGAAGAGAAGGGGACAACAGAGGATTTGATCATTTGAAAGCATCACCAACTCAGTTGACATGAGTTTGAGCAAACTCAGGGAGACAATGATGGACAGGGAAGCCTGGCATGCTACAGTCTTTGGGGTAGCAAAAGTCAGACACAACTTAGCGACTGAACGGCAACAATAAGAAATTGGATTCAACTTTTGCATTTTCACTCACAATATGGTGACATTGGTCTTTAAATTTTTTGAGAACACTATATTTAAAATGCTTGAAAATCTGTGTTATTTAATTTGCAGATTATATTTTCTTGGATGCACCATTGTATGTAACATTGTGTTGGCCTCATGCTTCAAATGGAGAAGAATGTAAGTTTTAAATTCTCAGCATGCTTTTCTTTTCTTATCAATGTGAAGCTTCACTCCACCATCAATAATGTAGGAACTATTGTTTTTCTAGGCTAATGATGGGTGAATTTTGGTACCCTCTTTCTACTCATGACCATTAGGATACTTTTATTTGAATATTGACAGTGGACAGGAGTGAGCTATTCAGTTAAAGAATTTTAAAGGAGACCTATTTAAGGGTCAGTTTCAGAGTTCTATAAAAATTATCTGGGTCATGTTGTTTTAGAACCCATAACCCTAGTCCCATCAGTTCTGCACTCAATGCACAGAGATGCACGGATGGACTCATAGAACTAGAAAGTGGCTTCAAGGTCAAACACTCCAACACTGTTTTTCAGATGCTTTGTAACTGGCTGATTTTAGTCAGTCTACCAAGCACACTTTAATAATTTCAACCTTATTTTCATATTTCAACCTTATTTTAATATTTCAACTTTAATAATTTCAAACTTATTGTTAGTTTATATCAATTACTACTAGGTGATATTGCATAGCAATATCATATAGTAAGGCTCAGGAAAGGGAATACAGTATCCTAGGAAAACCCAGTTCTCTTTAAATGTAAACATTCTTGCACTCTTACTTGTTTACATAGAAAATATTTTGCAGTCAAGACCTTTGAACTCACTCATTACTCTATACAAACACAATCTGCCCCTTGCAAAATAATTTCCTTCCTGCTTAATATATGGAAGGTTTTTTCTCTCTTTTATGGGTTCTTATATACAGTTCCAATTTCTACAATGCCTTTTTCCCCATTGTTCATGTTGTAGTTATACAGTCCCCAAGGCCCAACTTGGGAGTGACCTGATCTCAGAGGGCTTCCCCAGTTTTCCAGCCAGAAATGAGGTCTCTATGCCTTGAATCTATAGTCTTTTGGATTGTCTGACCAGATGTCACATACAGCCCTATATTGTAGTTCTTTTTGTACGAGTATCTTGTAATGCTGAACCATCAGTGACTTGAAGGTAGTGGTTACTTTTATCTCTTTTTCCAGAATGTCTACCACAGTGTTGTTATTAAATGTTTAGTAAATGTATGCTGAAGAGAAATACTTCTGAAGTATCAAATTGTAAACTATTGATTAAAAATAAACCCATAAAAGGAGCACAAATTGTACTTTGTAAATAAATAAATCTCTCTGGAGGAATTTAGATCATTTCAAAATTGTGTTAGTGATAAGTAGGTTGCTAATTAAGTTGTACTGTAATTTAATTTTACTTATATCAGTACTCAAATCACAAAGAAATGTAGTTATAACATAATTTTGTAGTATTTGTTCTTTCATTGGTCCATTTTCTCATTTGATCTTCATACCTGACTTTCAAGGGAAGAGGTATCATTATCCTCATTTTATAGATGACAACAATGATGACATGGCCAAAGGCACTTAGGGTCACACGAGCTTCTCTGGTGGCTCAGGTGGTAAAGAATCTGTCTGCAATGCAAGAGACTGGGGTTCAGTCTGTGGGTTGGAAAGATCTCCTGGATAAGGAATGGCAGCCCACTCCAGTGTTCTTGCCTGGAGAATCCCAGGGACAGAGGAGCCTGGTGGGCTGCTGTCTATGGGGTCACACAGAGTTGGACACAGCTGAAGCAACTTACCTGCAGCAGCAGCAGCAGTTACCAGTTTAGGAATAGAATCTCTGGTTTTAAATTCTCTAGAAGGAAACATCAATAATAAAATGGCTTCAAAAATAAAAGCAAATATAATCAAAGAATCAAATGAACTGTTTATGTATAAAATTGGAAAAAGCATTCATGAGGATAGCAAACCATTTACTTTTTGACTCTTCCTCCTCATCAAAAGCAAAGTAATTTAATTCATAGTGGAATGCAGTTACACTCATAGTACCTAGATTATCAATATGGTAGATGAGCCCTACATGGGTCATAGGGGACTGTTGGAGTGGATTCAGTACAGCCATGATCACAGACCATCGGCCTGCAGCTCTCCTTTGTGCCTAGGGCACCTGTAATTTCCTGTAGCAGTTTACCCTCAAGCTAGTATGATTTGAGCTACCACATACTTACTCCCTCCCTCTAGATATGTCTCCTTCACAAACCTAATGCCTCAACCTCAAAAATAAATTTCTGCACTTTAGTTATATTTTGAGAGAAATGTAGTCAAGTAGTTGCAGAATCTGCTAGTAGCACCTTGCCTATACCCCATTTACTATGTGATCACTGTGAGTAGGGTTAAAAACAGGCATTATTTTCCCCATTTTTATAACTTTGAGAGGACTGAGGTTTCAAGAAGTTAAGTATTTTTCACTGATTGTATTTAGTATGTTTTTCATTTTTTAATACTTTAAGCTTTGATATCTTGAGACCTTGCAGACCCAGGGAGAGACTGCCTCTCCCAGGATTACTTGATTCTAGAGATAACAAACAGCTTGCTTCCCTCTTTGATATGCAAGCCAACCTGAGATTGGGCATCTCTTTGATATGCAAGCCAGCCAATCTCAAGTTCTCAGGTTCATATTCCCCAGCCACCTCCTTTTACTGTTGCCAGCTGTTTGGGATGTTATCCTCCTGCCCTAAATCACTCCAAGGCCAGTTACCAAATAACTGGGGACCCCCCCTATGGCTCAGAATCCACCGAAGCTCACTTAGCCTTGCCTATCCCACCTTGCTTACTCCTTTTCCTGAAATCCACAATAAAGGCTCTGGCCCATGCTTTTTCCTACCTAGTTCTGTCTTCTTGACTGACCCTGCATAGCATGGCATGCTCCCTCCTTTGGGGGGAACTGTGAGTAATAAATTCTTTTAGGGCAGTTATCTGTATGTCTGTCATAGTCCGTATCTGACTAAGTCAAATCCTGAGTATATTTTAAGACACTAATACATACCTAGAAATTTGCAGAGCTGAACCTAGAACTCAGGTCTTTATATTCCTAGCAAGGTTTTGTTTCTACAACATTAAGTTCTTTATAAATGTCATGTGAAATTGCATTTAAGGCTTTTTTGAAAAGTTAGGATATGGTTACAGGCATTATTTTAGGAAAAAGGTTGTGTTCTCTTTATAAAAGATGGCTAATACTCTTTATCAAATCCTTGACCTCAAATATTTTGTTGCCTAACAGGACAAGTTTCACTAAAATATTTGAGTATTATGTAACTGTTAGGCAAGATTTTGAGTGACTTAGAAACTTGTCAGCATGGAATTGAATGATAGGAAAAGCCCATCATCACAAGATTTTTCCATCCAGCACAAGAATCTTCTTAAGGGTGATTTTCCTCAGTGTGCTTGCCGCATGTAGTGAGGGAGGAAGAAAACATGGCAGATATAGAAGAAGTGTTAGAAAATATGAGTAGATTTCTTCAATGAAGCCAAGAACTAGCACTGAGAGAAAGAATCAGTGTCAATTATGCTTAGTCATTCCAAGTACCAGCCTAATCACTTTTGAAACAGTTTAATTTTTAAATTACGTTTTTATTCAAATTGGAAATTCAGACATCTAGAGTCCCTGGAAAAAGAAACTTTCAGAATGGGAGGTTGGTCAATGGTAAAGTTTTCTCTGGTGTTTTGCATTGAAATACTAATACAGTCTTATATACATCTAATCAACTCATGCAACACCACACCAATGAAAAAATAAGAGAGCTCCCAGATATCTAAAAGGGCAAAAAATCCTTCAGTTATCTTTTGCAACATTTATCTTTTGTATAGTTATAGGTGCTTTCCTCCTCATCTTATGTTAGGGCCTTTAAGCTACTATTATTGTTGTCGTTGTTGTTTCTGCTACAATTAAACATTAATTTTAGCGTTTTAATGACTAATATGTGTCAGCACTTGTTTGCCAAGTGCTTTACCTGCATTTTCTCATTTAGTTGTCACTAAACTGGGTAATAAAGGATCTATTGTTCACCCTGTTTTTCAGAATTAGTGGCTAAGGTCACTAATGTCTAGTAAGTGATCTGAAAACAAAGCTCTACACCATAGTTTCTACACCATAGTTTTCTCAAGCATTCTAGCAAAAGCCAGAGAACAAAACAATCTTAACATCTTAACTATGCCACTGGCCACATGTGGCTATTTAAATTTAAATTAACTGAAATTAAATATAAGTTAAAAATGAGTTTTCCGATTGCAGTAGCATACTTCACGTGTTCAATGGCTACATATGGCTTGTGGCTAATGAGTTGGACAATAAACCAAAGAAAAATTTCATCATTGAAGAAAATTTTCTTGGACACAGCTAGTCTGGAATTATATTGGGTGTGGGTGTGAGGGCTAGTGAAAGTGGGAATGGGAGATGTTGTCTGGAGAAGAGAGATTTAAATAACACAATACATTAGAACTATCTGCTTTGTTCTTAAATGGCAAATTAGAGTGACAGTTAAAGTGAGAATTTAGAGTCAATACAGTGAGATTTTCTTCTCGTCTTATCCTTTGCTGGGGAGTGGCCCAGAGACGTAAGATGACTTCCCAATTTTGAAATGTTTGGGTGCCAATGAGTGTACTGAAGTGTGACTATGCTATATCACTGATAATGTCAGGATAGTAATCTGTTTTTGTTCCTATAGGACAAGTAAGAGATACCTATGGGGAAGGCAAAGGTGTGCACTTTGATTTTAACACATTATCTTCTATTTTCTTTCATAGAGGAATGTTTTTCCTCTGTGAAACTTTTTCTTACCTCGATTTCTTGCAAAGAAGAATTCGAGGTATCCAGATTTCTGGAAAAGACAATGTGATGTCAAAAACCTACCTCCCATTACATCAGGTCTTATGGTTCTCCCAGAGATAATCAGCCTTGGGTCCAAGGAAGGCTGTGCATATGACAGATCATGTGTACTCCATAGCTCAGAGGGTGTGACCCAAGAGTCATGACCTAATTTCAAAGAGAGACAGATTAGCATCTCAGTGACCCCAAATCCCACCTCTTCTGACTTAGTCTAAAATGTATTTTCTAGGTAGCTATATGAGAGACCTAATATAGAATAGAGCATATGGTACATCCTTGTGACTAGGCAATTAATGACAATTAAGTTTTCAGTCTTTAAAATGAATATGTTAGTACTTAATTTATAAAATGACATTAAGATTAAATGGGACAAATTCTGTAGATATCTCAGCATAGTGCAAGGCACATAAGTTCAGTTTACAGAGTCTAAATTTCTGCATTACAAGTTCTAATATTAAGAGTTTATTTAGAATAGAGAAAATTATAATTTATCATGAAGAAGAATGCAGAGTTCCAAAGAACAGCAAGGAGAGAAAATAGTCTTCCTCAGTGATCAATGCAAAGAAATAGAGCAAAACAACAGAATGAGAAAGATTAGAGATCTCTTCAAGAAAACTGGAGATATGAAGGAAGCATTTCATGTAAAGATAGGCACAATAAAGGACAGAAATGGTATGGACCTAACAGAAGCAGAAGATATTAAGAAGAGGTGGCAAGAACACACAGAAGAGCTATACAAAAAAGATCTTCATGACCCAGAAAATCACGATGGTGTGATCACTCACCTAGAGCCAGACATCCGGAATGCGAAGTCAAGTGGGCCTTAGGAACCATCACTACGAACAAAGCTAGTGGAGGTGATGGAATTCCAGTTGAGCTATTTCAAATCCTAAAAGATGATGCTGTAAAAGTGCTCCACTGAATATACCATCAAATTTGGAAAACTCAGCAGTAGGCACAGGACTGGAAAAAGTCAGTTTTCATTCCAATCCCAAAGAAAGGCAATGCCAAAGAATGTTCAAACTACCCCACAATTGTACTCATCTCACACATTAGCAAAGTAATATTGAAAATTCTCTAAGCTAGGCTTCAACTGTACATGAACCATGAACTTTCAGATGTTTAAGCTGGATTTAGAAAAGGCAGAGGAACCAGAGATCAAATTGATCATCGAAAGAGCAAGAGAGTTCCAGAAAAACATCTATTTCTGCTTTATTGACTATGCTAAAGCCTGTGTGGATCACAACAAACTGTGGAAAATTCTTAGAGAGATGGGAATACCAGACCACCTGATCTGCCTTCTGAGAAATCTGTATGCAGGTCAAGAAGCAACAGTTAGATCTGGACATGGAACAGCAGACTGGTTCCAAATTGGGAAAGGAGTATGTCAAGGCTGTATATTGTCACCCTGCTTATCTAACTTATATGCAGAGTACATCATGAGAAATGCTGGACTGGAAGAAGCACAAGCTGGAATCAAGATTGCCGGGAGAGATATCAATAAACTCAGATATGCAGATGACACCACCCTAATGGCAGAAAGTGAAGAGGAACTAAAGAGCCTCTTGATGAAAGTGAAAGGGGAGAGTGAAAAAGTTGGCTTAAAGCTCAACATTCAGAAAACTAAGATCATGGCATCTGGTCCCATCACTTCATGGCAAATAGTGGAAACAGTGACAGACTTAATTTTGGGGGCCTCCAAAATCACTGCAGATGGTGACTGCAGCCATGAAATTAAAAGATGCTTGCTCCTTGGAAGAAAAGTCATGACCAACCTAGACAGGTTATTAAAAAGGAGAGACATTACTTTGCCAAAGAGGTCCATCTAGTCAAACCTATGGTTTTTCCAGAAGTCATGTATGGATGTGAGATTTGGACTATAAAAAAAGGTGAGCCCCGAAGAGTTGATGCTTTTGAACCGTGGTGTTGGAGAAGACTCTTGAGAGTCCCTTGGACTGTGAAGCAATCCGACTAGTCCATCCTAAATGAAATCAGTCCTGGGTGTTCATTGGAAGGATTGATATTGAAGCTGAAACTCCAATACTTTGGCCACCTGATGTGAAGAACTGACTCATTTGAAAAGACCCTGCTGCTGGAAAAGATTGAAGGCAGGAGGAGAAGGGGACGACAGAGGATGAGATGGTTGGATGGCATCAATGACTCAATGGACATGAGTTTGAGTAATCTCCAGGAGTTGGTGATGGACAGGGAGGCCTGGTGTGCTGCACTCCATGGGGTCACAAAGAGTCAGACATGACTGAGCAACTGAACTGAACTGATAGGAAGAAAATGATAAGAAAAGTGGGATGTTATTTTGATTGCTGGACAAAAGAAACTATTAATTTTTATTTTTTAGTCAAATTCATGCTTATAAAACATCATGCAGAATATTTTATTTTATCTTTGTACCTAGTTCTTATGTCTTACAACTCATATTCATTCAGGGCATTTTTATCTTCAGATATCTATACAGCTCAAACTTAGATATTATCTACTGATTTTTTTCCTATGTTAGTAGATGACTGCAGTTGGAGGTTGATTTTAGCTTTATAAAAGGATTTTTTACTTTACAGAATGATTAAGATATTTCCTTAAATAATAATTATTCTTATTTTATCACAATTATGATCTTATTTCTTAAAATTTGACTTACAAATTACCAGGAATACTTCACTGTGTAAAACATGGTTCATGGGAATTCCCATGGCAACTTCAATACAGCCTTAAATAAAAAAGTTCCACCCATGAGGAAGATCATACACGGACTACATTTCAACAGCAAACCATGCATTTCTTTGCTAGCTGTTTCTGTGGAGAGTCCAGCTTGCTCCATCATTCCTTTTGCCTGGTGTAAAAGTGAGAGTTTTTCTGTCTCTTCCCCTCACCAGTCTAGACTGAGAATTACAGTGTTCTTAGACCCCAGAGTGATTCATAGCCTCTACATACCAGTCAAGGATGGAGGGGTAAAGGGAGGGGAGGAATTAAAAACTGATGGAGATGAGGAGAAGGAAAATGGAAGATAGAAAATGGAGAGATGAAGGATGAAGATGAGAAAAATTTAAGAGGAAGGGGGATATTTGAAAGGAAAAAAGGAAAGTAAATGAGGGGTTTAGAAGGAAAAGAGATATAAATAAAAATAAACTCTTCTACAATGTATGTAGTGCTTTATGGTTTGGAAATTCGGTATCAATAATCTCATTTTATTCTTACCCCAACCTCCGAACTAACTGTTCTTATAGTCTCTTTATTAATAAGGAGACTGAATTTCACGAAGACTAATTTTAGCTCCAATGAAATGTCTGATTTAAAATTCCATGATTTGGCTCTTGTGTGCATGCTCAGTCATATCTGACTCTTTTGCAACTCCATGGACTGCCCCACCAGGCTCCTCCGTCCATGGAATTTCCAGGCAAGAATACTGGAGTGAGTTGCCATACCCTCCTCCAGGGGACTTTCCCAACCCAGGGATTGAACCCAGGTCTTTTGCATTGCAGGCAGTTCTTTACTGTTTGAGCCACCATGGAAGTTCCCTCAGCAATTCTAGGGAAATATGTGCTTTTTGTTGATTTATCCACATTGACAGACTACCTCGAATTAAATAGCTGACTATATGATGGATTGTATGAGGCCTCCAAACATGGACAGAAGAAAAATCAAAGTCCTATTTTCTGGAAACCATACACATACTGCTTACACTGAACCAAGGGCAATAGAAATGACCCAGTGAGCATTCTTCTCTGTTCTCCAACATTATTTAAAGTCTACCTCAAACATCGGCTCCTCTACCAAGCTTCCTGAGCTCTCCACTCAGAAAGAATATATTTGAATCAGTTCTAATGAGGTGGATGAAACTGGAGCCTATTATACAGAGGGAAGTAAGCCAGAAATAAAAACACCAATGCAGCATACTAATGCATATGTATGGAATTTAGAAAGATGGTAATGACAACCCAGTAGGCGAGACAGCAAAAGAGACACAGATGTATAGAACAGTCTTTTGGACTCTGTGGGAGAAGGCGAAGGTGGGATGATCTGAGAGAATAGCATTGAAACATGTATATTATCATATGTGAAACAGATTGCCAGTCCAGGTTTGATGCATGAGACAGGTGCTCAGGGCTGGTGCACGGGGATGACCCAGAGGGAGGGGATGGGGAGGGAGCGGGGAGGAGATTCAGGATGGGGAACGCATGTACATCCATGGCTGATTCATATCAGTGTATGGCAAAAACCACTACAATATTGTAAAGTAATTAGCCTCCAACTAAAATAAATAAATTAAAAAAAAAAAAAGAATGCCACTTCCTTCTCTGATTCCAAAGCACTAGTTTATACCCGTGATACAGCACTTCCCAGACAGGCTGATACATACAAGACTTGATTATCTGTCTGTCTTCCCTCTCATAGTTTATAAGCTTGTTTTTATGGATAGTTGTTTATTGAGGGCTCTCCTATCTGTCAGCCTCCCTGATAAGTGCTTTAAAAAGATTACCTCATTTGTTCACCCTTCTTTTTGTAGATTAAAAATGGACAAAGATAGTTAATACTTCCAAGTTCACATAGATAGTAAGGACAGGGTCTGCCCAAATCTGTATCCGTGTTATAACCACTGCCCCATACTGCCTCCTGGCACAGATAGAGGCCAACCCTTATCCATCATTTTCACTCTACTGAACGCACCTGAGTGCCTGGAATGAGGAGATGCTCAGTCAATGCTGATTGGTATTGAGTGGAGGAGAAATGCCAGGGATGGGGGGACCTCCCTGGTGGTTCGGTGGTTAAGAACACAACTTGCAATGCAGGAGACATGGGTTCAATCCCTGGTCTAGGATCCCACATGCTCCAGAGCAACTACGAAGCCCAGGTCCCACAACTAGAGAGTGCAGGCTGCAACGAAAGATCTCGCATGACACAGTAAAGATCCCTCGTGCCACAACTTAGACCCGATGCAGCCTAATTAAATCATTAATATTTTTAAAAATGAAAGAATTACCGGGGAAGGTGAGCATCTTTGCTGACTGATTGGTGTCTGACTGCTGTGCTATGAAGAGGAGGAGCGTGCTGAGACAAACGCCAGTCTCTCTACAGAGATGTTTTGACAGATAGCAGCTCTACAAAATGAAGTAGAGATTGATATGAAAGAAAGATTGATAATGGTGGAATTGAACAGAAATCAACTTAACTCAATACTGATATTCAAGACTAAAAATAACTAAGCAAGTTTAATCCCTAAAAATAACCATCATTATACTTCCCTTGATAGAGATTCAAACCCAGTTCTTCTATATAGAAGAGGAAGAGGAGGAAGAAAAAGGGAAGAAGAAAAGTTTTACTCTACAGTTGTGATTTCTGAATTTCTTGACTCAAATCTAATCCAGAGAGTAGTCTCCACCCATAAAACAGACAACAAAAAAGACTGTATGTGCTAAGTTCCGAATAAATTATACAAACAAAAATCCTTTTTAGTTAGGTGGATATAGAGGGAAACAAGGATGAAGTACAAGTGGTGACTTCCCTGGTGGTCCAGTAGTTAAGAATCCTCCTGCCAATGCATGGAACATGGGTTCAATGCCTGGTACTGGAAGATTCCCCATGGTGAGGGGCAACTAAGTCTGTGCACCACAAGTACTGAAGCCCACACACTCTAGAGTCCATGCTCTGAAATAAGAGAAGTCACCACAATGAGAAGCCTGAGCACTGCAACTAGAAAGTAGTTCCTTCTCACCACAACTAGAGAAATTGCAGAAGAAATATAATTATGGCTGAAACACAATAAAGCCTCTAAAAGCTATGCTTTAAAAGAATAAGTTAAAAACATGAGAAGTTGTCATAATGTAATTTTAGACTTTTAAGATGCAAAACACAATATATATATGTATATGTATGTGCATATATATATACATATATATGTGTGTGTGTGTGTGTGTGTATATATATATATACATATATATATATATATATATATACATATATATATATATATATATGGGCTTCCCTGATGGTTCAGACAGTAAAGAATCCACTTGCAGTGGAGGAGACCTGGGTTTGATCACTGGGTCAGGAAGATGCCCTGGGAAAGGGAATGGCAACCCACTCCAGTATTCTTGACTGGAGACATTCATGGACAGAGGAGTCTGGAGGGCTACAATTTATGGCGTCATGAAGAGTCGGACACGACTGAGACTAACACTTTCACTTTCACACATGCATACATATATATATATATGTGTGTGTGTGTGTGTGTGTGTGTGTGTGTATATATATATATATTTATGGAGAGAGAGTCAATTATAGGACTCCCCAGGTAGTGTAAAGAACCTGCCAGCCAGTGCAGGAGAGCTAGGAAACTTGGGTTTGATCCCTGGGTTGGGAAGGTCCCCTGGAGCAGGGCATGGCAACCCACTCCAGTGTTCTTGCCTAGAGAGTCTCATGGACAGAGGAGACTGACAGACTACAAACCATGCGGTTGCAAAGAGTCAGACATGATTGAAGCAATGTAGCACACAGTCAACTATATATATAAGATAGTCAATTTTGAAAAACTTAAATTTGTATATGTGCAGAAAAAGTTCCAAAACATTTATAGTGATTAATAAGTGATGAGATTATAAGAATGTTATTTTTTCCTTTATGCTTCCTATATTTTATAAATATTCTAAAGTGAACATGTATCACTTATAATAAGAAAAAGCATTACTTTAATAAAGAAAAATAGTAAGCATCTTGTTCAAAAGTTATTTACATACACAAAAGATAAGGGTTTAGAAAGATAATGTATAAAAGAACAATCTTGAGGGAAACATTTCATTTCTAATCTCCTCAAGTTGGAGGGCAGACCATAAGTGAGATTCAGGTCTAAGACTTAGTAACTAACAGAGGTACTAGAGCTCCAGAGAAGGGTGAATTCTCAAGTTTAGTAAGGCTGCTCTACCAAGTCAAAAAACTTGATGTGAACACTTAATGGCCAAGAAGAGAAGGATGAAAAATTAAAAAAAGAAAGTCAGAAAAGGACAGTCAAATACGATAGAAAAAAATCAGGGGGGTGTTGAGGCAAGAATTCAAAGGAAGAGTTTAAAGGACTGATCAGTCGTACTGAACTGCCGGGATGACTGCTGAAAATGTTCACTGGCTTTATTAAAATGGGCAACACTAATAAAATTAAATAATGGCTCTTTCAGGGGAGTGTTAGGGATATAAAACACAAAGGCATGTTTGAAGGACTGAGAGGAAGGTGAGGAAAAGAAGACAATGGATGTAAAGGTCTTTTTTCCTTAAACTGTGTCTTTTCTTAGACAATTTGACCCTGATATATTGCTGGCTATAAAGTAACTGCCTGACACCACTATAGAAATTCCCAAAAGCTGCAAAGTTCAAATTACAAAGTCAAGTTACACATGGGCATCTTTTTATAAATCAAACTTGTTATTCAAATTTAAAAGTCAATCCATAACTTAGTCAGATTGAGAAGTTCCAATTACTTCACTACAATGGTACTTTCTCATGGCCAGTCAACAGAAGCCCAGATTAGAAGTGCTTGGCTTAGAATTCTTCACCCTCATTTCAGAGAGCCATACACACATCCACCTTGATTCCCAGTGGCAGCTAGAAAGAGATTCAGGGCAATGGAAAGTTTGTTTCTGCTTCCATTTTCAGTGGTAGAGTGTGTTAAAAAGCTCACAAACCACATTGAGAGAAGACATCGATAACACTATGCTTCATAAGTGGAGACAGGAGATGAGGAAGAAGAACAGGATGAGTGGAGATGCAGACACATGACTAGTAATAGGCCTACAAGGGAGGTCCCCTTTGATAACATCCATTTTAATTCATTTAATCAATACTTATGTATCAGGCACCATTCCAGATACTTGGAGTAGAGAAAAATAACAGGAGATTCAAAGCTTCTGTTCTTCTCGGAACTGTAGGGATATAGACAATAAACACTAACAAACTAGGGAAATACATCAGAGACAGAGCTGGGAGAGCTTTTAGTAGATTGGGTATAAAGAGGGAAAGGTTTTTGCCTGAAGCAACTGGGTGACTTTTCAGGATATTGTAAGCTTTCTCACGAGAGAAATGGGGATGGAGGAAGATGGGCAGGGATTGGGGGAAGGGATGGTCAGATGTTTGGTACAAGTATTAAAAGAGGGACAGTTATCTCAGGAAACTGGACAAGTTGGTTAGGGAAAAGCTGGGTTGCCAAGCAATGCTGACATCTCATTTGTCTTGGTGATCATACTGTACAATGGAACCAATCTGCCCTGTGATTTTCCCTGTTGATCTTCCCTGTTCACCCTCAGCTGCTCAGCAATGACAGCATGGCTGTGATCATAGCTACCAAATTCTTTTCCAGCCTACAACTCTGGCCAGTTTTCCTTGGTCCAAGAATGAACACCTGACCTAAGCTAAGCAAAAAGAACCTTTCTTTCATTTTTGGACTTAAAGAGAGAAATCTGAACTCTTCTCATTGCAGTTCTTACATTTAATAATCATGTGTAGCTTTTTCTTGTGTGTGGCAAATTCCCCAAAAGCAAGGCAGTGATGAGAAAATGAAATAACATTTTGGGAGACATTACATTATTATGTAATAATAATGGATAATACTTACAGAAAGGCAGTGCTAAGTGCCCATCACAGTTCTAAACATTTGTCGCATGTTGCCTCAATGTTTAAAGCCAACCTGTGAAGTAGGAAGTACTATGATCATTTTCATTTTATTTATGGGGAAACTGAAGCACAGAGAGGTTGGATATCTTACTGACATAAGGCATGTCAGTAAGTAAGATTGGAATGCAAGTCTGTTAGTGCTAGTATCCATGCTTTTAAACATCGCACTGTAGTGCCTCATGTAACAGAGAGGGAAAATCCTACTGATGTTGAACTGATCTGAGTTTCTGCTCCCAGTTGCAGTCCTACACTTGACCTTGTTTGGCTGTTTGCTTAGGGCTCAAAATACATGCCCAATAAAGATCTAGATTTAGGCAGCAGGGTAGGAAACAAATGACTATTGTTTTGCTATTTAGCAAGATTACTATGGGAGAGACAAGCCCAAACTGTACCTTCTGATCATTCATGCCCGACTTCATTTCCAATTAGTCAGCCCAAACATTGCTGAATAGGAATAATGTATACATTCTAAGAGTAGGTGCATGGGTACAGAAAGCTTAGAGATCAGGATATTATTTAAAAAGAGAGAAATGAACAAGACTAAGTCCCTTTAATCTTGTTCAAACACCTCCACTCTCATCCCTTTTTGCCTGTATGGGTGATAGCTCTCTAAATAAAGCACAGGCACTGGGAATGCCTTCTAAGAGCATTCTCCTGAGTTTATAAGCCAGCCCTCTCTGCCCTATCCCAGTTTCTTACCCAAGTCTTGAGATAAGGGCTTCAGTAATTCTTAGGGAGAACAAGAGAGAAGCATTATTAGGGCAAGACCCTGAGAAAATTAAATGGCAGTTATGAAACCCTTATGAAAGAAAATAAAAAGTTATGAACAAGTGATTAGGGGGTTAAGAGAGTTCTTTTGCTAGAAACTTGCCAAGCCTAGGAACATGTAATTATTGAATCTAGCTTCAAGCTATTCTCACACCTACTGCTACCTAAATTACTCAGACCTCATGGCGTCTGCAGACTATAAAGGTTTTCACCAAAAAGCTGTTTCTCTGACTTCCTCGAAGGAAGCTTTGAAGGATAGTGAATAAATCATGTCTAAGGGATGTGAATTGGGGGCTGCCAGAGTGACCTGCAAAGAACTCACATTCTTATTCTTCTAGTTGATAAATAGTGCCCTTGCTCTTTTCTAATCTAATATTTGCCTCTAGCACAAGCCAAATATCTAGGAGTAGGGTCCAGAATTATAAACTTTAAACAATCTTCCTCAGTAGATTCTTATGTATTCTGACTTGGAGAAACACTGCATTAGGCAAATAATAAAAAGCAAACACGATGATGGTCATCATCCATATTAACAGGAGCAGCAGCTTCGCCATCGTCATCAGCATTATTCCAAGCCCACGTTACACAGTTTCACTTTACCTTGATTGAGCTTTACCCCCTATTTGGAATATGTTACCCACTCTTTTATTTTACATAAATTCCTTCTTCAAAATGCAGCTAAAGTGAAAAAGTGTTAGTGGCTCAGTCATGTCCAACTCTATGCAACCCCACCAGGCTCCTCTGTCCATGGAATTCTCTAGGCAAGAATACTGGAGTGGGTTACCATGCCCTCCTCCAGGGGATCTTCCCAACCCAAGAATCAAGCCCAGGTCTCCTGCATTGTATGTGGACTCTACCATCTGAGTCACCAGGGAAGCCCAAAGGAGCCTGTTGCCTTCCCACCAGAGAACCTCAGTCTCTCAAGTGACAGGCAGGAATACTTTCCATGATAGTAACAAGGATGGAAAGTCTCATCTGAATCTCATCTCTGATCATTCATAATGATCTCACATTGTCTTTGTCATCTATCATATTTAACACTTATCTCTCAGCTTTTTAATAGTATTTTGTATTATTACTTGTGCTTTTCCATCTCCTCCACTCTTGGAGACCCAGTGTTATACTGGTATCACCTGCATCTAGCAATACCTGGCATTAATTGATACTCTAGAAATTCTTAACTAGTTACAAGCTGATCTTTCTCTTAGTTTATTCACTTTTTTAAAATAATCACTTCATTGCCTTTTCATCTATTGCTTCTCTTCACACTACTTCTCCCCTAATAGAGCATCTTAGTTGTTGACACCCTCCTTAGTCAGTCTCTCATATTCCTTTCTGTCCTTCACTTTCACATATTTGCCAACCATTCACCTCTCTTTCTGCCCCATGTTGATGTGTGATCACGTGATTATTTTTAATTATTCCTAGCACACAGATAGTCTAGTTTCCCCAGAAGCAGAGTCAAAGAAATGATATTCTTTTGAGCATTATAAGACACTGAGGAAAACAGAAAACTCATCACGGAAACCTTGGGCAAGGTTAAGTGCTACTTTTGACATAGGTCTATATCATATTTATTTAAAAGCGCAAAATCACTGAAGATGATGACTGCAGCCACGAAGTTAAAAGACACTTGCTCCTTGGAAGAGAAGTTATGACCAACCTAGACAGCATATTAAACAGCAGAGGCATTACTTTGCCAACAAAGGTCCGTCTAGTCAAAGCTATGGTTTTTCCAGTAGTCATATATGGATGTAGAGAGGAAATGGCAAGCCACTCCAGTATTCTTGTCTGGAGAATCCTTGGGATGGAGAAGCCTGGTTGGCTGTCATCTATGGGGTTGCATATAGTTGGACACGACTGAAGCGACTTAGCTGTAGCAAGATGTATGGATGTGAGAGTTGGACTATAAAGAATGCTGAGAGCTGAAGAACTGATGCTTTTGTACTGTGGTGTTGGGGAAGATCTTGAGAGTCCCTTGGACTACAAGGAGATCCAACCAGTCCATCCTAAAGGAAATCAGTCCTGAATATTCATTGGAATATTCAATGATTATTGAATGCTGAAGCTGAAATTCCAGTACTTTGGCCACCTGATGCGAAGAACTGACTCTCTTATGATAAGACTCTGATGCTGGGAAAGATTCAAGGTGGGAGGAGAAGAGGACAGCAGAGGATGAGATGTTTGGATGTCATCACCAACTCAATGGACTTGAATTTGAGCAAGAAATTAGTTGATGACATAGGGTGTTCACAGTAGATTTCAAATGGCCTAGTTTATTTCCAGGTCTGAACATGTACCATGAGTGTGGGTGAGTCATTTTAAGTCTTCGAGTCTCCGTTTCCACATCTTTAAATTACCGTTGGTGATGGACAGAGAGGCCTGGCATGCTTCAGACCACTGTGTTGCAAAGTGTAGGACATGACTGAGGGACTGAACTGAACTGAACTGGACTGAAAAAGTACACAATGAAACTAAATTAAGACGCTTTCTCCAAGCAGGTTATCAAAGATTTCTGTGGGTAATACTCAATGTTTTCCCACCTACGGAAACTCATGTACCATTGTTAGGAAAGTAAACTGATAGAAACTTACTGGGTGATAGTTTGACAATGTTGTACTAAATGCCCTAAAAATGTGCCTATCATTTAACAAAGAAATTTATTCCAAGGAAATAATTATGCTGCTTTTATTTATTTATTTAATCAACTTCCTAGTATTAGACATTATGTTCCTTCCAGTGTTATACTCTTAAAAACAATGCTTCATTTTCTCCACATCCTCAACAGCATTTATTGTTTGTAGATTTCTTAATGATGGCCATTCTGACTGGTATGAGATGGGGTCAGAGATGGGAGGGAAATTCAAGAGGGAGGGGATATATGTATACTTGTGGCTGATTCATGTTGATGTTTGACAGAAACCAGAACAATATTGTAAAGCAATTATTTGCCAATAAAAAATGTAAAAAAATACTTTAGTTCATCTGTTTATAAAATCTTAAAAATGCTGATAGCTAGGTACTGGACTTGAAGTTTTCCTTCCTTTTCCCTTATCTGAGTTTTCCAAGTTTTTGCCTTGAGTGTGGATCACTTCTGAAATAGGAGAAGTTTTCCATGAAGTATATAATTTTATTTTTTTATTTGAACTTCTTTTGTGGCATTTTTCCCTTTTCCTTGTGTTACAAGACATGTATTATCTCCTCAATTGATTTCTAAGTTTCTTGAAGACATAATTTACTCAGCTCATAATGTCTTACAGTTACTAGTGCAGTAAACTTGCAAATGAAACACCAATAAAAGTATGAAGGGCTCTAGTACCACCAGATATTAAAAAATATGAAAAAGTCATCCACTGAGGTGTCAGTGCAAGAATAGACAGTAAGATAAATTTATGTTTCCAAAAAGAAACCTGTAAATTGAAGAACTTATGTAGTAAAGTTCATGCTGAGACAATTCATTTAGATTCTATAAATTTATACTACACAAAATAATATGAGGTAGATTTAAGAGTTAAATATGTAAAAATCAAACTATAAAAATCTACGAAGAGGTTAACAAATGTTTATTTGGTCTCTATAAGGAGAGAAAGTGAAGGACAGGGCAGCCTGGCGTGCTGCTGTTCATAGGGTTGCAAAGAACTGGACACGACTGAATGGCTGGATGACAACAATGGAGAGAATCCTCAAAGCATGGAAATGGACTAAATAATAAAGGAAAACATGTTTTTATGAATCAAAATTTTAATACATGTATTATGCATGTATATATGCACATATAGCTTCATAAAAAATTAAAGGTCAAAAATCAAGAAGGAAAAATCATGTATGACAAGATAGTAAACTACCAGTCATTCCTTTTATGTGTAAATAGATCAAATGATTAGTAAAAAAAATGCTGAGATGCAAGTGGATACTTACACAAAATATAGGACCAAACATTCCACAAAAAAGAAAATATGTATGACTAAGATAAACATAAAAAATTTCCACATTCTTAATATTAAAAAATACTAATAAAAAGAAATAGCTCACTTTTTCTGACAGTTACTTTGTTTTTAATGACTATAGTCAATGCTAAGGAGAGTAGGAAAAATGATCACAGATACTGTCTTATAGTTCTAGAAGTTGTGCCAAATCATTCAAACTTTCTGTAGAGTTATTGAGAAATCAGTTTCACTCTAACCATGTCCCTATCCTTCTCCTAGTAATTCTTACTTAAGGAAATCAGGCAGGTCAAAATTATAAACAATATACATTATAATATTCAAAACAGTGGAAACAATTGTTTTGATTAAGATAGTTGCTGATTAAGGATATTTGGACATATTCAAATGATGAAATATAAAATGGCTATTTAAAATCATAAAGCGTTTTGAAATCATGAGAAAACGTTTTAGAACAAGCAAACAGTAAATGTTCAATATATGCTGGCTTTCACTGGCAAAAAAAGAAACCCTAAAATGCAAAACTGCTTATATGACATGATCTCTACTGTATAAAAATTATTTTAAGAGACTCAAAAGAAATACACTAAAATTTTACCAGCTTATGTCTGAAATTGCAATGATCTTTTTTCTTCTTTTCTGTGATTTTAAATGTTATCGCTCAATGACATCATCTTATTGTCCTCCTATCAACAGACAATCACATGCCTGGCAGCCATTGCCTGGAAAACGAACTCTTCTCTTTCACTGGAGAAAGTGCAGGTTGAGCCACCAAAGACTGGGGAAGTTCGTATTAAGGTAAGTTTAAATCTTTGAACTTGTACTTGTGAAGGCAAGTGTAAGGAAATCTTATTCATGGATCAAAGTTGTTCCCAGGGTTCCAGCACTCCCACTGCTGATACTGAAACAACTAGTCAGTATCCCTGCCTGTATGCTTTCTGGCTGAATTCCAGGCAGAGCAGCAATACAGTGGCTATGGTACAGGAAATGTTTCATTTCTATGATCAACATAAGCAGATTGAGTCTATCCACAGAAAGAAAACTTAGGCTATTAACTGAGAAGTTGTAAAACTTCTCAATGCCAATTAAATTTTGCAACAGTTAGACTCAAAACACATTTTACTTTATTAACTTAATGTTTTCAATATGCTGGTTTAAAATTAATTTTCCCAGAGGACTGGGAAAACATTGCACAATACTGGACTTAAAAAAAATTTTGGTTTCTCAATGGTGGTGCTATGGATACATGGTCAAAAATCCTTCATTGGATAGAATAGACTCTCATATTGCAAAACTAGTTGATGACATAGGGTGTACAGAGTAGATTTCAAAAAGCCTAGTTTACTTCCAGATCTGAACACGCACCATGAGAGTGGGTGAGTCATTTTAAGTCTTCGAGTCTCCCTTTCCACATCTTTAAATTAGGGGTAATTAGACCTGCCCCGTGTTTCTCTGCATATTATTATAGGGCTCAAATGAGGTCATTTATGTAAATTATTCATAATAAGTCTCAGACAAAAGAAAAATTCCAAACTAATTTGTCCTTGGCCACTTAATTCCTACCCAGATGGTATCTACAGGGATCTGTGGTTCTGATGATCATACTATAAAAGGAATAATCCCACTGAAGTATCCCTTCATCCCAGGCCATGAAGGAGCTGGAATTGTGGAGAGTATTGGCGAAGGAGTGAGCTCAGTGAAACCAGGTAGGAAATGGG
>ML662439.1:5170578-5218655 GCA_007570785.1 Antilocapra americana
TCTGCAATTTTCTGGAAGAGTTTGAGTAGAATAGGTGTTAGCTCTTCTCTAAATTTTTGGTAGAATTCAGCTGTGAAGCCATCTGGTCCTGGGCTTTTGTTTTTTGGAAGATTTCTGATTACGGTTTCAATTTCCGTGCTTGTGATGAGTCTATTAATATTATCTATCTCTTCCTGGTTTAGGCTTGGAAAGTTGTACTTTTCTAGGAATTTGTCCATTTCATCCAGGTTGTCCAGTTTATTTGCATATAGTTGCTGATAATAGTCTCTTATGATCCTTTGTATTTCTGTGTTTTATGTTGTGATCTCTCCGTTTTCATTTCTAATTCTGTTGATTTGGTTCTTCTCCTTTTGTTTCTTGATGAGTCTGGCTAATGGTTTGTCAATTTTATTTATCTTCTCAAAGAACCAGCTTTTGGCTTGGTTGATTTTTGCTATGGTCACTTTTGTTTCCTTTGCATTAATTTCTGCCCTGATCTTTAAGATTTCTTTCCTTCTACTAGACCTGGGCTTCTGCATCTCTTCCTTTTCTAGTTGCTTTAGGTGTAAAGTCAGGTCATTTATTTGATTTTTTTCTTGTTTCCTGAGGTGAGCTTGTATTGCTATGAACTTTCCCCTTAGCATTGCTTTCACAGTGTCCCATAGGTTTTGGGCTGTTGTGTTTTCATTTTCATTCGTTTCCATGCATAACTGAATTTCAGTTTTGATTTCTTCTGTGATTTGTTGGTTATTCAGCAGTGTGTTGTTGAGCCTCCATATGTTGGAAGTTTTGAAAGGTTTTCTCCTATAATTGATATCTAATCTCACTGCATTGTGGTCAGAAAAGATGCTTCGGATGATTTCAATATTTTTGAATTTATCAAGGTTAGATTTATGGCCCAGGATGTGATCTATTCTGGAGAAGGTCCCGTGTGCACTTGAGAAAAAGGTGAAATTCCTTGTTTTGGGGTGGAATGACCTATAGATATCAATTAGGTCTAGTTGATCTATTGTATCATTTAAAGTTTGAATTTCCTTGTTACTTTTCTGTCTAGTTGATCTATCCATTGGTGTGAGTGGTGTATTAAAGTCTCCCACTATTATTGTGTTGTTGTTGATTTCCCCTTTCATACTTGTTAGCATTTGCCTTACATATTGTGGAGCTCCTATGTTAGGTGCATAAATATTTATAATTGTTATTTCTTCTTCCTGGATTGATCCTTTGATCATTATGTAATGTCCATCTTTATCTCTTTTCACTGCCTTTATTTTAAAGTCTACTTTATCTGATATGAGTATTGCCACTCCTGCTTTCTTTTGGTCTTTATTTGCATGGAATATCTTTTTCCAGCCTTTAACTTTCAGTCTATATGTGTCCCTAGGTGTGAGGTGGGTCTCTTGTAGACAACATATATAGGGATCTTGTTTCTGTATCCAGTCGGCCAATCTTTGTCTTTTGGTTGGGGCATTCAGCCCGTTTACATTTAATGTAATTATTGATAAGTATGGTCCCGTTGCCATTTATTTTATTGTTTTGGGTTCCAGATTATCTATCCCATCCGTGTTTCCTATCTAGGCAAGTTCCTTTAGCATTCGTTGGAGGGCTGGTTTGGTGTTACTGAATTCTCTCAGTTTCTGCTTGTCTGAGAAAATTTTGAATTCTCCTTCAAATTTGAATGAGATCCTTGCTGGGTACAGTAATCGGGGTTGTAGATTGTTTTCTTCCATCACTTTAAGAATGCTCTGCCATTCCCTTCTGGCCTGAAGCGTTTCTGTTGAGAGATCAGCTGTTATCCTTATGGGATTCCCCTTGTGAGTTATTTTTTGCTTCTCCCTTGCTGCTTTTAATATTTGGTCTTTGTATTTGATATTTGTTAATTTGATTAATATGTGTCTTGGGGTGTTCCGTTTGGGGTTCATTCTATTTGGGACTCTCTGTGTTTCTTGGACCTGAGTGGCTATTTGCTTCCCCAATTTAGGGAAATTTTCAACAATTATCTCTTCAAGGATTTTCTGATGGTCTTTCTTATTGTCTTCTTCTTCTGGGACTCCTATGATTCGAATATTGGTGCGTTTAATATTGTCCCAGAGGTCTCTAAGATTGTCCTCATTTCTTTTAATTCTTTTTTCATTTTTCCTTTCTGTTTCATTTATTTCTGCCATTCTGTCTTCTACCTCACTTATCCTGTCTTCTATCTCTGTTATTCTACTGTTGGTTCCCTCCAGGGTGTTTTTGATCTCATTTATTGCATTATTTATTGTATTTTGACTCTTTTTCATTTCTTCTAAGTCCTTGTTAAAGCTTACCTGCATCTTCTCAATCCTTGCCTGCAGGTTATTGAACTGCAGCTCTAACTTATTTTCCAGGTTTTGGATCATATTCACTATCTTTATTCGGAATTCTTTGTCAGGTAGACATCCTATCTCTTCGTCTTTTGTTTGGTCTAGGGGGTATTTATCCTGTTCTTTTACTTGCTGGGTATTTCTCTGCTTTTTCATCTTGTTTATCTTGCTGTGTTGCCCCTTTATTGTGGGGATTCCTCACTATGGGAGGGGTTAGATGTGTGGTTTGTAGAAGTTTCCTGGGTGGGAAAGCTTGTGTGGTGTTCTGGTGGGTGGATCTGGGTTTCCTCACTGTAACTAACAATGGAGTGTCCAGTAAAGAGATTTGAGGTGTCGGTGGACTTGGTTTGACCTTGGGCAACCTGTGTATTGAAGCTCCTGGCAGTGTTCCTACGTTGCTGGTGAATTTGCTTGGTATATCTTACTCTGGAGCTTGTTGGCCCTTGGGGGTTGATTAATTTCAGTTTTGGTATGGAGGAGGTTGATGAGTTCCTATCGATTAATTAACCCTTGGATCCAGGAGTTTTCTGGAATTCTCAGGGTCTGGGTTTAGTCTCCTGTCTTCCAGTAGCCTCAGGCCTCTTTTATCTCTGCACTGATGGTGGCAGAACCTCTAGTTTAGTGATGAGAAGTTTCTTCACAGTGAGGGACACCCTGTCAGGTACACAAAGTTACATGGCATGGACGAGAAGGAGAAGAGAGGAATCCGATGGTGAGGGAGTGAAGTGGCCAGTGATTGCTCCTCTGTGTGCCCTCCACAGCCTGGATCCCTTGGAGATGTTCACAGAGTTATATCGAAATGTGAAGAGTGTGGAAGGAGACAGAATTGACCAGAGAGAGAAAGGAGAGAGTCAGATGGATAGAGACAGATCCAGCCAGTGGTCAGTTATTTCAGTGTTCTTCACAGCTGGTAACTCTCAAGCAGAGTCCCAGAGTTGGGTAGAGAATATACAGAGGGAGAGGATGTTGAAGGTGTCTTGGTAGGAGAAGAAAAGAGAAAAGAAAAAGAAAAAAAAAGAAAAAAGGAGATACAAGAATGGGGAGAGAGCAGTCAAGCCACTGATCTCGCTCCAAGGTAACGATGAGTATTGGAGCTTGGGTCCTTAAAGGTACAAAGTTGATACCCAATACTAATAGGCAAAGATTAAAAATCTAGAGTAAAGACGGGATTCTCAAAATACTATTACAAAGAAAAAGATAGAAAGAAAGATAAGGAAGAGAAAGAAAAACAAAAACAAAAACAAAAAAAAAAAAAAGAGGAGAAATAAGAATGGGGAGAGAGCAGTCAAGGCAATGATCTCACTCCCAGGTAGCAATGGGTACTGGAGCTTGGATCCTTAAAGGTACAAAGTTGATACCAAATACTAATAAGCAAAGATTAAAAATCTAGAGTAAAGACTGGATTCTCAAAAGTACTATTATGAAAAAAAGAAAGAAAGAATGATAAAGAAGAAAATACAACAACACCACCACCACCAACAACAAAAATCAGTAAAAAAAAAAAAAATTTTTTTTTAAAAAAAAAAGGGAAATAAAGTGGAGATATAAAAGGTAAGAAAGGAGATAGGATGGAGAATGCAATAAGGGAGAAAGAGGAGATTAAAAAAAGGGGAAATAAAAATAAAGGAAAAGAAACGCAAGAAAAAAAAAAGAAAAGAAAATAACAAGGTTACAGGGGACTTAAAAATTCTAAAAAAAAAAAAAAAAAAGGGGGTATAAAAAAGTTTTAAAAATTTAAAAGATGTTCCTAGTACAGTTATAACTAAGGCTTTCTCTGGTGCTGATGCGTACTGGGAGGGGTCAGTTTATTTTTCAGACAATTCCTTGGGTCCGGCTTGTACTTCTCATGCTCTATAGACTCCAAACCTGTTGCCTCTGCTAGCTTAAGCGTCTTCTGTTTGCTGGTCTTTTATGTGTCTATTCAGCGCTCTGGAGTTTGCCCTGCTCCTGCTGAGTGCGCTTCCCCCGCCCCTTCTGCTCGGCTCTCTGTCGTCCGCCCGGCACAGTTGGGGAGCGCGGCTTCTCCCCTCCCCCGGCCCAACCGCTCGGCTTTCCCGACGTGCAGCTAAGCACGTCTTCTTAGGTGTGCAGAGCTCCGATCCGTCCAGAATCCCCAGTAGTCTTGGTTAGCACCTAGCTCTGTGCGCAATTTGGCCGAGGAAGCCTCGCCGGGGCTGGGCTATGCCCGCTGGTCTCAGGCAGGGTTTCTGTCCGCAGCCCGAAGGCGCCCAGCTCCGCCCAGCCGGCCGCCTCCCTGCCGACTCCGCCTCACCCTTTGGTCTCACTGAGGCTGGGTTATGCCCGCTGCACTCGGGCGGGGGCTGGGCCGGTCCGCAGCCCACAGGCGCCCAGATCTCCTCGGCCGGCCGCCTCCCTGCAGACTCCGCACGCCCTTTGTTCTGTGCCACCCGGCCAGCCGCCTCTCTGCCGACTCCACACCTCTCCTTGCTCTGCGTGGGCCTGGCAGGGGGGCTCTTCCTGGGGAAGGCTACTTCTCAGTCTATCTCCGGTTAGCCCCCTGGGTTGGGTCGCTCAGGCTGCTCCATTCCCTGAGCGCGCGGCCCTCCCCTCCTTGAGCAGTCCGCTTTGGCTAGTGAGGGGTGGGGCGTCCGCCGCCGCCGCCGCCGCCGCTTCCCTGTGCCTTCCAGCCAGAAATGTAGCTTGCAGGGCTTAATTATTAATCTGCTTTTACTCCCAGCTATCTTGCTCTCCAAGATTCACTGCAAATCCGCCCGAGAGAATGCTCCCTGGTATTCGGAAACGTTTCTCCTCTTTTTTTTTTTTTTCCTTTTTATTCCAGACTCCCCTTCCGGGACGGATCCCCGCCCCCAACTCTGTCTCTCCCTTTACTTTTTTCTCTCTCTTTTTTCTTTTGTCCTACCTTCTCTCGTCGGCAATGGGCCATCCCTTCAGATGCCCGATGTCCTCTCGCACTTACTCTTCTTTAACTTCTGAGTAATTTTTGAATGCTTCTGTCAAAATGACTTTCTAATTCTAGAGTAGCTTGTGTGATTTGTAAAGTAGCAAAGGGTTAATTTAATTATATTATTATATTATATAATTTAATTATATTACTTCTTTTTGTTTACTATTTTTGGAGGAGCTAAGTCACTGTATCAATGCTATTAACATTGAATTCATCAACATGAAATTACTTCTCTACAAATTTTGAAAATTTTCTTCATTTTGACCAAGCTTTTTATGGTTGGCTGAAAGTGAGTGCAAGCTATATATGTTCATAGTTAACACTTTTTAAAGGAAACCAGCAAATATGGGAATTCTTGATACTTGATTCAAAATTATCACCGAAGGCCAGCAGGACACACTGACCACATGCACCATTACAGCATACCAGCCATTCTGTGGTTCCATTTTTCTACTGTGATTTCAACGTCTCCTTCCCTGCCAATGTCAATGTGAATAAAGAGGAAATTTTGGGTGCAGAAGGCACCCCCAGCCTCCCTCTCATACACTTCATGGAGTATTGTGCCCCTCTGTGAGAACACTGATGTGCTCACCAAACCCTGCTCGTCACCAGCTCTCCACAGCCTGGGAAGAAGGAACTGGATGCAGACCTCTGTGCAACCAGTAGGATTTTATGCCCACAATGTGACATGGAATTTAGAACCATCTCTTTGTCCTCAGTATCTCACATTATCAGCACCAATATAAAAGCACTGGAGCACCCATCAAAATGAGAACATAGTGTTCCATGATGTTAGGACATTCTGAAAACTTAGGGACATTCTGAAAGCCCCCCTAACCCTAAATATCTCCTTTAGTATCTTTGAGAAGACAATTAAACTGTTCCCTACATTTACATGGCAGTTCATAGTTGACAAAGCCTTTTCACTAGCATCATTCCCTCTAATTTTCATGAAGCTGTAATCGGTTCATAATTTCTTAAAACAAAGGATAAAATGGGCTTAGAGAGGTTGAGTAATTTACTGAAGGTCACAAACAAGTGGTAGATTACTTGCTCTAAGTCTAGAGTCCTTTCTACAATATCAAAGCAAGTCACATTTTTTCAAGATAGCTAAAATTCTTTACATGAATAAGCTTTCATTACACATTTAGAGATGAAGCTCAAAATGTAAAATCTTCCCTAGAGAAAGTATTAACAAGTGGATACCATAGGCTTTCACATGTTCAAAACAAATATTTCGAGGATGCAGACTTAAGTCATGGTAGTTAATAGAAAGGTTCTCATTTGAAAATATTTTTGCAAACACGTACATCTATATGTGTATGTACATAGAAAATCTATTGCTTCGGATGTTTGTGCCATTTCTTAGTTACCCATTTTACATGCTGTGTCCACAGCTGGTTTATTCCCATCCCTAGACTTCAAGCTGCCACATTACTTTTTAACTACTTTATGGCTCATTTTCAGTTAACTACAGTTACAGTTATAATAATTAAGATCTTTTAACAAAATAAACTACTTTCCTGAGTAAAAATTAGACTTTGGAATATGATTCTAAGAATAGCTCAGTTTTCAGATTTAGTATTAAAACCTCACATTTATCACATGTAGTATGAAACTGTAGTATAAAAACATTTCCCTTCACCTTAAACACGTGTGATATTTACCTAAAAAAATGTTCTGCATTTAGAATTTCTGGACCTTCTCCACTTATAAATCAGAGTGTATTCTTTTTCAAACTATAGTTTTTACTGTAGGGTTTTGCTACATTTCCTAAAGAGGAAAATACAGACAGTGGAAGTACAGGTAGAAGATTTGAGTACAATGCCCCATCACATGTAGGTTGAGGGCAAGTGAATGAGGTCCTTCTCAATGACCACAGCTAAAAGACTAAGGGTGGCAAAGACACAAAAAGTAGAAGTCAAAAGAAATACCATTCCTCAGTCTGAAAGATGACATGATTCAACATGAGTAGAATATTAAGAAGGAGAGTTTATTAGACTCAATTACACATACAATGATTTATCTAGCTCTCACTTAAATTTTAAAAATTTGCTTGAAAAATGATTTCACATTAATTTTTATTTCTTTTGGAAAGCTCCCATGTACAGTTTATTGGTAATACCTCTGAAGAACGGAATTATTGATGATGTTTGGCTGAAGTTTCAGATGATAGAGGAGGCAGAAGACTGCTACAAGTTGAAGGTGAGTGTATGGTCTCAAAATGTCAGGATGGAACGGACACTGAAACAGAAAATGAGAGAGAGAAAATGTTTTAGTGTTTAGATAATATACACTCTTCCATGTGAGAGTTCAAAGAGCATTCAGTTTGTCTCTTTGAAAAGCTATCTTTGTTTCCTGCTATTCTATTCCCATCTATTCCCATCTCTTGCACTCAAGTCAAGTAAAAGGTCAGCTCATCTTTTCCTGTTGTCTTTCTCCAACCTGAACCTCAATTATAATGTTCTGAGTATGACTGTCATTTAGGCTTCATTATGTATTAGATTTTCAAAATATCATTTTTGAGAGTCTACATTCCTTCTATAATAACAAACACAAAACAACAATTGATAATTACATGTAGTAAGTTCATGCTATCTGTCACTCTGTAGATGCTCATCATGTATTTTATCATTTAAACCTCTACTTAAACAACACTATGTGGCAGGTTCTAATATTATTTCCATTTTAGAGATGATAGATACAGAGACTTAGAGAGATTTGTACCTTACTTTAAAACATACCTCTAGTGTGGGCTCCTGGGATTTAAATCCAAATAGAATGTTGCACAAATTACAAGATGATAGATAATGTATCTAAAAGTGCTGATAATGTAATAAAGTTAAGACCATGTTGAAATTTTAACAGAGCTTAGATAAAGAAATACTTAAAAAGACTTAAAAGTAGAAAAAAAGTTGATTTGTGTTTGGAGAGACTTTATTCCTGGGAAGATCAGAAATGTAACGTTTTACTGGAACTAATGTCCTTTCTAAAAGCCATCTTCTGATGGATAAATACTTTAGAAAAAGGTGATCTTCGTATCTTAAAAAATATTAATATATATGTATAAATGTGGTGTATATATATATATATGAAAAATGTATATAGATAATTTAGAAACTAAAGGACAATATAAAGAAGAAAGTAAAAATAACCTGTAATCCCACAACTTAGAAATAATCAATGTTAATATTTTCTTGAATTTTGATTATCTTTTTTCTAAACATGTAAGTTTTTATTGCTCTGATAAAAAAACTTGGAACTGTATTGTATATATAAGTTCTGTATACTCTATAACCTAAAATTACATTAGGAGAATTTCCCAATTTAATGAAATAATTTCCTTTTAAATGGCTTAGTTAATTTCTAGTAATGTTTGGAATTTATTTAATTGTTCCTTTAATGTTGAACTTTTAAGATGTTTCCAATTTCTGCTATTATAGATAATAAACATGCTTAAACATATGTACATTTGCATATCTCATAATTTCTGTAGAATAGATTCTCAGAAATGCAGATGTTGGGACATAGGATCTAAGGTTTTTTTTTTTTTTTTGAGGTTTCTTACACATATGACCAAACAGCTTTCTAGAAAGGATGTGGTCTGGTACGTTTGGATGCTAGTTTCTTTACTTCTTCAATAATATTTATCAGACTAAGTGTCTAGTATTTGTTATGTGTATGGCTGCTTAAGAAATAGTGTTTAAAACCAAAAAACCTCATGAGGAGAAGTGTGAAGTCACAGAGAAAGCAGAGACTATGGAACAAGAAGGTGGGAGTTAGGTAAAACTGCCTATTACTAACTGTGTTTCATTTATAAAAGCAAGTGATGAAATTTTTTTTTTAGATGTTTGTAGATTTAAACATTTAAAATAGTATTTTGTACCCTTCCTCTTTGCAATAACTTTTATTTGTGAAAAATCCTTTGTAAATGGAAAAAAAGAGTAAAAATAATAGTCAGCATTTTTTGAAGAAAGTAATATGTGTATAGAAAATGATGCCTATATAGCTCCACTGACTTCCATATTGAGTTTTTGGGATGTCTGGAATATAACTTAAATTTGTAGCTATTAGTATTCAACCATTTTAAGTGGCCAGGCAGGGACTGGCGTAACTCCATGTTATATGACTATGTGCCTCTGATTCTTTTCCCTTGAAAAGCAGAGGATTCTCTTGTGAAGATGGCAGAGGGTCTGATCATTCAGATTTTCTGACCGACATAATCTGGCTTCAGCAGAACAGGAAATGCAAGGCATTTTAGTTTCTTGCAATATGGTTTTATGTGTTCTACATGCAGAGACTGAACAGGGAATGGAAAACCAAGGCACTCCATCCTTGCCTTTCTCTTATCCTTCTACCTTTTTTTCCTCTGTTAGTCAAACTCCACCAAAACTTAAAATCTACCTCTTTCCAGAGCGAAGCAGGTCAAATCCTTCGTTTATTTTTTCAAATGGTAAAACATGGGTAATTAATTGATCCAGTGAAAACTTCTTACTCATGAAATCACTTACAAGTTTGGGGACAGATTCCTTACTTTTGAAGCCTGGAAAGAAAGTGACATCAATGTTAGATTCATCCAGATATAAGAGGAGGATTAGAGACAAGACTTTCTACATAAAATTTAAGTGAAAGTTTAGGAAACGTTCACAGACTACTGTGGCTGAGGTTAATGAGAGAGTGTGTTTCAATATCCTTTTGAAATGATTTGACTTTTTAAAAAATCTCCCTGCCCAACAAACCAGAGCCCTTGGTCATTAGCTCTCATAGAGAAATTATAGTATAGATGATTATTCTCAAAGTCAAGAAGAGAATTTAGCAGTTGTCTACATCTGGGCAGTGAGTGCAGACATACATTGTTGCTATGGATTTCCTGGATCCTCCTAGGTATCTCAGTGCATTATGCAGTCACCAGTATCAAAAGAGGTGATGCTGAAATATCCTATTCAGTTTATGGGGACACTATTAAAGTCCATCTTGGGACTTTCTGGGTACATTAGTTCCACATCTAGTTGATTTGGAGCCTATAGGTACAAAGGAACCTTAGTGTATTTTTAAACTACATTGCATTTTAAAGCCTGGCCTTGTCACATGCAAAAGGGAAGAATTCCTGTTGTTAGGAAGAATTTGGCCCTCAAGCCTAACTACGTACCACCAAAAATAGCTCCTTTCCAGGTACGTCCAGTCAACAACAACATGGGGTTCATAGAGATATTTTGGGCATTAGGAGGTACTCCTACAATGACGCTTACGCCATATGCTTCGTGACAGCACAGCAAGGCAGACATCTGAAATAAAATTAATATGTAGCTTCATTAAAGTGGATTCTCTGGTAGTCCCCATTTGTGATACACAGTATCATGTGCTATGGATCTAGCTAAATTGTGAATGTGTGGCTGGAAGAGATTGGCTTTTTTTTCACTTCCCATTATTTCCTAAAGTCACTACATGAGGCTTTAGAAAATGCCCAGAAAATGTTTTTAAAGGAAACAGTAAATATATGAAATTGTATGTTTTATGTATTTAAGTTTTCTTTAGGAAATAATAAAGATGCAAATATCATTACACATATACAATCTGATTCTTCAAATAAAGGTAATGTATATCATCATGTGATCCCAGAGCAATCTGAAATGGTTAACTCATTTTTCATTTAACTATTAAGCAGATATCTTGTACTCAGTACTTTGAGCCAGGTATTTTGATGGTGAACCAAGTATAAGGTCAGTTATATCATCAACATTTCTCTCTTCTCCTCTTGATGGTCTCCTTTTTTAATGGATCCATATTTCTACTGCCCATTTCGAATGGGCACTTTTTCCCTAATTTCTGTATGTTTACCCTAAAGACTATCCCCAAGAAAAAGAAATGCAAAATGGCAAAATGGCTGTCTGAGAGACCTTACAAATAGCTGTGAAGACTCTTCTTTTCACAGAGGCAAA
Source organism: Antilocapra americana (assembly GCA_007570785.1). Classification (NCBI taxonomy): domain Eukaryota; kingdom Metazoa; phylum Chordata; class Mammalia; order Artiodactyla; family Antilocapridae; genus Antilocapra; species Antilocapra americana. The sequence continues at coordinate 5,181,765 of ML662439.1, forward strand.
AAGCAAAGGAGAAAATGAAAGATATAAACATCTGAATGCAGAGTTCCAAAGAATAGCAAGGAGAGATAAGAAAGCCTTCCTCAGTGATCAATGCAAAGAAATAGAGGATGACAATAGAATGGGAAAGACTAGAGATCTCTTCAAGAATATTAGAGATACATTTCCTGCAAAGATGGGCTTGATAAAGGACAGAAATGGTATGGACCTAACAGTAGCAGAAGATATTGAGAAGAGGTGGCAAGAATACACAGAAGAACTGTACAAAAAAAAAAATCTTCATGACCCAGATAATTACGATGGTGTGATCACTCACCTAGAGCCAGACATCCTGGAATGTGAAGTCAAGTGGGCCTTAGAAAGCATCACTACAAACAAAGCTAGTGGAGGTGATGGAATTCCAGTTGAGCTATTTCAAATCCTAAAAGATGATGCTGTGAAAGTGCCACCCTCAATATGCCAGCAAATTTGGGAAACTCAGCAGTGGCCACAGGACTGGAAAAGGTCAGTTTTCATTCCAATCCCAAAGAAAGCTAATGCCAAAGAATGCTCAAACTACCACACAATTGCACTCATCTCACTCGCTAGTAAAGTAATGCTCAAAATTCTCCAAGCCAGGCTTCAGCAATATGTGAACCACGAACTTCCAGATGTTCAAGCTGGTTTTAGAAAGGCAGAGGAACCAAAGATCAAATTGCCAACATTTGCTGGATCTTTGAAAAAGCAAGAGAGTTTCAGAAAAACATCTATTTCTGTTTTGTTGACTATGCCATAGGCTTTGACTGTGTGGAGCACTATAGACTGTGGAAAATTCTGAAAGAGATGGGAATATGAGACCACCTGACCTGCCTCTTGAGGAACCTGTATGCAGATCAGGAAGCAACAGTTAGAACTGGACATGGAACAACAGACTGGTTCCAAAAAGGAAAAGGAGTAGGTCAAGGCTGTATATTGTCACCCTGCTTATTTAACTTATATGCAGAGTACATCATGAGAAATGCTGGGCTGGAAGAAGCACAAGCTGGAATCAAGATTGCTGGGAGAAATATCAATAACCTCAGTTATGCAGATGACACCACTCTTACGGCAGAAAGTGAAGAGGAACAAAAAAGCCTCTTGATGAAAGTGAAAGAGGAGGGTGAAAAGTTGGCTTAAAGCTCAACATTCAGAAAGCTAATATCATGACATCTAGTCCCATCATTTCATGGGAAATAGATGGGGAAACAGTGGAAACAGTGTCAGACTTTATTTTTTTGGGCTCCAAAATCACTGCAGATGGTGATTGCAACCATCAAATTAAAAGATGCTTACTCCTTGGAAGGAAAGTTATGACCAACCTAGACAGCGTATTAAAAAGCAGCACACTATGCACCCTAAAAAATCATGGCATACAACCTAAAAATAAACAATTTTTGTCAATCATACTTCTACAAAATGAGGGTTCAGTTCAGTTTAGTTCAGTTGCTCAGTCGTTTCTGACTCTTTGCCACCCCATGGACTGCAGCATGCCAGGCTTCCCTGTCCATCACCAACTCTCAGAGCCTACTCAAACTCATGTCCATCCAGTCGGTGATGCCATCCAACCATCTCATCCTCTGTCATCCCCTTCTCCCACCTTCAATCTTTCCCAGCATCAGGGTCTTTTCAAACGAGTCACTTCTTTGCATCAGGTTGCCAAAGTATTGGGTTTCAGCTTCAGCATCTGTCCTTCCAATGAATACTTAAGACTGATTTCCTTTAGGATGGACTGGTTGGATCTCCTTGTAGTCCAAGGGACTCTTTTCAAGAGTCTTCTCCAACATCACAATTCCAATCATCAATTCTTTGGTGCTCAGCTTTCTTTTTTAGTCCAACTCTCACATCCATACATGACTACTGGATAAAACATAGTTTTGACTAGATGGATCTTTGTTGGCCAAGTAATGTCTCTGCTTTTTAATATGCTGTCTAGGTTGGTCATAGCTTTTCTTCCACGGAGCAAGCCATTGGCCAAAACAGCCATACAGCTGTTGGTCAAAATGGGCATGTTTTAAATGTGCTTGACCTTCTGTGAGCTTTTATTTATTTATTTATTTTACTCTGAAACTTAAAATGAAAGCCTTTTCCCTCCAGCCAGGTTTTTAGACACGTATGTAGTAAGAAAGTTGCTTAGGAAAACACCACCACCACCACCACTACCCCTCCAGAAATATATAGTAATTGATCCTTTGTTTTTGGAAAATAAGACTTGGAAGATCAGAGAACCTCAGGACATGTGGCTATCAGATACTTAAAATAATCCAATTCCACAAGAGAAAATGGAGGAAAAAACAAATTAAAAATGGCATAAGGAGCAAGCGACAGTCTTGGAACATCAGTCATCTGTGGAATAATTGTTCCAGGTCAAGGCTGCAAAGAGCTTTACTCTTAAGGTGCTGCTTCCTATTACCAACACTGTTGGGACTTACTGGAGAACCTAAAGAAAGAGATTGTGTTGATCGCTGGGGTTTTTTTTCATTAGGATTCTAGAGAATTCTGGTTAGGGGAATGTAGCTAGAGATGTGTTCTCTGTTGCAATTGATGATAGCTGTAATTATCTGAAAATAGTATCATGTATGGGGTTTCCCTGATGATCACACAAAGAAAGCCTACAATGAGGGAGAACTGGGTTTGATCCTTGGGTTGGGAAGATCCTCTGGAGCAGGGAAATATCATGTATATTTTAAAGATGATCTAAGTTTTGCACAATTGGAAATAGTACTTCCTTTTGACAGCACCAGATAACATTTATTAAGAGCTTACCTCTGACAGGTGGCACTTGCTAAATATGTTACATGTGTCATCTCATGTAATTCACAAACAACAACATAAGATACATATCACTTAAAATATTCTGATGGGAAAACCCGTTGACCTTTTAAATTATTCAGTTCAGCACACAAATATGGATGCTTTTTATGTAGCAGGCACTGCACTGTCTGTTATGGTAAAATGGGGCATATTTTCTGTTAATAAAATGATAAGGAGCCTTAAGTTGATCATTTTTTTTTTTGGTCAAAGTATGGTCTTTGAAAAAAAAAAGAATTCATTAAAACATACAAATATTTTTAAATTATTTTTTTGTTAAGAATGTGTTAAAAAATCAAACTTGCCAACTTGAGAACAGAATTTATATTCTTTATATTTACTTGAGTTTGAATTTTTAAAACTGAAAATTAAATTTATGATGGCTCAGTAAAAACGCCCGTCCCTCTCTAAAAAAGACATGATACTCGTGACAGGTTTTTTTTTTTTTTCCCACTGATGGAATGAGATTCCTTATCATAATAAATTAAGCAACCCAGGTAACAAATAGGAGATGGAAAATCACCATAGTTTTTAAAATATTCTTTATATGTAATGTTTATATTCCGCCACATTAAAGAAGACTCTAGAATGCAGAAGCTGATGTCTTGAGACATTTCAAAGTACATACCATGGTGTCAAGCCGACCGATGACTTCAAATGAAAAATCCACACCTCCACCACTCACTTCTTTCAGCACCTCCTCGATGGGTTTCTCATAGTCCTGAGGGTTGATGCACTCAGTGGCACCCACCTGTTTGGCCCGTGCAAATTTGTCTTTGTTGATGTCCACTGCAATGATTCTGGCTGCTCCAGCTGCTTTGCAGCCCATGATAACAGACAGGCCAACTCCTCCAAGGCCAAACACGGCACAGGTGGAGCCCTGGGTGACCTGTGTTTTCAGAAAATGTGAAAATGGATTAAGTAATTATTGTTAAGGGCTTTCCAGGTGCCTCAGTGGTAAAGAATCCACCTGCCAATGCAGGAGATGCGGGCTCAATCCCTGGGTCAGGAAGATCTCCTGGAGAAGGAAATGGCAACCCATTCCAGCATTCTTGCTTGGGAAATCTCATGGACAGAGGAGCCTGGTGGGCTATAGTCCATGGGGTCACAAAGAGTTGAACAGGACTTAGCAACTAAACAACAACAATTGTTAGAAAGAGCCTAAATTATATAAAGTGCCATGCTTTGTTCCTTGTCAGAAGTTACTCAAATTATGTCCAAACTTTTGTCAAAACCTCTTTTGACTTTAGCTGTCTCACTGACTTTAGCTTGAAATGAGGGGTTTGAATTAGATTAGTGTTTCTATAATTTTCCTGGACATTAGACTAACCTATGGAGCTTTAAAAAAATCTCAATGCCCAGGTCACAGCCCGTAAGCAACTAAATCAGACTGTGCCGGTAAGTGGAAAAAGATATGCAACCCACTCCAGTATTCTTCCCTGGGAAATCCCATGGACAGAGGAGCCTGGTGAGCTTCAGTCTATGGGGTCACAGAGGGCAGGACATGACTTAGTGACTAAACAATGACAACAACTCTGCATGTAAGACCAGGTCTCCAAGTGACTTCAGTGGGAAACCCAGGCTGGGAGCCAGTGGACTGGATGGCCATTGAGCTCTAGATGCTAGTGACTCCTCTCTTGAAGAAAATCTAGTGGCTCAAATCCATTGATAGCCAGCTTCAGTCCATCACACACACACAAACACAATTCTAGGGAAATTAAATAATAAGTGCAAGAGAGGAGACTGAAAAAACAATCCAGTTGAACCCTCAATAATTAACACCTTGGTTCAATAACTTTCAGTAGTCATGACATATAATGAGAGCAGAAATAAGCTGTGAAGCATAGAAGAGTTATCTGCAGCTTAAGCAAACTTAACAATAGGGGAAATTTAACAGGTAATAGCTTGAGACCAGTGTGTTCTTAATGGGTCTTTATCCCTGCTTTAAAAAATACACAAATGAAAAATAATGCAATGAAAAGCTGGTTTATTTTTTAATAATGAATGAAATTCATTATCACAAGTACCCTTGGCTTCCGCTCTGTGTGCAGGTTCAATTAGACGGTCTGTTCAGATGATGCAGTTGCACAAGGGACTAAGGGCTAAGGTCACAGAAATTTGGAAAATACGTGCTCACAATAGTTTAGCTTACCTAAGGGACTGTTCAATAAACCTAGTCTGTTATAGTCAGACTTCATTGTCAGTAAAATGTTCCTCCTGTCCCAAGTAAACATTCTGTAGGGGTACGACACCACTTTTTTACCTTAGAAAAATATGAGGCTTGTGATTGTGATTTAAAGGTGTTGGTAAATATCTACCATGGTTTATGATTCAGCAGGAGTTTTGAAGAGGCTAGTTGTCATATTAACTACCTGTAAGATTTGGGGCAAATGGCTTTGTGTCTCTGGGTGTCAGTTCATAAAACAAAAGGATACTACTAGATTTCCAGCCTTTTAGGAAGAGGAGACTTGAAGGAATTTCTCCTTAAAACCTACCACTTCTGAAGTTTGTGTGTGTGTGTGTGTTCATGGCTGAGGTGGAGGTATAGCAGTGGAATAAATGCTTCATGCATCATCAAAGCTTTATTGCTTTCCTCATAGAGATACACAGAGTGAATATGTTGGTGACCCTCACTTTGGAGGTATATCAGGATATCAGGTCAGGCTTTGGAATCTCCTGTTGATCCTGATTCTGGGAGTAGAGGATCCACAAACTAAATGCTCCTCATAGTCAGCCCCTTCATTTCACTTACTCTTGCTTCCTCAAAACTTAGCCATGCTCTAATGTGCATGGCTCATGTAGGCACTAAATGAATGATAAAGTGAACTCCTAGGTCTAAAATTTAGCAATACCATAAAGGACACAAACAGAAGAATAATTATGGAAAACACCTTTACTTTTTCTTAATGAATTATCAACAGCTTTTCATTTGTGATAATGGCTAAATTTTCTAGGACATGTCCTCAATTCCTTCTGAGAGTATTTTCTACTTTAAATCAACATGCTCAATTCTGTGGAGCATAGCAATGCTATTACGGTAGAAGAGGGGAAAGCTTCCAATAAATCTGTGAAGAATGATCTCCGATTCCTGTAAGAAATTTCTTTGCTTTTAGCTCCTGCCAGCCGAGGGTAGCTGGTTTTATCACTCATTGTTATTCTTACCTTGGCAATGTTGATCGCAGACCCATAGCCAGTAGAAAATCCACAGCCAATGAGGCAGACTTTCTCCAGTGGGGAGTCTGCATGGATCTTGGCCACTGACATCTCATCCACCACTGTGTATTGGGTGAAGGTGCTGGTGCCGAGGAAGTGGTAGATGGTCTTCCCCCTGCAGGTGAACCTGGAGGTACCATCATGAAGGGTCCCCTGAAGCTCCTTCACGCTGGTCAGTGCAACAGACAAACACAAGCAGGTATGAGACAGGAGCATAGCTAATGTGCAGATTCCTTCACTGCTAAGGAGAGTAACCGAGACTCACTCGTGTTTCAGGCAGAGGTTGGCTTCTGGGTGTTTACAAACATTGCACTTCCCACACTGGGGAATAAGGAGTGGGATGACTTTATCACCTGGGGATGAGATAAAACAGATTCTTCTTAAATTTCTACACAGGAATTAAAGAGCCTAAATTAAGTAAGAACTTAAAGCTTACGCATATGTATTAGAGGCACTTGACTTTGAGAAGTCTTCAAGAATAGGGTCCTGTCAGCATTCTGTCTTGGTCATTGTCTGTCAGTATTGTTCTTGGTTTGTGTTTATATATGCTGAAGATGCCCAAGGAAAATGCAAATGTGGAAAACATGATTTTTTTTTAATTTTATTATTATTTTTTTAAATTGTTTTTGCCATACAATGTCATGATATCACCATGGGTTTACATATGCTTCCCCTCCGGAACCCCCCTCCCTCCTCCCTCCCCCCCGGGAAATCTCGCTGCACCAGCCCCGAGCATCAATCCTGGGCTGGCGATTGATTAGACATATGATAATTAACATGCTTCAATGCCCTTCTCCCATATCATCCCACCCTTACCCTCATCCACAAAGTCCACGAGTCTATTCTATACCATCTGCGTTCCTTTTGCTGTCTCATATTTAAAAGTAGTTCCACTGTGTTGATAGCTGTCTTTTATTGTGTGCCCTTTCTCTTAGGGATTTTATATATATGATCTCATTTAATATTTAGTAATTAAACCTTAAATATTCTTACTACTAATACAAGTATAAATATATATTTAAGTTGTGAACAGTCTGCCATAGTTCCACTAGATAATCTGGTAATAGTTTATAGTAATAATACAGTAAAAATAAGAACCTCAACACCCATTTCCTGGCTTTTCAAAATGATTAGGCTCATCTCTATCATGAAATGAATCCTTCTTTTAAAAAATTAGTTCTTTTTTAAGGAAAACAAACAAGGACAAAAAATAGGACAAGTAAGAATTTAAGACATTCTTCTGAAAACCTCAACCCTCAATAATGAGTTAGACACTTTCTTTTAGGATAGGAACTGACTTTCAAATGTTTATAGCTGATAATTTCTGGATAATTTATTTTTACTGGTGGAGGGAGCAGGGGTGAAAAGTAGGGGTATCATTTGTTATTAATAGATTTCTGACTAAAGGAAATACTTAGAGCTGAAACTCACACCAGACAACTTATTTTATTGTTTTTGGTTTACAGGTCAATTAAGTGTTTTGTAAGTAGGGAGGTCAAATCTACTAGCTAAAGTGATTTTTTAGAACTGTACATAATTTTTATTGTTAATCATCTATACTACTTAGCCAAAAGACTCAGAAAAATAACATTTAAGAGATTATATGCAATGATGGCATGGAAATTTTCTGTTTATTCACCATTTACCTCTAAAAATATTTGTCTGTATTAATATATAATAATAGGATACAGTAAATATTCAAGAAAAATAGTACTTGGTAACCAGCCACGTTTAGGGAAAAGTGGTCATATATTCAAAGGGGAAACCTGTGAATGGGCTCCACTTCTCACCTGAGAAGAGATTATGTTGATTTAGTCCAGAGCTCACAATCCCCACTGTGTGAAGTCAGCACTGAATAGGTTCAATACACTGATTCTGTTTATCTCCACTATGTCTAGACATGTTTTTCCTGTCTCATCAGTAATTTTCTTTGGGCCTGGTGGAAACTGTGCTTGGCAACACTAACATGGGAATTAACTGATTATGAACCCTACCCCGGTAGACACTGGGTCTCTTTCAATCCTCATGTATTCCCAAGATCTAACATGGTGCCTGACATCTAGTAGGTCCTCAAGAAATACTAGCTGAAGAAGAGAATACAGTAGTGCATGGATGCATACATGCCTGAGTCAGGCAGGGGGAAAAGAAAGAGACCTCTGTCCCAGCTCAGCCTTAAACAGGTTCTTTCATCTCACATTACTCCAGTGTCATCATCCAGGCTACATCATCTTGGGGCCCTGTACCAAGGCACATTTCCTAAGTGTGAATTCTGTACCTGGTCTTACTGTAGTCACCCCTTCTCCAATGCTCTCCACAATGCCTGCGCCCTCATGGCCTAAGATCAAAGGAAGACGTGTGACCAGAGATCCATTAACCACATGGTCATCTGAGCGACAGATTCCTGTGGCCACCATCTATAGGGTAAAGGGAGGTTGATTTGATTCAGATAAGATAATGATCCTCAGATGGACTTAATATACTCATTTCCCTGAAATTGCATTGAAGAATTTTAAAGCATTTTGCTAATAATTCCTACTCGTCCAAATACAGTTTCAATTCATACCCGAAGTTATTCAGTCTAATAATGCTCTACTTTCCTTTCATGCATTAAACAATTTGGAGTAATCTGTGAAATAATTGTTTCTGAACTATTGAAGTCATATAATATGCAGTATTTTTGATAGAAAAAGAAAATGCAGATAAGAAAATAAAGTTACTTAAGTGCCACCACATAATGCTAATTGACTTTAAATGATATATATTCTTTTGCACTTTGTTGTTGTTGTCATTGTTTAGTTGCTAAGTCATATCTGACTCTTGGTGATTCCATGGACTGTGGTCCACCAGGCTCCTCTGAACATGGGATTTCCCAGGCAAGAATACTGAAGTGGGTTGCCATTTTCTTCTCCAGGAGATATTCCTAATGCAAGGATCAAACCCATGTTTCCTGTGTTGGCAGGCACATTATTTACTGCTGAGCCACCACATAAATTCTTCTTCATTAGGACTATACTGTACAACAATTTTGATTTACAGCTTCCCTTGACAACAAATGTAATTCCACTATCTGGATGACTATATTATAAGTGCTTTGGTTACTTTCATTGTTACATTCTGAAAAATTTATACTTAAGATTAAATAGAAATGGAAAAAAAGTTTACCTTAATACGAACTTCATGGGCCTTAGGGGCTGCAACCTCCACCTCCTCAATGGAAAATGGTTTATTGAACTCCCATAGCACAGCTGCTTTGCATTTTATTACCTGAAAATTGAGCAGAAAGAGAACACCATTTTTCCCCCAGCCTTAAATTCAGGAATTGTGCCTTTGATCTTTTTACATGTACCATCTAGCCTTATGTCTGAAACTTAATATTGTTCCATGAACATGAACAACCTCTGATTTGCAAAAAAGAATAATAGTGACTTTTTATAAAAATGTGTAAGGCAATAACACTAGGAAAGAGAAACAGAATTAACTATAGGGAGACATTGAAATAAAAATGGAATATATTCTTTTATGAAGAAAGATCATCATTGTTTTCCCCTCTAAAGGTTCTATTTCCTAATGTGGTTCTGAAATTGGTTGTTTATCCAAAGCTGTTGCATTGTCCATGAAGTTCTAAATCACTATCATATTACTAACAGATTCTGCACCTGTTTACATGAAACACATTTCCCTCTTGTTCAATTCTCCACTAAGCCAAAATGATTTGACTTTAGAATTCCTAAGCCTCTCAGCCTAGAATTTCTTTCTCTATTTGCCTGCTCCTTTGATTTCTCTCTTTACTTCTTCTATGGGCTACTTCTTTGCAACATTCATTTGCAAGTTAGATTTGGCAGCTATTTTTTTGTATAATTTATGAATAGAGATTTCTTCCAGATTGGATTTGAGCCTAAAATTGTAGAGGTTAAAACTATACACACACACACACTTAAAAATGGGAGAATTGCGTTTGACTTTCTAGCTAGCATAGCTTACTTAAGATGTTTTCACAAATAAAAGTTGAGCATATATGTTTAGTGCTTGGGAATGTAGCATAAGGGTTGTCTTCACTTTCGCATAGCTTGTGTGATTGAGGGTTTTTTCTAAACAGAATTAACAACATACTACAAACATGATAAAAACTCAATTGAAATTTATCTGATAATTCATTTTTACTGTATACACACCAAATCTTTCCATTTTGCAAAGTGTTCATCATGGCCAACGCCACAGTAAGTATAAGAGTACTTGGATATAATACACTAATGGTAGAGAGGTATTGAATATTGGGGTGCCATTGATGTAGCAGGCACAAGTGGCTGTGCTGGGTGAGATACAAGTTTGACTTTTAAACTTCACAGGGAAGTATTACTGAATCATTAGTCTTATTTTTCAGATAAAAAGCTTGAGGCTCAACTGACTCAATAATTGATGAAGTACTTTTCCCAAAGTTACAAAGCTGGGTGTCTGAAGAATGAATACCATTTCATCTTTCACTACTTGATGATAGTAAAAGATTAACAAAAGATTAGAAGTTAGATAACAATAACAACAATTATAGCAGTGATTAATATTTAGTGAGTTATTTCTATGTACCAGGCACTATTTTAAATGCTTTCCAGTATTAATTTATTAAATTCTCACAACCACCTAGTGAAAGTAGATATTATTACTATTGTCACTTAGCATTTGAAGAAAATATAATGCCAGAAGTTTAATCATAAATGAAGTGTTATCATATAGCTAAAAGTTATTGATGTTGTACCTGAGGAGCGGGGGATTGATTGCCTGTAATTTATAAATTTAATTAATGCATTTGGCCTACCCTTTTGATCTCTGAACTCTGAGTTTTGAAAAATTTAGTTTTTATTTTTCTTAATTATTCGTCATTTGAAATGTAATATGCTACTGTAAATGCCAATCAGTATAATTTAAGTTATATTATAAAGAATAGCACATTTATATTATATCTTAATATAGACATAACTTCTTAATAAAAATATTTCATTTATACTTTAGACTTGAAAATTACTCATGATTGGCTATAACTATTTCACTACTTAATATAAGAAATATAAACTCTAATAAGTATAGATGCTCTACATTCTTGTTAAAGATATTTAGGTATTGCCCTTCTCAATTGTAGTTTATATACTTTGTATATTGAAGCATATATCCTAAGTTGTATTTCAGTATAAATTATTTCTAATTTATATATGAATTTTGTTATTCATTAAATAGTGTATCTCTGTGTATTACATGGTTGCTTCCCAGGTGGCTCAGTGGTAAAGAATCTGCCCACCAATGCAGGAGATGCAGGAGACATGGGTTCAGTTTCTGGGTTGGGAAGATTCCCTGGACAAGGAAATGGCAAACCACTCCAGTATTCTTGCCTGGGAATTTCCATGGACAGAGGAACCTGGCAAGCTACAGTCCATGGGGTTGGAAAAGAGTCAGACACAACTGAGCGACTAACCCAGGTTGCTGGCCTCCTGAATAAAGGAAACTTTCCTTTCCAGCCAATGCTTGTCTCTTGAGTATTGGCTTTCAAGCATCGAGAAGTCAAACATGAGTATTACATTAATTAGAATAATTCTAAAAGTAAAAAAAAAATTGTCTTACTTTTCCTGCTGTGCTCATGTTTCTTCTTTTCTCTGCTGGCAGGAGATGTGAATTACAGACTTACAGACTCTTCTCTGTTCAAGTATGTACAAGAGATAGATTGCACAGATTTTTATATGCTTGAAGAGCACCCTGATCCCCACATGTGATCTGGGATCTTTAAGCCCTGCCCATCAGCTTATTCTTAGACCTAGTCAAACCAGCAATAACAGGGCACTGAACCAGCACTCAAATATTAACTTTGTTTGCAATATGCTAATTTCAAATAACATCTTGACTTCATTAGTTAAATATTTTCTTATATGTATCTGTTTTTTTTTTCTGAATTACGTATTTCTTCTCTCTCAATCTCACATAGGCTATTCAGAGTTCTGTTTTCCCTTTGTGTAAACTGAGCTCCAACTTCAAATCTACACAACATAGTTAGCAAGGAGGAAAAGTAAGAAAGCAGCACAAAAGGCATAGGACAGAGAGAGCTACAAGCCCAAGGGGTGTGTTTGCTCCAGCACTCTCCCACTCTTCACAACAGAGAAATCAGACACTAGTCAGTGACAGCAAATGTGGCATTTCTGCTCCCTACAGTATCAGTCAGAACTGACCGAGACCCTCCCTGTTCCAGATATTCAAGTGGGTACTGTGGGGTGACAGTGATGGGTAAGAAATGACCTCTGCCCATGTCAAGAGGCACTATGAGGCCATGGTTATAGCATGACCTCGGAGTTGAGTCCACCCTATCCTTGCTAGCTGTATGAATTGGACTTGTTGTTTAACTGTCCTTGGCCTTTGTTTCCTTATCTATAAAATGAAGATGAATAGTAGTGTCACCTGGAAAGGTTGTTTGATGAACAAATGAGTTAATCTTCTTAAAGCACTTAGCTGCTGCTGCTGCTGCTAAGTCGCTTCAGTCGTGTCTGACTCTGTGCGACCCCAGAGATGGCAGCCCACCAGGCTCCCCCGTCCCTGGGATTCTCCAGGCAAGAACACTGGAGTGGGTTGCCATTTCCTTCTCCAATTAAAGGGCTTAAGGACCCTGACACATAGGATGGCCTTTACTAGCTGCAATGATTATCCATAAAAGGAAACTCATAATCTATGTGGGGAAAAGACACAAAAAAACCAAGTCAGATGATCTGGGATGTTCTATCTCAGAGAGAGAGCATCCTGACGAAGAACTCAGAGGAGGCTTTGTAGACCTTCCAGTTAGAAACTTAATAATGATCATTTTGGCAATTATTCAAAAAAACTCACTGTGAATTTCCACTGTTATTTGTTCAGTGCAGTGAGTATGTAAAAGAGAATAGGAGCTTGATTTTTAATAAATCTCAAGTCTTTTTACCAACAACTGGAGGATATAGTGCATTCAACTACTTAATTAGACTTAGTCTGTCAACATATGTTAACAAAAAGGGTATATTTCTCTAGAATTGTCAAGGGAGCAACACTGTTGTTTGTTGCCAACTTTACATATACAGATATGGAAAGCCCTACTCCAGCTACACTGTCCACCCAGCAGAGAGGGTCGGAAGGTCTTCTGTCTTACTGTGGTCTTATAATCATTGACTAGACACCACTTCTATGGAATAGCTATCACCCTGCTCTCACTCACCTTGACTAGTAAAGGACATCAGTGCAAAAAAAAAAAGGAGTCTGACCACTTCTCAGAGATTCTAGGTGGTATCAAAGGGCTGATATGTCCCAAGCAATTCGAAAGACTCGTTGGAATGACTTGTTTATAGGATAACAGAAGGATAGGGTATTGGGAATAAAGTAAATTCTTAATAAATTGTTGGTTTATTTATGAGATACAAATTTGCAGGAAGCTAAAGGCCACAATTAACTGAGCACCTACTGTGTTTCTAGAACTCTACTGGGAGTTTTTCATGCATTCTCACCTACAATCCTCAGAGCAATCCTACAAAGAAGATACTCTTATTATTCCCATTTTATAGACTAAATAAGAGAAGCTCAGAAATTATAGGTTCCTAAGTATCCTGTCTAGATCAGAAATATTGGCTTCAAAAACATCAAGATACTCAGGCTGATGTTAATAAGAATGAATGCATGCTAAGTCCCTTCAGTTGTGCCTGACTCTTTGTGACCCTGTCTATGGACAATAGCCCACCAGGCTCCTCTGTCCATGGGATTCTCCAGGTAAGAATACTGGAATGGGTTGCCATGCCCTCCTCCAGGGGATCTTCCAAAGCTAGGGATTAAACCTCCATCTCTTACATCTCCTGCATTGGCAGGCAGGTTCTTTACCACTAGCACTGCTTGGGAAGCCCATTAATAAGAGTGTTAGGGTATAAATATAATAGACAATCACATAAGCATCAAAGGACAAGAAGTGAATTATATATGGAATATCAGGGCTAACTGACTATTTCACATCTTCAATTCTCCCTCTCTCTTTGAACATAGCCTGGCCCTGGCTTCTATCTTTTAATTAAAGTCTCTTTGTCAAGCAGTTGGTCAGGTATTATTTTAGTCTGTTTCAGCTGCCATTAATGTAACAAAAATATCATAGACTCGGTAGTTTAAACAGCATATGTTAATTTTTTACAGTTCTGGAGGCTGGAGAGTCCCAAGTCAAGGTGCTGGCAGATTCAGTGTCAGGTGAGAGCCTATTACTGCTCATAGATGACCATCTTTTCACTATGCCCTCACATGGTTTAAGGAGCAAAGGAAATCTTTAGGGCCTCTTTTATAAGAGCACTAATTTCATTCATGAGACTTCTACCCTCCTGACCTTATCACCTCCCAAAGGCCCTGCCTCTAAATTCCAGCTACTGGGGATTAGATTGAAACCTAAGGATCTTGAGGAATGTAGACATCAGTCTTTATCAGGTGCCCAGTCATGAAATAATCAATATAAAACAGAGGGTTGAGGTTTAGCAGGTGTAGAGTTACACCGTCTGCAGTGGTATCATGAAGTTGGAAAGTGGCAGTGGCAGAATCCTAAGCCAGATCTGTTCAATTCAGAAGCCTACATTTCCCCCACTACTTTATAAAAATAAAGCAGGGCAGAACAGGGTTTGAGTAAGATATTTATCTCTCCACAAAGGTAGCCCCCACATTATATAAGGCCTGAGAAAGAATACTTTACCTAGCAAGGAGATTAGAAATCCAATTCAAATTCCTTATTTTATAGGCCAGATGACTTGGCAAAGCAATGTTGTTAATATTTACTTAAAAGATATTCGGAAAGGAGAAAGATAACAACAATTCTCATGGTTGCATAAATAATTTAATAGCTTCAACTGTTGTGGGGTTTGGGCAGATAAAGAGAGAGATTAGTCTATTCTATACATCTGCGTTCCTTTTGTTGTCTCCCATGTTGGGTTCTCATTACTGTCTTTCTAAATTCCATATATATGTGTTAATATACTGTATTGTTGTTTTTGCTTCTGGCTTACTTCACTCTGGATAATGGGCTCCAACAAAAGGAACGCAGATGTATAGAATAGACTTGTGGACTTTGTGGATGAGGGTAAGGGTGGGATGAGATGGGAGAAGGGCATTGAAGCATGTTAATTGTCATGTGTCTAATCAATCGCCAGCCCAGGATTGATGCTCGGGGCTGGTGCAGCGAGATTTCCCGGGGGGGAGGGAGGAGGGAGGGGGGACCCGAGGGGAAGCATATGTAAACCCATGGTGATATCATAACAATGTATGGCTAAAACAATAATTAAAAAAAAAAAAATAAATAAAATAGAAAAAAAAAAAGAGAGAGATTAGTAATAGGCAAACATTTAAGTTGCTATGGCAGTATGTTTAATCTGCTCAAATCCAATACCATAAATCAAGTATTTACTTAATATTTTACTTTGACATTGAAACCTAAGTAAGTGAAGGAGTTAAAGTTATCTCTTTTCCCCCAAATTAGAAAATATTTTGGCAAATTTGACCCCTGACCATGACCTAAAAAAGAATGTTTAAAATATTTGTTTGTAGATCTTGTGAAAGATGTTAGGAAATAATCTCAGAGAAGTGTTAAGGCAAAGCCATGCAGATGTTCTTGACAGTTTTCCCTGAGTTCCAAACTTGAATGATCTTAATATGTAGGTGTTTTAGTGAAATATTGTGGATCAATGTGCTGAGGTGCTATGTAAATATAATTTTTGAGATGACATAGAAACAAAAATATTAAGTAACAGTTTTTGAAAATTTAAGTATAGTTGATTTATAATGTTGTGTTAATTTCAAGTATACAGAAAAGTGGCTCAGTTATACATATCTATCTATTTTTTTCTTTTTCAGATTCTTTTCCCTTGTAAGTTATTACAAAATATTGAGTAGAGCTCCCTTTGCTATATAGTAGGTCCTTGTTGGTTACCTATTTTGTATATAGTAGTGTGTATCTATTAATCCCAAACTCCTGATTTATCCCTTTCCCCTTCCCCCTTTGTTAACTATGTTTATTTTCTGTCTGTGAGTCTATTTCTGTTTTGTAAATAAGTTCATTTGTATCATGTTTTTAGATTCTGCATATAAGCAATATCACATAAAAATTTTAAAGTAATGCAAAATGGCATGAATTCCACGCTTTCAATAATATGAAAGTATGTACCAGGGAAAGATATGATCTACACACTGAAAACAGTTGTTTGATGATGAAGACTCTATGGTGATTTTCCATAGGATAGTATTATTTTTATTGATCATCACACTACATAACTAATAATAGCCAACTTTAATTGAGTGATTACTTTATTAGTGTTTTATTTACATTGTTTGGTTTAATTTTTATTAGGGCACTATTATCATACATCATTCTTTGTAAATAAGTAACTGAAGATAGTAGATTAAAAAACAGGTTGAGATAAGTTTCTAAGAAGTTTTCTCCAAAGTTCTTTTTTTTTTTTAATTGTTTATTGAGTTTGTTACAGTATTTTTTCTGTTTTCTCTTTTGGTTTTTTGGCCAAGAGGCATGCTGGATCTTAGCTTCCCAACCAGGGATCAAACCCTCACCCCCAGCATTGGAAGTACCTACCTCCAGCAAGTCCCCAAAGTTTTTAATAAAGAATAATAATGATAATACTTGTAGTTAACAATTATGTTATGTTTTGTATATGCCAGGCACTGTTCTAAGTGCTTTGTATTTACTAAAAATTCTCAAATCAATCTATGCAGCACTGTATTCCTTTTTATAGATGAAGAAATGGAGGCCCCAAACCAAGTTCTTCAGCCAGCATGGGGCAGAATCAGGATTTGAACAGTTCAGCTCCAAAGTTCACATTCATCTGTTTACTGCTCTGGTCCCAGTATTTAGTGAAAGTAGCAAAGGGTGAAAAGAGAAAGTACAAAGGAAAAATTAAAGTACATGTGATAAAATCTGAAAAACTCCAGTGTGCCAGTGCAAATGAGGGGGAGAAAATGGTTTTATTGACTAACAGGGGAAGTTGATTTGAACATGCTGAATTCTAGATAACCTTGAAATATTCTGAGAGGAATGTCCAGCTGGGAATGTAATAGGCAATATAAAATGGCTCAATGTGTAGATTTAAAGAGTATGCAAAGAGAGGTAAGAGACCTCTGGTTTTCAGTCTGTTATACAAGAATCTTGGAAGTCACCATACCATCCTAACAGCAAGTAAAATGTTGAACACACTGAGAAATCAACTCTTATAGATCCATAAGAGAAATAAGGTCTCAGGGCAGAATGGTTCCCCCCAAATTGGAGAAATCAACAGGTGAATACAAAGCATCACAACTTACTGGTGCAGCAACCTCTGCAGGAACCAGCATTGAGTAAGAAGACCTGAATTAAAACTGATGAATTGCTGAGGCTCAGTTAAAAACTGAGGGAGACTCCCACACTTTTGTGAGTTTTGTCTCCTGGATCTTGACCAGATTCTAAGTTATTGGAGAACAATCCCCTCCTGCTTCCTGCAGGGGGAGGAGAGCCTTTTTGAAATAGGCCAGCATATTTTGTTCTTCTTAACAAGGCCTATGATCTTTTCACTAGTCATGTATTGATGTGAGACCTGGACCATACAGAAGGCAGAGTTCAGAAGAACTGATGCTTTTGAACTGGTGCTGGAAAAGACTGTTGAGAGTCCCTTGGACAGTAAGGAGATCAAACCCATCAGGCCTAAAAGAAATAAACCCTAAATACTCATTAGAAGGACTGATGCTGAAGCTGACTTTGGTCACTTGGTGCAAAGAGCCAGCTCACTGGAAATGAGTTCAATACTTTGGCCACCTGATGTGTAGAAATGACTCATTGGAAAAGACCCTGATGCTGGAAAAGATTGAAGGCATGAGAAGGGTGACAGAGGATGATTGGATGGCATCACCGACTCAATGGACATGAACTTGGGCAAACTCTGGGAGACAGTGAGGCACAGGGAAGCTGGCATGCTGCAGTCCATGAGGTCACAAAGAGTCAACTTGGCAACTGAACAATAAGAACAATGCCTTCCCTCAGGAGAAGCTAGTTCACCAAAGCCTAACCTTCTGGGGTTTTCATGAGAGCCTGAATTACCTAGGCAAAGGGAAACACCCAACCCCAGCCAGCTCTAGCCATCTTGTCCCACCTAAGTGGGGTTGAGAGGAGGGCTGAGAAGCCCTGATGAAGTTCATGGAGCAGGGGCACAAGCTCACTGAAAGACTGTAAAACCATAGACTCCTCCCCTCTCTCACACCTCACCACTGCGTTCCTATTTTCAGCAGTTCCTTTTTACCCAATATAGCATGTCCAGATATCAAGAAAAAATTACAAAGTGTACTAAAAGCAACAGAGTAAGCCTCAAAAGCAGACTCAGACATGGCAAAGATACTGGAATTACTGGACTGGGGATTTAAAACAGCTATGATTAAGATGCTAAACTCTCTCATGGATAAAGCAGACAGCATGCAAGAGCAGATGGACAGTGTATGCTGTCCTGTCCTTTCCTAGAGGGAAGTCGGGATGAGTGGAGCTTGGCATTAAATAGGTATAAATGTTTTGTGTTGGGACCAGCCCAACAACGAGCTGACCTGAGGAGTGGGGCTGTCACTTTGGCTAGTGACACTCTTTCTCCGCAACTCCCTCAAGGCTCTGGTTATGGGAACAGTCGCTAATGGTTTTCCATCAGTTGCATCAGTATTTCAACGTCTTGTTTTCAAGATGTACATTTTACTGCTCCTAGCCCTTCACCTGGGGCTGATGAGAAAGTCATTCTTATTTTTCAAGGAAGCCATGTGAATGATATTACCGGCCTATGCATAGCATATCCCCTACAGTTTTGCTCTTAATATTGATCTGTTGTCATGGTTTACACTTTCATAGTCTGCTCTGTGATGTTGGGACTGTGCCTTTGCAAATTCAATTTCCCCAAGTCCCTTGATATGTAGCTTCCCTAAAGTTTCTGTCACAGAGATCTGAACACAGGGAAAGGGGGAGGAGACTTCCCAGTTCTCGTTACTGTCGTATGTGGTGCACAGTTGGCTTCATTGGACAGGTGCTTTTAGGCATTCAGGGCTCCAGGCTTGCTTCACGCCTCAGAGGCAGCAACAGCAGCAGCAGTTGAGCAGCTCTCTTGGCAGAGTGAGTGTGAGCTTCGGCTTCTGAGCAACCACTATGCTGTACCCTGTCCTCAGAGGCCTAACTCACAACCCTGGGGGGCCCTTTTGCTCAGGTTTCTGTTCTGGCTATCCTACCACATTTGTTCACTCTCCCAGCCCTTCTGAGGCTTAATGGTCTTGGTGACCTCAGTGTGCCCTTGCAGGCTTCCGACAACCCTATAACCCATTTTCTGTATTAAATCCGTTTTATTTGAAATGTAGAGTTTTCTCCTTTCCTAACTGGACACATTGATACAGCTCTTGGCACCAGGAGTGGTTCCAGAAGCAGACCCTCAAATAAATGTTAATGCCAATTGAGTTGATATCTTTTTTTATGATCTTAATTTGTTGAAACAGAAAGCACTGGGATGAGTGTGTTTAAGGAATGTGAGAAGAAAGGTGAAGATCTAATCGTCAACAGAGAAGGCCTTAAAGATGACTAACAAGGCCCAGTTGCTCTTTCCCATGACAGATTTATACGGGCCTGACCTGCAGTGGTCTGTGCACCCTCCATGTGCCTACACATAGAAGTTTTCCAGAACACTTCTGTCAGGGGAGTTTGTAATTTCTTTGGTTCTGTCTCACCACAGCAAAAATCTGAAGCAATGGATGGACCAGTGTTACAGCTCAGTCTTATTTGGCAAGCAAAGAAAAACACATCCTCAAGGTGTGAGGGCGGGCCTTCACCCCCCACCCAAAAGTCACAAAGAGAAGAGGGGCCTGAGGCTCAATTTTGGCCCCTCTTTTTACATGTATTTTCTTCTCCCCCTGAGCCTTCCCTATGTAAATTGGACTAGCCAGGAGGGCTATTTGCTTCACCTGAGGTTCTCACTCTGGTCCTTGGACCTTCCTTTGTTCTATTTTCATAGGCTTTTCCCTTCTTTGTCTTTTAGTCACCACCATTCTGGACTCCTTTTTCCTATTCTAACTACCTAACATTTCCTCCTCAAGAGATGGGAAGCCCAATTCTTTGGGAATAGGGGTATTGAGGTCTCTCTGGCTACTTCCTCCTGAACTGGGGTGTCAAGGGGCATTGGGCCTCCCTGTCTTGGTAGTCTCAAGCCTCAGAGTCCTTATAGTGATGTCCATCTAAGGGTGAGTGATATTTTCTGTGGTTGGTTATAGTTTTGTATATGCTTGTTGAACTGGCACTGCATGTTTCAGTTTGTTGACAGGTGTATTGAGTGTCCTCTTCTGTTTTCTTCCATGCTTTACTCATGAGTAGTGAATCCAGAAGTCGTGTCCTGGTACTTTGACTGCCGTGGGGGTAGAAAGTATTACAGAGGAGGGGCCCTTCCATGTGGGCTGGAGTTGAGCCTTTGGGGACCCATCTTTCCAGACTTTAGAGTCCCTGTAGCATATAGTGGTGACTCTTTAGAATCATTTGGGTTCTGGTTGACATCCCACAAGTGTATATCTTGTTTGAATTGCCCAATGGTCATGGTGTAAGACCAGAGGGTCTGAGCCTCTGGATCTAGGAAGAGGTCATTGGCATAAACAAAAGCTCTCCCATATGGCATCTTATAAGGACTAAGACCAACCTGTTCCTTAGGGGCAATACAAGAGCAGAGGAGAGCTATTGGTAAAGCCTCCTTCCATCCCAGGGAGGTCTCCTGGGTTATCTTTTTTATTAGTGGTTTTAAGAATTGATTGGCTCTCTCTACTTTTCCTGAAGACTGAGGTCTCTAGGCACAATGGAGGTAATAAGTAATGCCCAAGACTTTAGAGAACCCTTAGGTGAACTTAGAAGTAAATGATGTCCCACTGTCACTTTGTAATGACCTGGGCAGACCAAATCTCAGAATGATTTCATGGAGCAGTTTGTTTTATTATTATTATTATTTTTTATTTACCACCTCCTCAGCCTTCTCAGTCCATGTAGGAAAGCTTTCAATCTATCCTGTGAATGTATCTATCATGACTAATAGGTATTTATACCCTTGAGAAACTGGCATCTGGGTGAAATCCATCTGCCAGCCCTCTCCTAGGTACGTCCCATGTCATTGGATAGGCTGGGCCAGCTGGGGTCTTTGAGCTCCTTGGGGGTTGTTTAATTGGCAAGTGGGACAAGAGAAGACCACTTGCATTATAGTCATTTGGAGGCCTGTTCCTCTGAAGGACCTTTTTAGTAATCTATAGAGGACTCTCTTCCCTAAATGGTGGCATGTAAGGAGTTAACCAATTTCCACTGGAGATTCCCAGACATAAAAATGAGTCCCTCCTTTTGGAACCATCCCATTTGATCTTCTTGAAAGCTCTCAGTCTTAGCTTTAAGTGTCTCATCTTCAGTATATGAAGGAGTTTCTGGCAAATTAGTCTGTGGAAGTAAGGTCATGGTTCTGTAATGCTGCTCTCTTAGCTGCCTGAGCAGCTGCTTGGTACTCTCATGCCACTTCCATGCTCCATTTTTGGTGTCCTTTACAATGGGAGACTGAAATCTCAGTGGGCAGATGGACTGCCTCCAAGAGCCTAAGGATTTGATCACCATATTTGATTTGGGACCCTCGGGTGCTCAAGTGGCCTCTTTCTTTCCAAATAGGAGCATGGGCATGTAGCACCAGAAAGGCATACTTGGAGTCAGTGTCAATGGCTACTCTTTTTCCTTTCCCTGGCTCTAAAGATCAAGTCAGGGCTATGAGCTCAGCTAACTGGGCTGAAGTACCTGCTGGAAAAGGTTTAGCTTCTATGGTCTCAAAATTGGAGACTACTGCATATCTTGCTATTATTTTTCCATCCAAGACAAAGCTGCTTCCATCAGTGCACCAGATTTCCTCAGGATTGGTCAGAGGATCTTGACAATCCCCCTTGGGGTTCTGTCCAGTGGTCCAAAGTTTCTAGGCAAGATTGAAAGGGGAGAGAGCCCGAGGGGGTAGGCAGAGGGTGGCTGGCTTAAGAACCTTGCAAGGGAATATAGTGAGGCCTGGATTGGCCATCAGCACCACTTGATATCTGAGAATCCTTTGATCAGACATCCATAAACGGCCTTTCCCATTCAGGAGCTGTTTCACTTGGTGACTGGTAAAAATAGCTAGTTTTCCCCTGAGAAAGTTTTAAAGCATCTTCTATCAGGACTGCAATAGCTGCAAGATTTCAAAGGGAGGGTGAGATCTCTTCCCAATAAGGGAGTAGGGCACTCAGAGACCACCAGAAACTGGTGGGAAAGTATCTGTCCATTCCAGCAACATAGAAGTACTCTGGTGAATCTTTTTATAATCATTTTTCCTGTAGCACCCAAAATGGCACAGGTTTGGGAGGAGAAGTTTCCAGAGTAGAAAGTTAGGACAGGGCAGGTAGCCCCTGTGTAAACCAAGAAATTCTCAGACCTACTTGCCACATCCAGTTGTAACCATCATAGGCTCCAGCCCTATTATGGTTATCTGTGACAGGCAGGCTGGCTGAAGTGGGCTGCTTCAGTTCTGTTGAACCCACTGTGAGGAAGGCTTGGTGCTCGACCTCAAGGCTCTTGGGTCCTAAGGGCAGAGCACCACCCAATGTCCCAACTGATGGCATTTGCTGCAAGGCATTTTAGGAGACTTGTCACAGTTTGGACACTCTTTGGCCCAGTGTCCTGCCTGTCTACATATTAGGCGTTTACCTTGTGCCTTGTCCTTCAAGGAGTTGGGGTTTACAATAGGGCTTCCCTGGAGGATGGCCAGCATCTGGGCATGCCTTGTCTCCTTCCTTTTCTCCTTTTCCTGGGCCTTGGCCTCCCTCTCCTGTTCTCTGTTATAAAAGGTATTGGTGGCTGTCTGGACCATCTCATCTACAGAGGCATCAGGGTCCTGCTGCTGGAGCTGTTGTAACTTTATCCTGATGTCTGATGCACACTGGGACAAGCATTTGTCCTTTAAAATCACCTGTCCCTCATAAGAGTCTAAATCCAGATTGGTAAACTTTTGGAGGGCCTCTTTTAGACATTCCAGAATGACAGTAGGGTTCTCGTTGGACTCCTGAGTTATTGCCGAGACCAGCCACAGTCCCACAACTAACAGGCTTCCTTCTATTTCCATGGGTGGACTTCCTTAGGGATGAGTCTTTCTGAAGCTTATCCTAAGCAGTACTTTTGCAACCTGAGAGCCAGGCATCCCCAGGTCAGGATGCAGATCCCTAGGCAGGCTGAGGCATGACAGCCTCCTAAAGATCAAATCCCCAGGTAGGTCAAGGCAGGTAGGCCTCCTAAGAATTGGATCCCTGGGCAGATTGAGGCATGTCGACCTCCTGGGACCCCCAGACTGGTGGATTCCTGAGCATGATGAGGCATGATAACCTCCTAGGGACCAGATCCATAGGCAGGTCAAGGCAGGTTGACCTCCTGGGACCCCTGGACTGGAGTTGGGCATCCCCAAGGTCTCCAGCATGACTAGTGCTGGGTAAGATTAAGGAGTTGTAATCTTAACTTATTGCTGATTTGTCAGCCGCAGATGGGAATAGATATCACGATATAAAGCAATCCAAGTCTGTGTCCTGAGACTGGGAACCTAGTGAAACAGTGATAAGTCTTATCCTCTGATTGCTCTGAGGGAAAGCAAGTCACTAATTTCCTTCCAGGTCCTCCATAAGAACAGCTTAGGGTGTTTCCAATGGTAAACATTTCACTATCATCAGTTCAGTTCAGTCACTCAGTCATGTCCAACTCTTTGCAACTCCATGGACTGCAGCACACCAGGCCTCCCTGTCCATCATCAACTCCTAGAGCTTACTCAAGCTCATGTCCATTGAGTTGGTGATGCCATCCAACCATCTTCTCCCACCTTCAATCTTTCCCAGCATCAGGGTCTTTTCCAAGGAGTCAATTCTTTGCATGAGGTGGCAAAAGTATTGGAGTTTCAGCTTCAGCATCAGTCCTTCCAATGAATATTCAGGATTTATTTCCTTTATGATGGACTGGTTGAATCTCCTTGCCATCCAAGGGGCTCTCAAGAGTCTTCTCCAACACCACAGTTCAAAAGCTCAGCTTTCTTTATAGTCTAACTCTTACATCCATACATGACTACTGGAAAAACAATAGTTTTGACTAGCTGGATCTTTGTTGGCAAAGTAATGTGTCTGCTTTTTAATAAGCTTTCTAGTTTGGTCATAGCTTTTCTTCCAAGAAGCAAGCGTCGTTTAATTTTATGGCTGCAGTCACTATCTGCAGTGATTTTGGAGCCCACGAAAATAAAGTCTCACATTGTTTCCACTGTTTCTCCATCTATTTGCCATGAAGTGATGGGACCAGATACCATCTGAGTTTTAAGAATGTTGAGTTTTAAGAAAACTTTTTCACTCTCCTCTTCACTTTCATCAAGAGGCTCTTTAGTTCTTCGCTTTCTACCATAAGCGTGGTGTCATCTGCATATCTGAAGTTATTGATATTTCTCCCAGCAATCTTGATTCCAGCTTGTGCTTCATCCAGTCCAGCATTTCTCATGACGTACTCTGCATATAAGTTAAATAAGCAGGGTGACAATATACAGCCTTGACATACTCCTTTCCCAATTCAGAACCATTCTATTGTTCCATGTCCAGTTCTAACTGTTGCTTTTTGACCTTCATACAGACTTCTCAGAAGGTAGGTAAGATTGCTATTCCCATCTCTTGAAGAATTTTCCATACTTTGTTGTGATCCACACAATCAAAGGCTTTGGCATAGTCAATAAAGCAGAAGTAGATGTTTTACTAGAACTCTCTTGCTTTTTTGATGATCCAACAGATGTTGGCAATTTCCTCTCTGATTCCTCTGCCTTTTCTAAATCCAGTTTGAACATCTAGAAGGTCATGGTTCAGGTAGTTGAAGTGTCATAGAACCACTCTATGTAATAACAGAAGTAATGACAAGGGAGTGGGTTATCTGGTTCTATCAGGGGCATTAAGGGTATTTTAATAATAAGCAGGGTGGAGTGATATTGCCTACAAAAGGGACAGGGTCCTGGTTGTAGGAGTTAGTAAATGGCTTAAGGACAAATTGATAAGTGGGAACAGACCAGATGTTCCATAAAAGTGGAGTGGAGATTTGATCTGGGGGTATGTTTGTAACTTTAGGAGAAGGATGGCAAGGGTTTGTGCCCAAACAGCCTGCAGGGCTAACTCCTGCAGTGGCAAACATTATCCCTGGAAGCCCAGTTGCCCTTGAAGGAGGCTACCAATAGATAGACTTCTAGCAGGCATTGTGTGCCTGTCATCTGCCCTAGTGGGCTCACTGAGAAATGCTATTGTTGCTCATGTTGCAGAAAATATGGAAGATGAAGGCCTGGATATCTAGAGAGATTGGAGTTTGCTTCTCTCTGAATCTGAACAAATATACCTCTTACCTATCACTGTGTTTCTCACTGAATTTTTTTCAATGAGACGTCAAGAGCCTGAGCTTCATTACTTCCTGAAACCAGGCACCGTGGGTTTTGGCCAGGTTCAAGTCCGAGTTGGATACAAAGGAGTGACTAAGAATAGCACAGAGACCCTGCCACATGGATTTGAGTCCCAAACTTAGGTAAATGGTTTCGAGCACAACTTTCAGAAATGGAAAGATGATGACCTGCCCAATACTTTGTAAGAACCCACTCCAGTGTTCTTGCCTGGAAAATCCCAGGGATGGGGCAGCCTGGTGGGCTGCTATCTATGGGGTCACACAGAGTCAGACACAACTGAAGTGACTTAGCAGCAGCAGCAGCATAAATGGAGAGAGGAGCTAAAGGATGGGAGGAAAAAGCAGTGGGGAAAATGTGCCAAAGGATCCCCTTCACAACCTGCTAGAAAATCTGCTAAATACCTGACCTGTGCTCACAGTTTTCACTGGCCTGATCCTTGGCACAAAGAAGATTAAGGACAGAAAAATCCCCATCTACTTGGGCAACAGCTACTAAGGCACAGAAAATAGTAGAGCCTTCAGGACACCCTAGGGCACCCACTGCCACTCACCTGTTTGCAGGGGGTTTGAGGAAACAAGAAATGAGAGATTGTAAGGAATTTAGCTTTTGTTAGACATATGTCCTTCCAGCCATAGCAGCGAGGACTTCATAACCCAACAAGAGGTCTTCTGGAATCTGAGACTGAGCTGTGTGAGCTTTCTACCACTTTTGTTTTTGCTGTTCCAGTTTCCAGCACTCTGGGCTTCTTGTCACTTCTACTGCACTGAGTTTCCTTCGCATTCAGATTCCACCCATAGGAGCTTTTGCTGAGTTGGGCTTCTGCTGTGCTTGGCCTCTGCCTTGCAGGGGCGACATGTGGTTATTTCAGCCAAGCTAAATTTGAGAAATGGCACCATAAATGTCAGGGGAGTTTGTAATTTCTTCAGTTCTGTCTCACTGCAGCAAAAATTTGAAGCAATGGACAGATCAGTGTTACAGCTCAGTTTTATTTGGCAAGCAAAGGAAAATACACTCTCAAGGTGTGAGGGTGGGCCGCTACCCAAAAGAGACAAAGAGAAGAGGGGCCCAAGGCTCAATTTTGGCTCCTCTTTTTATATGTTTTTTCTCCTCACCTAGAACCTGCCTTATGTAAACTGGGCTAGCCAGGAGGGCTGTTTGTTTCACCTGAGATTCTCACTTTGGTCCTTGGACCTTCCTTTGTCCTATTTTTTGGGGGGTTTTCTCTTCTTTATCTTTTAGCCACCACCATTCTGGACTCCTTTTTCCTATTCTAAGTACCTAACACTTCCAAGGTGTTGCAACATAGTACCTTTTGAATTCTTATGTGATGCAGTCACTAAAAATGTAATGTTCAGCCACATATACCTATTTTTGTACATGCTATGAATTGGTTTTAAAACATTCATTTTATGCTTTATGAATTTTAGAATGTAACCAATTCTTACTGTCTTCATCATTTTTCCAGTTTTTTATTTTACCAAAGTGATACAGGTATATACAAATGCAAAAAATGTTTCCTTTAAAGCCTAACTGCAGCATTCACTTTACCACTTCTTCCTACATTTACTCCTCCCTAGAAGCCACTGCTTTCAACTTTTGAAACTTACTATTTTGTGTTTTCTCTCTGCATCCCTAAGTAGCATGCATATATTCTTAACTTGGTTTTTCTTTGGGCTTTTGTTGATCCCATTTTGATGGATGAGAATTTGGGGCCATCATTACCACAAAAAGACTATACTTGCCCCCTATTTCCCAACCAAGTAAAAGATATTAGGGTAATTTATATTATAATGGCTATGTAAAGGCTGCTTACACATGAGTCATGTAGTTTGCACTGCCTTTTTCCTTTTTACCTGAACAGTTTTGCTTTTCCCCAAGGATCGAATACTGCCTTAAAAATAACTATTTTGTTTTTGTCTTTATACTTAACTAAGTCAAAGCCCAAAGCATCACCAGTGGTCTAATTCTCCACTCAAGACATCCAGATGCATCAGGTATCCCATGCATCTTGGGAGGGAGGTCTTGATGGGAGGTCTCTCCTGTAGCGGCTGACTTGCTCCAGGATGGCCTGGGTGTGCTCTGCATCTGGGGTCAATCTGTCGGGTTGCTTTCTGGTGGCTGCTGTAGCAGATTATAACGCGTGCATATGTCCTCCGTTGCTTCAGTCATGTCCGCCTCTTTGTGACTCTAGGGACCATAGCCCGCCATGATTCTCTGTCCATGGCAAGAATACTGGAGTGGGTTGCCATGCCCTCATTTCCTTTTATTTCAGATACATTCAGTGACTACTAAAAATATGAAGATTAACTTCCTCAGTTCTATAACATTTACTTACATTGCTTTGTTAATGTTCTTCCCTCTCTGACCCTTTCACTCTGCTTTGCTTGTTCTTTCATTCTGAAGCTCCTGCTACTCAGACATTGAATGTCTTGATTTGGTACTCTAATTTTCTCTCTCCCTGCCCCTCTCTCCTCTTTTATCTTTGTGTTTTCACTCCCTCTAGCTTCAAATCCCCTCTTAAAATGAAGGTGCAGATGGCAGTGTCAGGGTTTGCAGAGCATGGCACTATCTTCTTAGGGGTTGGGGGCATTTACAAGCCTAATGCTGGTACTTGGTTCATAGCTCTAGTGGTGAGGACAGAGATGGGTTGGAACAGAGCCTTAGTAATGTCATGCAGTAGGGTACCAGCTCAGAGCACCCTCCTGGCTTCCAGCAATGACTAATTTGATTTCCAAGATCAAGAAATTCTATTGATTTCCACCAAATTGCCACACCTTATATTCAAGGAAATATGGGCCCTAACTTCTTGCTTACCATCCTAGCTAGTCCCCTGATATTTATATGATGATTGATAAGTTTATGGTTCACAAAAGACTTGTGCTACTGCTTGAACATTTATAGCTGGATAATAAAAGATCTCAGTTTGCCAGAGATATTGTTGTCCCGGTGTTATTACTGATAGTTCACTTTTCACTTTCAGGAGTGTTTCAGTGTGATCGTTGTACTTATGCCTAGATATAATTTAGGTTTAATCAGTTACAAAAGGCTTCCTTGGGATAAAGAAAACTTTCCAAGTTTCAAGAGTTAGAGGTTCATATTAATTATTTGACCAATAGTTCCTGCAGTGGTGACCTATTTCAGTTATACTGTAAAAATTAAAAAAAAAAAGAGTAATGCAGAAGAACACTTAACTGTTTTTTTACTACTTTATGAGTCATACAGCTAAGCAGGATTAGAAAGAGCAAAGGTTAATATAAGTTAAAAAATTAGGTAGACTCATAAGAAAACTACTCTCAGAAGCTATGTTAGAATGAGTCAAAGTCTATATTAATTCACTACAAAATATTTAATTTTGATAGGAACTGATTATTATAAAACTTCTGTTAAATATTCATTGAAAGATTTGAAAGTCATGATTGTGTTGAAGTATGTCAGTTTTATTTGTGTAAAACTTGCAATAACCTGGAAATGGGCCATTGCATGAGAATAGATAAAATTATTAAAATGAGAATGTGTGAAAGGTACAGTAGTTATATTGTAGCTTTATCAAATTGGTGTGTGAATTTGAGATTAACTCAATGAGATTAATGGTTTTATGTGTGGACTTGATTTTCTTTTTTTTAACTTACAGTCCAGAAGATGTCTGTGTGCTGCTGACACACACAATCCCACAAAACCAGAACTTATTTATTAGTTTAAGCTGCATGCCAAAGGGAAATTAAAAAAAAAAATCCTAGTGTACACATAAATGTGTGAAATATTACCCAGGTAGGCTACTTAACACATTAATCATTGTTAACAAATATTAAATGTTCTTTTCAATGAATGGAGCTGCAGGAGTGACTTGTATATTTTTGAGATTAATTGTTTGTCCATTGCTTCATTGGCTATTATTTTCTCCCATTCTGAAGGCTGTCTTTTCAACTTGCTTATAGTTTCCTTTGTTGTGAAGAAGCTTTTAATTTTAATTAGGTCCCATTTGTTTATTTGTGCTTTTATTTCTGATATTCTGGGAGGTGGGTCATAGAGGATCCTGCTTTGGTTTATGTCGGAGAGTGTTTTGCCTATGTTATCCTCTAGGAATTTTATAGTTTCTGGTCTTATGCTTAGATCTTTGATCCATTTTGAGTTTATTTTTGTGTATGGTGTTAGAAAGTGTTCTAGTTTCATTCTTTTACAAGTGGCTGTGCAGTTTTCCCAGCACCACTTGTTAAAGAGATTGTCTTTTCTCCATTGTATATTCTTGCCTCCTTTGTCAAAGATAAGGTGTCCATAGATGCGTGGATTTATCTCTGGGCTTTCTATTCTGTTCCATTGATCTATATTTCTGTCTTTGTGCCAGTACCATACTGTCTTAATGACTGTGGCTTTGTAGTATAGCCTAAAGTCAGGTAGGTTGATTCCTCCAGTTCCATTCTTCTTTCTCAAGATTGCTTTGGCTATACGAGGTTTTTTGTATGAAAGAAAACCAGGAAAAGAACAAGATCTTTCTTATGTAAGCATTCTGTTTTTGTTCTGCCACTCACCAGGAATTGCAGGTAACCTTGATTGTATACAATTACCTTAAGGTAGATCACTGGAGTCTCAAAACAGAATTAGTATTTGTTTATTCTAATGTCAAAAATACATATCCTCCTAGAATGCTTTATCTGGAATATGAATTGCAGGGAGGGCAACCAAAGAATATCAAAAAATAACTTAAGGACTAGTTCTGCACTCTAAATCCAGGCCCTGGGAAAGTAGAAGCTAAAAGAAAGCTAGAGTGAAGTCTATTTCTCTATTTATGAAAGAGGGTTAAAAGCAAACACCCAGCCCCCACCAAAGCTCAAACAAATATAAATAGCAGGAGGGGTTTGGAGGAATCATGACCTATTTGTGTGACACACTGAACCTTCCTCTCTTACAGAGATCTTCCAGGGTACAAAATACTCAAGTCACTGATAATTTCTAAGTCTGAGGATTTTTAAGCCATTTTTATTTATTTATTTTATTATTTATTATGACATTAACTTTACTGATGTCAACTTCATATACAAAAAATGCACCCATTTCAAGTTTACACATTTGTAGGTCTCGCCCAATTAATATTCCTCCAAATCTACCACCACAAACAAAGTATGGCTGTCAGTCTACCTACACACACCCAGCCCCAGGGAACCACTGATCTTTCTCTCATAATATAGATTGTTTAGCTTGTTCTGTACTAGTATATAAATAAAATCAAACCGGGACAAACTCTCACATATTTAGCTTCTTTCTTCAGCATCATGTTTTTGAGATGTAAACATGTTGTGTATATTTCTACTCTGTTCCTATTTATTGTGAGATGGTAGCTCACTGTATGGATTTACTGAATTTGTTTATCCATCCACCAGGGGATGGACATTTCAGTTGCAATTTTGGCTAGTGTGAAAATAGCCACTATAAACACTTGTAGACAAGTGTTTTTGATGACATATGTTTTCTTTCTTTTATCATTTTTGCATATTTTTGATCTGCTAATATTTTTTAAGGATTTTTGTGTCTGTGTTTATGAACTCCAGTTTTGCTGTAAAATGTTTGTCTGTCTTAGATGTCAGAGTAATAGTGATGATAAAATGGGTCCCCTCTTCCTCTGTTTTCTAAAGTTATTGAGTAAATTGTTATTCTTCCTAAATATCTCTAGTTAGAAGTGGAGTTTACTTTGTGGGAAGAGTTCTAGTTAAGAATTGAATTTGAAAAATAGACAGGAAAGAGGTGCAGGATTAAGCAAAGTGCCTGAGCCCTTAATCACAATGTGAGTTTGTGAAACTTCCAAAAGTAATAGGCACTTGAAAAGAATAGAACATGAAAGTAATGTTAGAAAGTAGAATTAAGCAAGAGATTAAAGAGCTTTCTCTGTCTACCATAAATAAACTTTTGCACTTGTTTCCACATGTTTATTTATTCTGTAATCTCAGAACTGCATAATACGTGACTCTGAATTTAATGTCAACATTATATAATATTCCATAAAGAATATTGTGAATTTAAAGTTCTGTGCTTCTTGATAATTTGAGCACCTCCACTCTATAAGGTCTTTCTGACTCTAAAACTTTGTAGGAAGAAGAAAACTCTTATTTTACTTTGAGGTTTTGTCACAAACATTCAATGGTTGGATGCGATCCTTTAGTTTAAATTATTTTTATATGATAAAATTAAAGGTCTTACATGAGATTATGCAATTTACTCAGATTACCTAGAGTTTGTGGAACATTTAGAATGGGAACTCCATGCATTTCCTAATATACCTCACTAATATCGGGGTCTAGGCATTGGATCCCTGGGTTCAGTTACAGGGTTAACATGAGGATGTGGAGAAAAGGAAACCCTCTTACATTGTTGGTGGGAGTGCAAACTAGTACAGCCACTGTGGAGAACAGTGTGGAGATTCCTTAAAAAACTGCAAATAGAATTGCCATATGACCCAGCAATCCCACTGCTGGGCATACACACCAAGGAAACCAGAATTGAAAGAGACACGTGTACCCCAATGTTCATCGCCTCATTGTTTACAATAGCCAGGACATGAAAGCAACCTAGATGTCCATCAACAGCCGAATGGATAAGAAAGCTGTGGTACATATACATGATGGAATATTACTCAGCCATTAAAAAGTATACATTTGAATCAGTTCTACTGAGGTGGACAAAATTGGAACCTATTATACAGAGTGAAGAAAGCCAGAAGGAAAAACAACAGTACAGTATACTAACACATATATATGGAATTTAGAAAGATGGTAACGATAACCCTGTATGCAAGACAGCAAAAGAGATGCAGATGTATAGAACAGTCTTTTGGACTCTATGGGAGAGGGCAAGGGTGGGATGATATGGCAGAATGGCACTGAAACATGTAAATTATCATATCTGAAATCAATCTAGATACAGGGTGCTCAGGGCTGGTGCACCGGGATGACCCAGAGAGATGGAATCGGGAGGGAGGTGGGAGGGGGGTTATGGAAGGGGAGCGTGTGTATACCCATGGCGGATTCATGTCAATGTATGGCAAAACCAACACGATAATGTAAAGAAAATAAATAAATATATTTTAAAAAATTAAAAAAAGAAACAGAAAAAGCATAAAATAAAATAAAATGAATTATTAATGAGAAAAAAAAAAAAGAAAGTAGCCATGCCTGCTACCCTCCATACAACCAAGCCAACAAAGACTTAAAAAAAAAATGTCATCCACAGTAGAAATTCAAAAGGTCACAATCAGAGTAGATTTCCTGTTTGTATTGAGACATGTAGACTTTGAGGCACACCTCATTCTTTAGCCTTTGAACCATATTGCAGCTTAACAGAGGAAATAAGGATGTATTTTGTTTTACCTCTCTTCTCTGTGCTTTTTTTTTTCAACTTAAAGGGCTGTACAGATGACTGGGAAAAGTGCCATTTTTGAAGTATGAAGTTTTGACTTTGTCCATTATAATTATTCTACTGTTCTGGCCAGGTCCTACAACATTACTGCCTCCCTTTCTCCACCCAGGCTTTTCCATGAATACTATGTATGAAATGAAAGGGGTCTGGAAAAGACATATTGTGGGAAGAATTCACAGAAAGGTCTAGTCCCATGCATAATACTGTTCAAACAGGAACTGCACTCTGCATGGCAGTTACATTGCTATTCTACGTAAAATGAACTAGGAGCTAAGCACATAAATTAGCTTTAGCTACAGAATGAGGCTAAGGTAAAGGTTGGAGTCCAAGTGGTATCTGAGTGAGTGGCAAACTTATATAATAAGCTATAGGTACAAGTTTAAAGAGATTCCCTGGTGGCTCAGCAGTAACGAATCTGCCTTCCAGTGCAGGAGATGCAAGAGACATAGGTTCCATCCCTGCGGTGGAAGGATCCCGTGGAGGAGGGCACAGCAACCCACTACAGTATTCTTGTCCAGAGAATCCCATGGACAGAGGAGCCTGGTGGACTACAGTCCATAGGGTTGCAATGAGCTGGACATGGCTGAAGCGACTTTGCATGATGCACAAGTTTAAAATGGCTTCCCAAGTGGCATTAGTGGGTAAAGAACCCACCTGCTATTGCAGGAGATGCTGGAGATGCACGTTCTATCCTTGGGTTGGGAAGACTGCCTGGAGGAAGGAAGGGCAATGCACTCCAGTATTCTTGCCAGGAAAACTCAGTCATGTCCGATTCTGCTACTAACACACACGCACACACACAAGTTTAAAAATCCCCTGAAATTGGAAGCAGTAGAGAGTAGAATGGGGAAGGCAATGGCAACCCACTCCAGTCCTCTTGCCTGGAGAATTTCATGGGCAGAGGAGCCTGGTAGGCTGCAGTCTATGGGGTTGCTAGGAGTTGGACATGACTGAGCTACTTCACTTTTACTTTTCACTTTCATGCATTGGAGAAGGAAATGGCAACCCACTCCAGTGTTCTTGCCTGGAGAACACAAGAATTCATGGGATGGCGGAGCCTGGTGGGCTGCCGTCTATGGTGTCGCACAGAGTCAGACACAAC
The DNA here is from genome assembly GCA_007570785.1 of Antilocapra americana. Taxonomy (NCBI): domain Eukaryota; kingdom Metazoa; phylum Chordata; class Mammalia; order Artiodactyla; family Antilocapridae; genus Antilocapra; species Antilocapra americana. The sequence goes on from ML662439.1 coordinate 5,215,803, forward strand.
AGAAGCGACTTAGCAGCAGCAGCAGCAGCAGAGTAAAACTGTCACTCTTGACATTAAATCAGCAACTTAATGAACAAACTTGAGATACTCATCAAGAAACCCTAGAGTGGGTTAAAAAAAAACACACACACAAAATTTCTTAAAACAAAATGATGGTTAAAAATAAAAGAATAAATAATAGGTAAAATGATTTATTCATTCAGTTAATTTTTATTGAGCATGCTCAGACACCCAGCCGTGTTTGACTCTTTTGTGATCCCATGGACTGTAGCCTGCCAGGCTTCTTCGTTTATATGTTTTTCCTGGCAAGAATACTAGAGTGGGTTGCCATTTCCTCCTCCAGGGTATCTTCCCAACCCAGGGATCAAGCCCATGTCTCCTGCTTGGCAGGCAGATTCTTTACCACTGTTCCGCCTGGGAATCTCTTTTATTGAGCATCTGTTGTGTTTTAGGCATGTATTTGGCAAATTCAAACAAAGAGAAATCAAGATGGTTTCATAAATATCATATAGAGTTCAAGATGAAGAAGCATAAGAGCAGATAAAGAGGATCATCTTGTATTGATAAGAGGAAAGCTGAATTATCAAGAAATATCCTGGCATTAAATAATGTTATGTTTTACAAGTTTTTTTATAGAGAAAATGATAGAAGCAAACAATGAGAAGTTGGAAGTGCTAATCTGCTGTAAGAAAGAGGAATGCATACGGATTGAAACACTTTATTCATGAGAATTCTTGGGCTCTAAATTACAAAATACAAATGAACAATGACTTTAACTCCTGCTAATTAATGTGAGGTCCACAGATCAACAGCATGGGCATCACCAGGGAGTCTGTTAGAGATGAAGAATCTCAGGACCCACCCCATACCTGCTGAATCAGAATCTACATTTTAACAAGGTCCCACATGATTCAAACACATGTTACTCATTAATATTCACACATATACTTGATATGTAAAGATTTTGAGTGAGGTGATGATATAGTTTTATTCTTCAATTTGTTAATGTGGTATATTGCAATGATTGATTTGTGGATACTGAAAAATCCTTGCATCCTGGATAAATCCCACTTGATCAAGTTATATGATCCTTTCAGTGTATCGTTGTGTTTGGTTTATGGACTTTTTAGAAACCTATATACCAAGAAGTGTCAAATAGGCAAATATGCTTACGGGGTCAGAGTTCCAGAGAGAGGGCTGGGCTGGAGATGTAGATGTGAGGGCATTAGCATGTAGGATTTGAAAACAGAGAGTGACAAAAGTATATTAAGGAACAATATTTTAAAATCAAAACAATAGGAAGTCTTTAGGTCATGTCTCCAGTCCAATGTTAATAAGATTGAAATTATAATATATTAATAAAGTTGATACCTAAGGAGTAGAAAAATTTTCTGGAAAATGTGTAAAACATTAGGATATGACTGTTTTAAAGATCTGTGACTTTAACTGTAGAGGCAATAGTGAAGTCAGTTTGTGTGGCAAAATTGGCAGTTTCCTTCTGTAAGGCAGGAGAATTTAACAGTCACCAAGGATGATACAGGGGCCCAGATGTGATTGAATGTGTAGGTTCTTGAGTCCTAGTGACTCTTATTGGAGTGGGGTCAAACACTCTAGTGGTTAATAGTGAGATTGCTATCTTTTCCTCTCTTGTCCTGTATACATTGCTTGCTTTGCTTGCCTTTCTGGTTTCCTTAAAATCCCTGTTGGTTAACAACTCATGTACTCTTCCAGTGATATTTCTTTTCACCTTCAGTTTGTCGCTAATCAACCCATGCCATCTTTATTCTGGGGTTTTGAGGTGAAATTGGAAGGTAAGAAGGGGAAGAACATGAAAGTAGAGCTGGTAAAGACAAGAGCAGGTCCTATTAGCTTTGCCAGAGAGCATGTCTGTGTGGGATATAGTGATCTGTGCAGGAAATGTTTAGGTTGGGAGCTGTGGTTCTCTTTCATTAAAGCTTGTAAAGAATCCTGAGTGGATGGGAAGGATCAAACATAAGAGGAAGGCATCACCTTTTCTTTAAAAAATTCAGTTCAGCCAACTCATTGCTCAGTGGGAGACAGATGCAAAAATGCCATGATGAACTAGATCCCTCAAGGAACTTAAAGGCCAGAAGATTGTGTAGGGAAAAGTTTAACAAATACTGCATTAGAAGCATAAAAGGAGTTATCAGATAAATCCATCCAGAGTGATTGGGAAAAGTCATGGATATGACTTTTAACAAGGCCTTATATATTTTGACAGATACACACAATGGAGGGACTATAATTTGCAAAGGAGGAATGCCTTGAACAGGTTGGGACAATGTAGGGCATGTTTTGATTAGATGTAAAGTGTGTGAATGCATAAAGTTTAGAAAAGGAATATTGAAAAGTGTGTGCTTGTTAGTCACTCAGTCGCGTCCAGTGCTTTGCAACCCATGGACTGTAGCCCTCCAGGCCTCTCTGTCCATGAGATTCTCCAGGCAAGAATATTGGAGTGGGTTGCTATTTCCTCCTCCAGGGGATCTTCCTGACCCAGGGATTGAACCCAAGTCTCCTGCACTGTAGGGAGATCTATGTCTGTCTGAGCCACCAGGTAAGTCCATATTGAAAAGTAATAAAGTCTAATTATGTATTACTTCAAATGCCCTTTTAGAGTTTGCATTTTCTTTTTCAAAAGAAGGGTGCTTTGAACATTCTCAGTGTTCAGTAAAAGGATCAAAATTGTGTTTTAGATAATCTCCTAGCCTTGTACAAGAAGATTTTGAGGTATGTGTGTGGAGAGGAGGAAGGTAAGAGTTCTTCCAGTAGAAATAATCCTTTAGCGGTGTGTGTGTGTGTGTGTGTGTGTGTGTGTGTGTGTGTGTGTGTGTG
>ML662439.1:5218665-5246172 GCA_007570785.1 Antilocapra americana
TGTGTGTGTGTGTGTGTGTGTGTGTGTGTGTGTGTGTGTGTGTGTGTATTAGTTGCTTGGTCATGTCCGACTTTCGCAATCCCATGGACTATACCCCACCAGGCACCTCTGTCCATAGAATTTTCCAGGCAAGAATACTGGAGTGGGTAGCCATTCCCTTCTCCACGGGATCTTCCTGACCCAGGGATTGAAGTTAGGTTTCCCACATTGCTTGCAGATTTTTTACCATCTGAGCCACCAGGGAAACCCTTTGACTAATTTTTATATTTATACCTTATTAAAAAAAACAGTCATTAAGCTCTCAGCTTTATTACCAAGGAGTTCCTTTAGATAGGAAGATGTAGATATTCCAAATTAGAGCAGCAAAATTCAAATGGAAGGGACTGTGCTCAACCCCCTAACTATCAGTGCATGGTATTATTGAGGTCCAGGTGGCAACACTTCTCCATTTCTGGTGGAAGCAATGGATGGCCAGGAAAGGGAACCAAACCTTGCTGAGCATTTTCCATGTGTCAGTCACTTTTAATAACTATCATCTCACTGAGTCCTCACAACATCATTTTAAGGTACTTATGACTTTCTCCATTCTACAGATAAATCGGGGTTCAGATAGATGAAGTAACTTTCCAGAAATCACATAGCTGGAAAAGAAGCAAAGCTGAGAGTCAACCCTAAATCTGCCTGCCTGAATTATTGCTACCATTGTGCTAAAAATAGTGAAGGTTTCTTCAAAAGCAATTTTAAAAAATTTAAACAACAGATTGAGGAGATGGAGAAAAAGAACAAGGAGATGCAAGCATGGTTAATTCTAGGTTTACAGTAATTTCCTGTGGATGTTAGTTTACAGGTGATGTGAATTTTCTCTTTAATAATCAAAAACAGGGTTAGCTTTCTCACCATAGGCAGTATTGATGAAACAGGTTATTGTAATATAAACTGTTTCTTGTAAAAGAGCTGTGGAACCAGCCAAATGTTTGTCTAAGCAAATAGGTTACTGCTCATCTTAGCTTGGGCTACCCTAACAAAATACAACAGATGGCGTGGCTTAAATAACAGACATTTATTTCCCACAGTGCTGGAGGCTGGCAAGTTTAAGATCAAGGTGCCTACTGATTGGGTTCCAGCAGTGAGAGCCCTTTTCCTGACTGACTGCTATTGCTGTTTAGTCGCTAAATAGTTTCCAACTCTTTGTGACCCCAGGGACTGTAGTCAACCACGCTCCTCTGACCATCTGTTTCCCAGGCAAGAACACTGGAGCAGGTTGCCATTTCCTTCTCCAGGGGATCTTCCTGACACAGGAATCAAAGCCAAGTGTCCTGCTTGGTAGGCAAATTCTTTACCAGTAGGTCACCTGGGATGTCCATTCTCCTGGCTTAGCTGGCCACTTTCTCTTTATGTCCTCACAAGGTGGAGAGAAAAAGTGAACTCTCCAAGGTTTCCTTTTATAAGAACACAAATCCTATCATTTAGGGCCCCATCCCTGTGAATTCATTTGTTATTACTTCCTTACTCCAAATACAGTCACACTGGAGGTTAGAAATCAAAATGAATTGGGGGCACACAACTCAATCCTAGCAATAACTATAACAAAATTCAAAAAAGTATTATCTATTTAGTTTCAGTTCAGTTCAGTCACTCAGTCATGTCTGACTCTTTGCAACCTCATGGACTGCAGCACGCCAGGCTTCTTTTGTCCCTCACCAAATCCCAGGGCTTGCTCAAACTCATGTCCATTTAGATGGTGATGCCATCCAACCATCTCATCTTCTGTCGTCCACTTCTCCTCCCGCCTTCAACCTTTCCCAGCATCAGGGTCTTTTCAAATGAGTCAGCTTTTTGTGTCCGGTGGCCAAAGTATTGGAGTTTCAGCTTCAGTGTCAGTCCTTCCAATGAACACCCAGGACTGATCTCCTTTGGGATGGACTGGTTGGATCTTCTTGCAGTCCAAGGGACTCTCAAGAGTCTTCTCCAACATCATGGTTCAAAAGCATCAATTCTTCAATGCTCTGCTTTCTTTATGGTCCAACTCTCACATCCATATATGACTACTGGAAATCTTAGCTTTGACCTTTATAGGCAAAGTAATGTCTCTAATTTTTAATATGCTCACTAGGTTTGTCATAGCTTTTCTTCCAAGCAGTAAACATCTTTTAATTTCATGGCTACAGTCACCATCTGCAGTGATTTTGGAGCCCAAGAAAATAAAGTCTGTCAGTGCTTCCGTTGTTTCCTCATTCATTTTTCCATGAAGTGATGGGACTGGATGCCATGATATTAGTTTTCTGAATGCTGAGTTTTAAGCCAGAGTTTTCACTCTTCTCTTTCACTTTCATCAAGAGGCTCTTTAGTTCCACTTTGATTTCTGCCGTAAGGGTGGTGTTATTTGCATATCTGAGGTTATTGATATTTCTCCCAGAAATCTTGATTCCAGTTTCTGCTTCATCCAGCCCAGCATTTCACATGATGTGCTGTGTGTAGAAGTTAAATAAGCAGGGTGATAATATACAGCTTTGATGTAATCCTTTCCCAGTTTGGAATCAGTCCGTTGTTCCATGTTCTGTTCTAACTTGTTTCTTGACCTGCATAAAGATTTCTCAGGAGGTCAGGTGGTCTGGTATTCCCATCTCTTTAAGAATTTTCCACAATTTGTTGTGATCCACACAGTCAAAGGCTTTAGCATAGTCAATGAAGTAGAAATAGATGTTTTTCTGGAATTCTCTTGTTTTTTCTATGATCCAACAGATCATAGAAAAAAAATGGATTTTCTTTGTCACTGGTATATAGAAATATAATTTTATGAGGGTTCTGTATCAGTGATATATCTAAATACATTTATTAGTCTCAATAATTTGAAGATTCTTCTAGGTTTATATATATATATATATATATATATACATATATATATCTGGAGTAAAAGCTTTATTTCTTCCTTTCCACTACTGAGACATTTTATTTCTTCTTTTTCTCTTCTTGCATTAACTAGGGCTTTCAGTAAATGTGAAAAAGAATTTTGTTTTTATTACTATTCTTGCTTTATTGTCAATCTCAGTAACTAAGTATGATGGTCACTGAAGGTTGATGTATAGATATGCTTCATCAGAATCAGGAAGTTCCTTTTAATTCATATTTTGCTCAGAGTTTTTATCATATTGCAATTTTAATTTTATCATATGCTTTTTTGCATCTATCAAGATCTTTGCTAATGTACTAAAATATATTGATTTTCAAATGCTAAACCAATTTGCATTCCTGAATAAATCTACTTAGTCTTGATATATTATCTGTCCTATATTATGCTCAATTTATTTTGTTTAAAATATTTGCATATATCTTTTGTGAGCAAGATTGGTTTGTAATTTTCCTTTTTTTCCCCCTGTGATGTGCTTGTCAGATTTTGGTATTATAGTTTTGCTGGTTTCATAACATGAGTTGGAGAATGTTCCCTCCTTTTCTGCTCTTTGATGGAGACCTCACTCATCATCAGAAAACTATAAATCAAAACGATGAAGAGATATCAGTTCATATCCATTAGGATGACTCCACTTAAACAGAACATTTGTTTGTAGGAATATGGAGAAGTTGGAGACCTTGTGCACGATTAGTGGAATTGTAACATGCTGTAGTGGGAGTTCTTAATAATGTACTTTCACAACCTTGAGAAATTTCACAGAAATAACACCTGGAAAAACAGCATATATTACGAAACTACGTTAATGATTATCTTTCATGTCTTGCTTAAGAATGATTGCCTTGTTACTAACCCCAAGGCCAGACCCAGAAGGGAGCATGACTGGGATCGTGAAAGCATGGACTTTGGAAACCTGGGTCAGAGTCAGGCATGAATGCTGCCTGGGCACTTGCTGATTGTTCCTGGGACTAGTCCAGAGGGAATGGCCAGGGCTAAAAACACGGAGATCAGGACTATGTGAGTATAGGCCCTGACATTTAGTAGTACGTGATTAACGCCACAGGTGTGATGAGAAAGATAAGGCCAAAGCAACTCCTGTAGTTTGCAATTAGGAATAAAAGCTGGACTCAGAGTGGACTCTGCACCTCAGTCCAGTAGAGGCTACAGGTCCCCTGACCCATTGTACCAGATTTCGTGTTCTGTCTTCTTTCTCATCACTCGCTCCCAGACCATTAGAGCAACAGTATGGCACAGCTATGCTATGAAAAACAGTGCAGCAATTCCTCAAAAAATTAAAAGTAGAACTATCATATGATCCAGCAATCTCATTTCTGGGAATATACTCAAAAGAACATAAAAGATTGAAAGCACGATCTCAAAGAACATCACACATCCATGTTTACAGGAGGACTATTTGCAGTAGCCAAGAGGTAGAGGCAATTCAGATGTCTACTGATAGATACGTGGATAAACACGTTGTGGTGTATACATACAAGGGAATACTATGTAGCCTTTAAAAGGAAGGAAATCCTATCACATACTACAACATAGATGAACCATGAGGATATTTTGCTAAGTTAAACAGTAACAAAAAGAGAAATGCCAGATGATTCTACTTATATGAGGTATCTTAGTAGTCAGATTCATATAAATAAAAAGTAAGGTGATAGCTCTAGGGAGGGAGGATTTGTTACTCAATGGGTATAGAATTTCACATTTGCAAGGTGAAAGAGATCTGAAGATCTGTTTTACAATAATGTATTTATACTTGACACTACTGACCAGTACATTTAAAAATGGTTAAGATGGTAAATTTTGTGATATGTGCTTTTTACCACAATGAAAAAAGTTACAGCTTTTTGTCCCAATGAACTTTTAGATGTCTGGGGTGAAAAATTAACTGGATGAGATTAACAACAGATTAGATGCTTCAGGAAAAAGACTAGTGAATTTTAAAAAACCAGTAAATAAGAGAAACTATCCAAAATTAAAAAGAAACAAACAAAATTAAGATGGCATTAGTGATATGTGAGATAACTTCAGGAGGACTAATACATGTGCAATTTTAGTCCTATAGGGGAAAAATCAGGGGAAGATATTATATTTGAAGACATAGTTGGTTGACACTTTTCTATATTTGGTGAAAATTATAAATCCACAGATCCAAGAAGCTCAATAAACCCCAGGTACAAGATACATAAACTATGCCAAGGCAAATCAGTCACATTGCTCAAAACCAGTGATAAAGAGAAATTTTTAAAAAGAACCAGAGAATAAAGACTGGCACACAGCTCTCTTTGGGGGTTGCAGATGTGTTTTTATCTTGACTGTAAACATATGTAAAGTGTATCATATTATACATTTTATATTTGTGCAATTTATTTTGTGTCAACTATAACTCAAAAGAACTTTTAAAAAAGTCAACTGGTTGATCAAAGAAGTCTGTCTTTATTATGTCTCTAACAGTTATTGGGCTGGCTCTATCTTCCTTTTATTCAGCTGTGTTCATGGTTTCATAATAGGGAAATATAAAACTGAAACTTTAGACTGCAGTAGGAATGTCTTTGAGTAAAGGCATAAAATCATAAATTGATCTTTTTAAAACATAAAATTAAACATTAAAAGACAATCTTTCCTATCTCCTTTACAAAGGGAAAAAATATTTATTTTCCCATGTGAATATTTAAAATTTCCTTGGGAGAGGAATCCTCTATTTTTTAAGTTGAAGTATAGTTCATTTACAATGTTGTAGGCTTTTACTGAATAGCAAAGTGACTCAGTTATATATACATGTATGTAGGCATTCTTTTTAGATATTCTTTTCCATTATGATTTATCTCAGGAGACTGGGTATAGTTCTCTATGCTATACCACATGCCTTGTTCTTTATCCATTCTAAATGTAACAGTTTGCATGTACACTCTGAAGTCCCAGTCCATCCTTCTCTTTCTTCCTCCCTCCCTCTTGGCAACCATGAATCTGTTCTCTATGTCTGTGAGTCTGTTTCTGTTTCCAAGATAGATTCAATACTGTCATATTTTAGATTCCATATAGAAGTGATATTATATGGTATTTCTTTTTCTGACTATTTCACTTAGTATGATAATCTCTAGTTGCATCCATGTTGATGTAAATGGCATTATTTTATTCTTTATTTGGCTGAGTAGTATTTCATTGTATATACATACCACATCTTTCTTATCTATTCATCTATCGATGAACTTTATCCATGTTTTGGCTATTCTGAATAATGCTGCTATGAACATATGGATACATGTATCTTTTTTTAAAAATCTTTTTGAATTATAGTTTTGTCTGGGTATTTGTCTATGAGTGGCATTACTGGATCATATGGTGACTCTATTGTTAGTAAGGAAACTCCATACTGTTTTCCATAGTGGCTGTACAAATTTACATTCTCACCAACTGTGTAGGAGGGTTCTCTTTTCTCCACAGTCTCTCTAGCATTTGTTATTTGTAGACTTTTTAAAGATGGCCATTCTGACTTCATTATAGTTTTGATTTGCATTTATCTAATAATTAGTGATGTTGATCATTTCATGTGTCTACTGTCTTCCTTATGTCCTCTTTGGAGAAATATCTATTAAGGTCTTCTGCCCATTTATTGATTGGGATGTTTATTTCTTTGTTGTTGAGTTGTACAAGCTGTTTATCTATCTTGGAGATTAAGTGCTTGTCAGTCTCATCATTTGCAAATATTTTCTCCCATTCTGTAGGTTGTCTTTTTTTTTTTATGGTTCCCTTTGCTGTACAAAAGCTTGTAAGTTTGATTAAGTATCAATTCATTTATTTTTGTTTTTCATTCTTTTGCTTTGGGAGACTGACCTAAAAAGAAAGCAGTCTAATTAATGCAGAGACGTAAGTGACTGATATAAAACCCTTTCTAAGAACAACTCTTTAAGGGAGGAGAGAGAGAATGAAAAGCTAAAGGCAGGGTGACTATATGTTTCAGTTTTTCTGGGACTCTATTGGTTTGTGCTTTTTGTCACAGCATAATTATTAATAATGCTGTCATTTTTTCTTAAGATGATATTAGTTTGAGTAATAAATTATATGGTCATCTACCAAGTCTGGCTAAGATGTAGGAGATGGGAAAAAGAGGCAGAAGTACATGGAGAAGACAAGTCAAGTTTTTCTGCATCTCATTGTTGCCTAAATCCTTTGCTCCCAAATCAACCTGAATCAGTGGTAGGAATGGTACAAATCCAAGTATATGGGAAAACCAGACTTTAGTAAAGGAAAAACAAGTCAACACACAAATAGAAACAGATAAAATTACAAAAGGAAGTCTGGGCTGAGGCCAAACTCCATTCCTGGAGTTCCATTATTGCTGAGGGAGGTCCAGCTTCTTCATATGCTGTTTATTGCTTGATTGTTTATTCTTCTTTGGATTCCATGAGTTAACATATTCTCAATTTGTCATGGACATCTACTTTATTTAGTCTGGAACATTCCATTATTTCTTCTTCAGTTAAAAACATTTTTTTTTTTTTACTGTACTGGGTCTTCATTGCTTCATGTAGGCTTTCTCTAGTTTTCAGGATTGGCAGCTACTCTCTGCTTGTGGTGCATGGGTTTCTCATTGCAGTGGCTTCTCTTGTTGCAGAGCTTGAGTTCTAGAGCACAGACTCAGTAGCTGTGAAACACGGGCTTAGTTGTCCCACAGTATGTGGAATCCTCCAGGACCAGGGGTCAAACCCATGGCCCCTGCATTGGCAGGCAGATAATAACCACTGGATCACTATGGAAGTCCTCCATTATTTCTTCTTTTGAAGTTAAATCCTTTTTCCTTTGGGAATTACCCTTTCCTGACTCCACAGTTTTCCAATGGAGCTGCCTCTGCAACATCCTTATTGTGGGGATAAGCACAAGACCCAGTCCAGGCAAATCATAGCATCTCACTTCTCTGACCAAAGACAGTGACTCTGGGATGGGCTTAGGAACCCTGTCCCACTTGTTTGAGCTTTTCTTTGGGATTTTTGAGTGAAGATTCTTAGAGAAGAAAGTTTTCTTTCTTCTGGTATTTCTTTGATGGGATGACTGGACTTCTGAGCTGTTCACAGAGAGAGTTGTCATGTGTAAACCAAAGTAAGGATGGACTCAATTAAAATGAAAATAAACATTCAAATCAGCATCACTGATTTCACTTTTTTCTCCTCTCTTGTAGCACCTGTGGAGGTTTTAGTTAAGGTCACAGGATGTGTGTTAGAATGATTTTACCACTTAGTGACACAGCCTGAGGCTGAGCCTGTGATCTCATTGAGGCTGCACTTTTATTGGAGAGGTTTTATTGGAAGGCTTTTCAGGTAAAGAGCTAAAAAAGGAAGTACCATCCACCCAAAAGTCCTTCTACTCACAGCCTCCTAATAATGTCTCTGCAGTTCTCCTTCATTCTCTCAAGGGATTTATTGCCTGCTTTTGACCATAAGTTGCATCCACTGATTATCCTCTGTCACTTCACTGCATCCCACCATTACCTCAGCAAGGAGATGGGGTGGTATTGGAGCTCTGACTAGCAAGTAAATTGGGAGCTTCCAGGGGAAGGCAACTCCCTTCCAGCAGTAGAGGCAGTCACCTGCTCTGCTCTCCCCAGGTCTTTGTCAGGGAGCCTCCAGAATCTCAAGGGAGGGAGCTCTGGGTTACTCCATGGGCATAGCAGCTGAAGGCAGGGTGTGGTGAGGTCTCCTAGTGTGTGTTTCTATGTTTTGAAGGGTTCTAAATCCTTCCAAAGGAGATGCTCTTCTATACCTAAAGGCTTTTTTTTTTTTTTTGGTGTCTGTTCTTATGTTCATGTAGTTTAAGATATGTAGGATGGAACTAGAAGTGCTTTACAGGAAGAACTGGGTGAAGCCCTTTGAAGTATTTCTTCACCCAAAAGGGCCTCTTGAGGGCTGAATGCTCCATGGACTATATCCTAAGCATACAATAAACAAAGCAGGTCCTCCTATCTTCTCTTGCCCCAGCTCCCAGGGCTGCACTGATCAGCCCTCACTTCATTCACAGTAAAACTGAAGAAATACTGAGATGAGTCAGGAGGCAGTCTCGCTCTCTCTCTCCATTGCTACACAGGGGCATCAAAGTAAGAAGCATCCAAAAGCTCAAAGGCCAATGGAAAGGGTCCTTCACCCTGACACATAGTTGTGTGTGTGTCTCCTGTATGTCCCTGTGTTCTCAGAAGGTCAATGCCTCCCCCAGTTCCATCCTCTCCCATCCCAGGGAACTCCTCCTTACTTAGCGAAACCCATGTTCGCAGCCAGGAGAAGGCTAACTTGTTTGCTGTGTACAAGTCTATAAAAAAAAAAGAGGCCAATTTAGATTTTTTTTTATCACAGTCTCTTTTGCCACATGGTAGGCAGCTGAAGGCAGAAAGGACCCAAGGCACCCATATACACAGTGAGCACGTGTCACTCTTCCCCTGTGACCAAGCAAAGGGACTCCTTTGACCCTCCTGAGACCAAGGCTACGTCAATGGAAACCATTGCAGTCACTTCTAGGACATTTCTTTCACTATTTCCGAACTGTAACATGACTTCAGTCCTATAGAGTTGAAAGGAAAGCTGCTCTTAGGTTTTCCCAAATCCCACATACCACCTAGGGAATACTCAGTCTAGAGAGAAGGCCTTTCTTTCAAAGGATCTCTGACGGACAGGCTTCAATTTTCCCTTTGGGAACGCTTGCTAAAATTGAGCAAAGTTTGTCGTGGTGATTTCTACTGTATTTCTGAACTTTGGGTAGATGAAAGGTGAATGAATTATACATAGGATTAACCATTAAAAGTTGATTGTTAATGAAGAGATAGAGAACAAACTAGTGGTTACCAGTGGGGAGGGTGTAGGAAGGGAAATTTAGGGGTTGGGGAGAGGGAGGTACAAATTATTGGCTGTAAGATAGGATCAAAGATGTTTTGTACAACATGGGGAATATAGCAAATATTTTGTAATGACTGTAAACAGAAAATGACCTTTAAAATTATATAATGATTTTTTAAAAGTTAATTGTTAATGATGACAATAATTATGTCCTTGATTCTCCCTAAAACTGGCTTTGGTTTCAAAGTTCAAGAGAGAAGCCAGCCAATGCTAGCTCTGAAACAGATTGCAAACTCAGTTTGTTACTGCATCTTGAGCCTGTAATAGCTATAGGACACTGATAACTGAGTGTAGTCTTTATATCTGCCCAGAATTTCAAAAGTGTTTCATATGAAAGAATTAGCCTGAGGCTGATACTAAAAGTAATGCCACTAAATATACATAGAATTCTAACCTTGGTTTTCAAAGAACAAGATTTTTATTCCCCTTACATAGAGAAAGAAACTTTTACATAAGACAGATCCAGTGACACAATGAATGGTGGGGATGATTGGAGAAGCTGTGGAGGCAGATGTCCTGTTCAGAGACCTAGGTGTGTTTCACAGATTGGTAGGTTAACACAGCAGGGAAAATGGATCCTCTGTCTCAGTACTTTGCCTTGTCAAGACACAAATCTTTTAAGCACTGCATTATTCTATATCTCTGAAAAAATAAATTTATATATAAATACATCATATATTTATATCATAAAAGGGGAGGATGGTGGTCACAGAGTCAACTGCAGATTTCATGCTGGCTTTAATTTCTCCCCAGAACACCAGTTTATCAAATTTCAAGACAATCTATTGGCTCTCGATCTTAGAGATCCTGGAACTGGGAGAACAGAGTAATGGGGGCAAAGAGCTACTTAGGATGTTAAACAAGCATACGTCTTTTCTTGATAAGACTGCTAAGAGGTCAAATTGCTTTTCTTTCAACTGGGCTATGTAAACTCAGTGTGGTAACCTTAGATATCTTTTGGTAATCAGAACCTGGGTGACAATGTATGGTTTTTATTGATAACAACTGCTTTAAAATTATGTGTGGTAGACAAATTGTTGTAAAACCTAAAGTCCATGAGGGGGTTATAATAATGTAAGGGGCACAGTTGTGAATCATCAGAGAAACACTAGTAATATTAAGGAGCCCTATGGTCAAGTCAGCCAAGTCTTTGGTTGGTAAGTAATTTCATCAGAAATCCTCAGTCACTTTTGGATCAGCTTAGGTTGTCTCTGAATACTTTCAGAGGGAGTCATTTATTTACTAAATATTTATTGGTGAAACTCTATGGTGCTTCTCTGCCATGTCCTCAGCTTGCCTTTTGCCTGAAAAATATTTAGCTGAGGAATAAGTTTAATCAGAGATGTGAGAAAATGCGGAAACAAAGGAAAACAGTCCAATAAGACCAAATAAAAATAATTTACTCATTAAACATAGCTAAGGATCTCCTCAAGGGCTATAGATATTTTGAGCCATATCCTGTGACTTGTCTATTAGATACTGAAACCTCCACCAGGTGGAAGACGTTAGCTACATGATGACTAGACTATAGTCATGACATAAGCTGCCATACTTCCAAGAACTGGCCTCAAGAAAATGGGAAAAAGCTGACCATGGAACTGAAGACTAACTCTATGTTAAGCCATCAAGACGATGCTGATCAGACCACTGATGACCAATTTCAAAATGACTGTCAAAGATGACTGTGTTGTTTCTGAATGGAGCCCCTTCCCTCTGTCTATAAAAGCTCTTGCCCACTGTTTGGTAGTAGAGGGGGGAATCAGTCTTTGGATAGGAGTCTGCTTCACCCCTGCCCCCCTGAAATAAAGCAAACTTTCCTTTCCACCAACCTTGCCTCTTTATTGATTTTTGAGTGGCAAGTAGCTGGACCCCACTTTCAGTTACATTGAGACCTAGGTGACAGGCACTGTGCCAGGTACTGGGGGGAGAAGGGCGAGTGAGAGTGAGGTAGATGTCCCATGCTTGTGATACCCTGCCTGACCTTCAGATCATTCCCTGTCCTGCTCTCTGCTCTCAGGAGGCTGACCCCAACAGCTGGAACAACAGGCCTCCCTGGCCTATGGATTCTGGCTGGGTCAAGTCAAAGAGGTCACCAGCAGATGATCAAAGGCAAAGGAGAGAAAGACTGGGATGTTTCTTTCCTATCTTCCTCATCACCCATCCTGGTTGGGAAGGGACTGTTTCTTCTGCTCTTGGCCACTGCTCCTGCCAGGCAGCCCCTCTGCTATGTCTCCAGCTCTTGCTGGATTCTGGTAACTCTTCCCTGCCCTTGCCCTTCAGGCCTGGAAGTGATAACAATTTCCTGCTGAAATAAGACTTTGGATACTTCATCACCTCTTGTTAGAATGACTCACACTACCTATGGTTCTTAAAAGAAAAAGAAAAAAAAACCCTTCTTAAATTTTCTTCAATTAAACTCCAATTTGATTAAGTTTACTATTTCCTGCTAGGTTCCTGACTGACACTGGTCCTGCCCTCAAGTTGATTTCCAGACAAGTCAATAAGCAGCAGCTATTCAATGTGAACATGACTGTGATGAAAATTCTAGTTTCTGGCTTCCTGGGTTAGAAATTCACCAACCTGTGGAAGAAAGACCAGAATATGACATGAAAATCATAGCAACAGCCAAGTGATCTCTAAACACTTAGAGATCATTGAACTGAAACTGTCATTTCGACCTACACTTATTGGTTTAGAACCTATCATAGGTGAAGAAATGTAGGGGTAGGAGGTTTGAAGAACATAAAATAGGAGAATGGGGTCAGTTCAGTGGGATTAAAAGCAAATATTAATAAAGGTAAATAAAGTATAAAAGACTTGGAGTCACAGTAGGGATATAAGCATTTCCCCAATAGCTTCCTCAGTTTTCAGAATCGTTTGTAAACTAGAAAATTATTTATATACTGATTAACAAATCATTTTCTGTACATATTCTCATTTGTGAAGCAATCTGTAAATCAGGCATGATAAACATGGAAAGATGTGCTTTGTTCAAGTCACACAGTGATCCAGCATTTCATTTTGGTGTTTTAATCAAGCACAAAATATTCAGCTGTTGCTTCATTTTCCTCAACTCTACTGCAAGAGAGAAATGGACAAGGCAGTTGAAAAGTGTCCCAAGGTACATGTAAAAGGAAGCAGTGGCTTCTGATATTTCTTTCTATTTTAACTATGAACTTGCTCATAACTCTTTGGCCTACCTAGACAGTGCCAATTTCAGCCTCTTTCCAAGTCCTGCAGAGGAAACCAGTCCTCGGGGGATCTTTTTTATACTTTTATTTAAGAATCTGTATGCATTTATTTAAGAAACACTATTGTATGTCTGTTCTTGTTAGTCTCTCCTTTGGCAGCTGGAGACAGACACAGAGGCTTGGGCGGGAGCAAACACACACAGAATATGACAATCTAACATGGCACACACAATGACCGACTCACACTTAGGCTATTGAGAGAGCAGAGGGGTGCTGAGGTCAGAGGAAGTGTTCTTGAGGAGTGAAGACTGAAATGAATCCTAAAGGAGATGCAGGAATTTGCTAAAAAACAAGGGAGCAAGTTGGGGGAATAGTCTAGGAGTAGGAATGGCAAGAGAGAAAGCAAGCAGGGAAAAGGCACCCAAACATGGTCAGTGCGGGAGAACCCAAGCATTTTAGTGTTGCCTGAATGTGGTGGGAGGGAGGGCCCTTCAGGAAGGGCCTGAGACTCATGTTCATGTCCAAGAAGCAAAGTGAAGTTCTGGAATCACTTGTAAGTAAAGGAGTGGCTCTGTCAGATTTGCTCCTTGGCTGTCTCATTCTGGAGGCGGTGAGGAAGACAATTCTGAGGGGAATAATACAAGAGGCAGGGTATAGGGAATTTCCCAAAGCTCTCTCTGTAATTACCATAGAGGAAGATAATAGGATATCAAAACATTTCTCTTTAAGTAGGTAATTTCCCAAAGATTAGGGAAAATGAAGTTACACAGACTGTGTTTTGGTTAAGTGCATTCATCCCTTGATATCCATGGGGAATTAGTACCCACTGTGGATGCTCAGATTCCATCATCTTCCTTCCATATCCACATGTTCGACATCCAAGGATAGGGAGGGCTGACTCAGAAAAGTCACACTTAAAAACTCAGTACATCAGCGACTTCCCTGGTGGTCCAGTGGTTAAGACTTCACCTTCCAATACTGGGGGTACAGGTTTGATACGTGGTCAGTGAGCTAAGATCCCACAAGCCTCCTGGCCAAAAACCCCTAAAACATAAAACAGAAACAATACTGCACTAATTTCAATAAAGACTTTGAAAATGACTTATATGAAAAAACCCAAAACCTAAACTCAGTAAATCTAACTAAAACAATGTCATGATTCCCAAAGTATCACTAAGCTTGTTTTTGGTAAAAGATAAAGCAGTTAAGTCCATGGTATTTAGACTCAGAATCCTCAATCTTGGTTTTCAGGGGAAATAAACCAGTGAAACATAACTCTAGTTTTCAAGAGAAAGGGAGCAGTGAGTTCTTGCTCTGATGGGAAGCTCGGGCATCAGCGAGGTCTGTCGATAGACCACACCTGAGCTTGGCATTTCCCCACCCTTTTCAGGTGATGTCCATTTCTCTCACGCTCACCTAACAGGAGTCAGCCAGGGCGGAAGCCGAGCTGCTCCACAGTGAACAGGCCTTCGGTCTCCACCTTGCGCGTCCTGTCCATGCGGAGACTGTGAAATATCCTGCTCTGAGCCTCAGGTAAGAGAATGTAGTACAAGGAGGTTGTTGCCACGTCCTGCTTTGCTCTCCAAAGGCATTTTGGTATTTTAAAAAACCGAAAAAGAGTGCTCACTGTGGGCTTCCTGTGGATGGACTTGGAGGATCTGGACAAGTCTGTTCAAAGCTGTGCTGTAACAGGCAGGGATGTGTGTTGATGTTTGTTGTAGGAATTTGGGCAAGAGATGAGGGAACAAATCACAAACTGGGGAAACTTGGTAGCAGGGAAGAGAGCAAGGGGATTGAATAGTTTGTGGTTTCAGAGGTAAAATCAAGAGGTCTTGATAAATCATTTCCTGTGGAAGCTGGTGGAAAGGGACGATGCCAGCAAGTGGCTTGGCTTTTGAGTTTGAGTGGATGGTAGGGCCACAGACCGAAGTGAGGAACCAGGAGGCAGATCAGCTTTGGAGAAAATGAAGGGTTTAGCTTTGGTCATGTTAGTTTGTGTTGCCCATGGAGTAGAGGTGGTTATTCCCTGAGGTGGAGAGATCATCCATATGGGTGAGGTCAAAATGCCAGGCTAGTCTCAGGGTAAAGGAATGGGGATATTTCCTTTGTGTAAATTTTAAAAAAGAGAAAAATATTCTTGGTTGAAAGGGGAGAGACCTCATGCAGGAGGCTTCCTAAGTGCGGTGTGGAGACTTCTGGGAATAGCTAGGCATTTTCTTTCCGGGCCTGTTGCTGTTCCTACAAGCATTGCCTAATGCACCAACAACAAAGGAACATGCTTGATCTCTTCTGTGAAAGTCCCACCTCTGGTGGCTGGGGCTGGTTGAGCCTCTGAAATATACGTCCATGATGGGAAGTTGCCCAGTTTCTTCATTTTTTCCCCGACTACAATTAGAGGAAATCATATGGATGAACTGAGATATTCAAAGCAACGAGAAGAAAAAGATAGCTATTAATATCCATCACACAAGATGAACTGTAGAATTTGGGGAAATTGGCATTCTTACAAAATGATGTGTTATGATGATAATTTGTTTCAAAGGGCCAACAGCCCAGATTAGGCTAGAATTCTGCCATACCAAACTTCTAGAAGCAGGTAGAGGTGAAATAGGGCCTCTTGGTAGTGCCAGGGCTGAGCTGATGAGAAAACTGTGTTCTCTCTTTCTCTACCCCTCTTACTCCCCTTCCCTGCCCCCGCTGCAAGTTATTTGCTCCTTGATGAAACTCAAGAATTTCTCTCAGATTCAGCCAAGTGTTCCCTCAGAACCTTCAGTGGTTTCCGGGGGAACGCCTTTTTTCCTGATTTTTGGTTGCCACAATTAATTCACGAGCATGTGTCCCCTATTTTGCAAAAATTAATTGAAAGTGATTTAGGACCTTTCATTCCTGGGGAGGTGTTCCTCAGTCATCTTTTCCAAAGTAAAGAGAAAACAAGAGCCCTCATTCTTATTACAGCTTTTGAAAGTTAGAAGAACTTGGTGGGACCTCAGGAAACAGGTACTGAGTTTCAAACCCAGACCTTCTGAATCAGGTTACCACATAATGCTTTTGATTAAACCTGTGTAATCTACAGTCATTTGTACAGTATTTGTACTTAATGGGTTTTTTATAGGAAAGTTTTTTTTACACAAGGCTATGCTGAATGAATTGTACTATATTTGAGGCATTCCAGATCATTATGTAAGATTTGGTTCTGTGACAAAATTTGCATTGAAACATAAAATGCTAAACAAGCTAAAATAATTTTTCTACAAATGTGCAACTGCAAATTTTAAAAACTTTTCTAATTAAAATGTTGACTTGATTTATGTTGGAGAGTGTTTTGACTATGTTATCCTCTAGGAGTTTTATAGTTTCTGGTCTTATGATTAGATCTTTGATCCATTTTGAGTTAATTTTTGTGTATGGTGTTAGAAAGTGTTCTAGTTTCATTCTTTTACAAGTGGCTGTCCAGTTTTCCCAGCACCACTTGTTAAAGAGATTGTCTTTTCTCCATTGTATATTCTTGCCTCCTTTGTCAAAGATAAGGTGTCCATAGATGTGTGGATTTATCTCTGGGCTTTCTATTCTGTTCCATTGATCTATATTTCTGTCTTTGTGCCAGTACCATACTGTCTTAATGACTGTGGATTTATAGTATAGCCTAAAGTCAGGTAGGTTGATTCCTCCAGTTCCGTTCTTCTTTCTCAAGATTGCTTTGGCTATACGAGGTTTTTTGTATTTCCATACAAATTGTGAAGTTATTTGTTCTAATTCTCTGAAAAAGACCTCTGGTAGCTTGATGCTCGGGGCTGGTGCACTGAGATGTCCCAGTGAGAGGGAGTCGGGAGGGAGGAGGGAGGGGGGTTCTGGAGGGGGAGCATATGTAAACCCAGGGCAGTTTCATGTCATTGTATGGCAAAACCAACACAATAAAGTAAAGAAAAAAAAAATTCTGAAGGAAACAAAAAAAATAAAGTGTTGACTTAATTTTAAATAAGTCTATTTGTTTACAGTAGAGAAAAATAAATCCAAATTTGCAATTAAATATTTGGCTACTTGAAAGAGTAGTTGCTACTTTAATTCTTTGACTAGCATGATAATATATTTAGTTGGACACTTGACACAGCCAGAAATATATAATCCTCTCAACTTAATTGTTGAATCAGTCAGTAATGTTTGCATAGTGTTCATTGGGCACAGAATGTTTTGCTAGGTACTGTTTTAAGAAAAAAAAATTTAGCACAGTCTCTATCTTCTAAAATTTTGCATGTATAGTGGGTTGAATTCTCAGAGAAAAGACATAATTCACTTCTCCGTAGCCTGTTGGGTGACTGGCAATGTCAGAAGAGTGGTGGAAAGAATTACAGGAATCTAAGGCTGATTGGTGAAGGGAATCCAGTTCTATGAGGCAATCAGCAACAAGAAGATGAACAAAATAGATATGCATGAAGGAGGTGAATATGGCAAGCTAGTTTATGAAGCCTCAGTCAGCTAATTATTAAAGAGGAATAGAAAAACTTTGTGATATAGAGAAGAGTGAGAAACAAAGAAAATGCTGATGGAAGAATTTTGCAGGTTGGAATTAAGGTCATAGGGGAAAGAGTATTCCTGGGAAAGCTGTATCTATTTATCTATAGCCATTTTCTTCTAAGTAAAAATCATTTAATGTTAATCTTGGTAATAGCTAAAGCGTGTTCTTTTCTGGACAAGTGCATATAGAAGCTGACTATTGAGATAAATATATAAAAGTCTTCATAAGGAATCAGCACTTAGAATATTATTAATGTTTTGAGGCCATTCTGACCTGTCCTCGGTTCCCAGTAGGAGGTGGCCAACTCTTCCACATTACTGGCCTTTGGATATGTGATTCCTTCAACTGGGAGAATTCTGCCCCTCTCTTTATGGGGCCTGTTCCTATTCATCCTTCAGATGTGAGCTTAAATTGCACCTTCTCAGAATGGCCTTCCAAGACACCTTATAGAAAGTTGAAAGAGTCCTTCCTTCCATTTTTCCCCCTAACACAGTGCTTTAGTTACTGCCCTACTTAACACATTGTGTGTTTAAGTGACATATTTGTGTGTTTATTTAGTTTCTTATTGAATGGGTGTCTGGCTACACTATATGCTCTGTGAGGGTAGAGGCCACATCTGTTTTACTCACCACCATGAGCTAAGTGTTCACCTAACTCATTGCTTGGTACATGGTTGAAATGAAAAGAAAAATTGCCTAATAAATTAATAGCTTTCACTCATGATTTAAGTAGAAAAAATTCTAGATAATTTTTTGAACAAGAAGTTGGATATTTATTCAACATTCTTACAGCTATTTCTTTAATCCTCTGATTTAACAGCCAAGAACTCAGTTTGATCCTGCTTCATGGCTTTGTTGATTAGAAATGAAAAATACATAAAAACTATCAATTTCCTGACCTCTCCTTAGGACCAGAATTTTCTGGTGATATGAAAAACTTCTCACAGGCAGGTTTCCCTGGCAAGACTGAAGGTCTTTCTGTTCACTGTTTGGCCGTGGGGAGCTCAGAAGTGAGAAACAATTTCACAAAATTTCATAATAAGCACCAAAAATACAAAATTGTGACACACACAACATTTTAAAAAATAAAATTTATAAGAAACTCTAGGCATAAAGTGGAGTTCATTTAAAAAACTGGTCTGAGAGAGATAAATGTTTATTCCTTTTTAGATTCATTTCTTCTGATGTAACTATGTTTGCATATAACTTTAGGTATCTTGTGTAACAAGTTTTCTCAAAATTTGAGGTAAGGGTCATAAACATTAATATACTTCACATATTTTTCTGGTTAAAAATGCTTTTGGGGGTCAGTTTTCCTTCATTAGGTCTTTGGGTTGTAACTGTAGATGTTGTTAATGGATGAGAGGAGCCTCTGAATGATTCTGCGGTGGAGAGAGAGAGAGAGTGTGTGTGTGTGTGTATTGCTTGTACATGTATATATTTTCTAATAAATTGTAACTATAAGTGCTTTGAGAATTGCCATAGCTGAACAGCTGATAGGAAGGTACTTCACAAAGGAATTTAATATATCTTTTCAGATATTTCTGCTGTTTTCTGTTTTGCTTTGTTTTTTAAACCTAGATTAAGCATAGATTAAGAAACTGGCAAAGGAAATAAATTTTACCCCTTGGGTACAAGCCACTTTTCATTGGGAAATACTCGTCATGTAAAAGTAAATACTCTTAAGTACCTAGACTTTTTGCAATCTCCCAAGGCAGGAATGTACAAGCTATATTGTAACCTTATATTGAAACCTCCAATTTCTGCTGTACCCACATTACTTCCTTTTCTTACAAAGTATTTCATATGTTTTATATAGGTGTCTTAATGCTTTACCCTTAGTGAATAAAAGTTTTATAACAAATAAAACTACCTTCTTATAAAAATCACCATAAAACTGTTATGGTCTTGACAGACCAGAACCTGGGGACAGGAGTGGATGAAAAGAAGGCGAAGAAAAGAAGGATGCAGGGGACCCAAGTCTCTAGTGGAACAAGGGTGCTTTAATCATGACGATGTGTGCTTATATATTGTTACACAAGGAAGCTTTAGGCAGAAAAATAAAGTTGAGCAAAAACACCAAAACCAAATGCATGACAACAGTAACTAAGGGAATAACAATTGTCATGGGGCTGTAACAACAGTAACTAGGGGGATAGCAATCGTCACAGGGACAGAAGACAATCCGTGTATTGGAAATAGGAACATGACCAAGTAGTTTTACAGAAAAGTAAAAGGTTACTGAAAGGAGTCCATGTATGCATTCCGTCTCATGACCTCAGTCTTGAGAACTGCGTGCAGCTCTGCTTGTTCCTGTTTTCCAGGAACTGATAAGGTACAGAAGGCCCTTGAGAAACAGAAAACAACATATAGGATTCCTTAAAATTAAACATTCCCTGACACAAAACATTTGATAAAATCTTTAAATTTTATTAAGAATTTTAAGTATATTGTATATATAGATACAGGGCTTCCCCAGTGGCTCAGAGGTAAAGAATCCACCTGCAATTCAGGAGACATGAATTCAATCCCTGGGTCAGGAAGATCCCCTGGAGAAGGAAATGGCAACCCATTCTTGCCTGAAGACATGGACAGAGAAGCCTGGTGGGCCATGCGGTCACAAAGAGTTGGACATGACTTAGCGAATAGACAGTAAAAACATAAATAGATATAGCAAGCTATGCCAGTGCAGATGTATACAATTAAAAAATTTTGTTAAATAGAGTCATTATTAAGCAAATAGGGACCTAGGGACTGCTTTATTGAACTTAATATTAGGATATATATTTAATGTATATATTACATTGTGATTGTAGCTGAACTTATATGTTTAATAGTATTATCAGTTCAGTCTCTCAGTCGTGTCTGACTCTTTCCAACCCCGTGGACTGAGCACGCCAAGCCTCCCTGTTCATCGCCAACTCCCAGAGTTTACTCAAACTCATGTCCATTGAGTTGGTGATGCCATCCAACCATCTCATACTCTGTCATCCACTTCTCCTCCTGCCCACAATCTTTCCCAGCACCAGGGTCTTTTCCAAGGAGTTAGTTCTTTGCTTCAGGTGGCCAAAGTACTGGAGCTTCAGCATCAGTCCTTCCAATGAATATTCAGGACTGATTTACTTTAGGATGGACAGGTTGGATCTTCTTGCAGCCCAAGGGACTCTCAAGAGTCTTCTCCAACACTACAGTTCAAAAGCATCAATTTTTCGGTGCTCAGCTTTATAGTCCAGCTCTCACATCCACACACAACTACTGGAAAAACCATAACTTTGACTAGATGGACCTTTTTGCCAAAGCAATCTCTCTGCTTTTTAATAAGCTGTCTAGGTTGGTAATAACTTTTCTTCCAAGGAGTAAGCATCTTTTAGTTTCATGTCTGCAGTCACCATCTGCAGTAATTTTGGAGCCCCCCAAAATAAAGTCTGACACTGTTTCCACTGTTTCCCCATCTATTTGCCATGAAGTGATGGGACCAGATGCCATGATATTAGTTTTCTGAATGCTGAGCTTTTAGCCAACTTTTTCACTCTCCTCTAACTTTCATCAAGAGGCTCTTTAGTTCTTCTTCACTTTCTGCCATAAGGGTGGTATCATCTGCATATCTGAGGTTATTGATATTTTTCCTGGCAATCCTGATTCTAGCTTGTGCTTCATCCAGT
The DNA here is from genome assembly GCA_007570785.1 of Antilocapra americana. Lineage (NCBI taxonomy): Eukaryota > Metazoa > Chordata > Mammalia > Artiodactyla > Antilocapridae > Antilocapra > Antilocapra americana. Next base: position 5,239,829 of record ML662439.1, read on the forward strand.
CCAGCATTTCTCATGATGTACTCTGCATATAGGTTAAATAAGCAGGGTGACAATATACAACCTTGACGTACTCCTTTCCCAATTTGGAAATAGTATTATAAAAAGACATATTTTCCTGAAATATTCATGCATGCTGACAAACCTCTTATACTATGCTTTTTCAGTTTCTAGTTACAAAATGATTCTTAAAGTTAATCACTTAAAGTGTGCTCCTCTCTTGTATTCTCCCTTTCACTATTTCTTTCCTAATCAAGTAACTTAAATTGTCTAATGAGCTGTTTTCAAAACCTAATTCAACTTATTTTGTAACAAGTGCTTTTAAAAAATATTTACAATTGAATCCAAAAGGAGTGGTTACAATGCATTAAAGACTGTCCATAAAATTAATATCAGTATAGGAAATACACGTATCATATCTTTATTGCTAAATCTGCTGGGTAAAATTCTTATTAAAAAATCTTTATTCCAACATAAAAATCCAAGTGTATATATATGTATATGTACTTGATACGTATTATGTATGTACACATACATATGTTATATATGTACAGATATATAATCTGAAAATATATAATTTTTGCTTTAGAACATGTAAGTTAAAAATTTTAATATTGTTGACCCAAGCACCCTGCTAATTCGCAGGTGCTCATAAGACACTGAATGTTTGTTTCATGAAGACTATATATCGTCATATATATATCTTCAGTCTTGTGCTTCTGCTTGTATTTATGAAACAGATCCATGGCCACAGCAGAGAAAGTGTTAAAAGGGAAGCTTCAGGTCACCATCACACAACAAGACCTTCTGTCGCCTAGAACCTCAAAATGTCAGGACAGTTCGAATGCTGAAATGTAAAATGATAGTTTTTAGTGATTTGTTCCCATACCTTCCAAACAAAAATGTTTTATGCAATTGTCCTTCCCGCCTGATTTAGGGAACTTCAGGTCAATTCTGCTGAAGAATTGGAAATCCTTCCAGGCCTGAGGTCTCCACCATTCATTTTCTTTCTGTGGGTCTCTGATATGAGTGTCTGAGCTGATTCTTGAAGCATCAGTACAATTGCAAAAGCTGACAAGTGGAAAGGGCTTTCCTGAAGGGAAAGTCTGAAGGAAAAGGATGAATAAGGCTATGAAGATGTGAACAGGAAGGGTTATCCAGTGAGCTTAGACTTCTGGTTGTCTAGGAGAAAAGGGGGTGATTTCTATTCCCTGGCTTTATCCCCAGAGCCTAGCACAGAGGCTGTGATAGGGTGGGTGCTCAATTCTTAGCTGTTAAATGACTCAATATATTAATAAATAAAAGTAGGTTGTGGTCTAATAGTAAAGGCTTTCAAAACCATGCTAAGGCATTGATATTTGGGGGCAACTTGAGTTTTAGCAGTTTAGTGAAGTTCTGGCCAATATGGTAAAATATAGTAGGCAGGAGACCTATTATCACACAACTGTGTTAACATGGTCAGTGAGAGAGAACTGAATTTCACTAAGGTAACAACTGTGGGAAATGAGAGGGAGCACACCCATGTTCATAGCAGCACTGTTTATAATAGCCAAGATGTGGGAACAACCTGTGTCCATGCATATATGAATGAATAAAGTGTGTGTGTGTGTTTGTATAATGGAATATTTAGGCATAGAAGAATGAAATTTTGCCATTTACAACAAAATGGATGGCCTCAGGGGCATTATGCTAAATGAAATGAGTCAGTCAAAGACAAATGCTATATGATCTCACTTGTATGTGGAATGTGGAATCTAAAATAACAACAACAACTTTACATACAGGGAACAGACTGGTGGTTGCCATAAGCGGTATTATGGTAGAAATAGGTGAAGGGAATCAAAAGTTAAAAAAAAAAGTAAGCCAACAAAACCTAATCTTCAACGATCAGAAGAAAACACACTTAAAAAAGCACTTTAAAAACTATAAAGTAAGGAAATTTTGTGGCAATACTTGAAGAAGTGAGCAAGTTTGTGAGGAAATAAAAATACCTAAGATGAAATCAATCTTGTATTAAAAAATCCAAGTAGAGCAGTTTTAAAAATTGGTTTCATACGACAATGACACAATAAGTCTATGAAGAAGACGTACTCTTTTTGTAAGTCTATATCAATCTTGCTACATAAAATAATATAAAATATGAAGGAAACATACATTTATGATATTAAATTTAAAAAGTAGCCTATGGGGAGGAGACAAGATAACCATAAAAAAGCAGGTACCTTTGTCCTGAGTCGAGCAGTTCAAATCCTTCATTGATTTTTTAAAGAGGTAAATCATGTGTTATCAGTTGGTCCAGGTCAAATTTCCTTTCCAGGAAATCAGTCACTAGTTTTGGAACATAATCTCTGCTTTTCCAACCTACAAATAAGCACATGTGTTCTCTTTAGACTTTACTAAATGATTTTTATGTTTTATTATCTTGTATTTGTTCCTTCTCTCTCTCTCGCACTGTTACCTTTACCCTGGATGGCACTATTCTCAGCTGCGCACAATGGAACTGCATTTCTCCCTTCTTAAGAAACAAAGGCAGAAACCCCATGAAAAACCTTTCTTGCCTCCACATCTTCTAGCTACCCCATATCTCTTCTCCTTTTACAGGAAAACTACTTTATAGGAAGAATTGTCTCCAGTTCAGGGTTCTCAGTTCCACTTGCTTTTCTCTTACTTTCTCTTGATCCCACTCAGTACCTGGCTGCTCTAGCTCTTGTCAAGGTCACCAGAGACACAGACAATGGTCAGTGTGAGGCCAAGCCTTTTCTCTTTCCACAGTACTTGGGACACAAAAAATGAGAGGCTGGTTGGTACAGATGAGATTCTTCAGAGAGGGCTCCTTAGAGGAAATAAGACCAATTGAGAAATAAACAAAAAAATATAAGTTGAGCTTCCTCACTTTATTTGTGTGATGTGGAGATATTACAGATTATTCTATCCATGAGTTACAAGTAAAATTCACATATTCACTAAATGTCTTTTGAATATATGCTAAGTACCAGGTGGCTTCCCTGATGATTCAGATGGTAAAGAATCCACCTGCAATGTAGGAGACTTGGGTTCAATCCCTTGGTTGGGGAGACAACCTGGAGAAGAAAATGGCAACCCACTCCAGTATTCTTCCCTGGAGAATCCTATGGACAATGAAGCCTGGCAGACTACAGTCCATGGGGTTGCAAAGAGTTGGACACGACTGAGTGACTGATGCTTTCACTCTAAGTACCAGGTGCCATTTCAGGGATGGGAACATGATGGGGGCAAAAAATGCCCTATCCCCGATCTCAGGGAGCACAAGAATCCTCTCACGTTAGTTCAGGGAGACCGACAGTAAACACGCATCGCAGAGTACATCATCAATGACAAGAACGAAGGAGGAAAATAGAGTAGGTTGTGCAGAGGCCGAGGCTAGGGAGGTGGGGGGGAATGTGATTTTTTAAAGCTTAGGGAAGGCGAGTCTGATAGGGTGATATCTGGACAAAAACATAAAGGACAGGAACTATCCAGAAATCATGGGGTCAAGTAGTTCAGGGAGAAGGCAGAGTGATTATGAAGGTGTTGAGGTGAAGTGTTGGCCGGTGAGAACAGGGAGGAGGCCAGTGTGCCGAGAACAGAGCGAGAGCAGTAGTAGCAGCTGGGCTCAGAGGGCCGGGTCATATGTGGCCTTGCAGCCGTTGTGTGTTTTGAGATTTTATTCTGAGTGAGATAGGGAGACATTAGAGGTGTTTGGGAGAAGTGTGACTCTCTGGCTCCTCTGTAGGGAACACTCTAGGAGGCAAAGGGCAAAAGCAGGGAGACCATTTAGGTCATTGATTTCATGCAGGGAGAGGTGATGGTGACTTGGACAAGTGATGGTGCTGGTGAGAAATGATCAAATCCTGGGTATACTTTGAAGGTAAAGACAACAGGCTTTGCTGAAATACCCATGATATGAGAGAGCATAACCCAGGGTTTGAGACCTGATCAAAAGGAATGATGGAGTCATCATTTATTGAGATGGGAAGACTGGGAGGAACAGGTTGGGGGGCAGGATGGAGCTGGTGGAGGCAGGAGTGGTTTGGGGCAGGTAAAGTTCACATGTCTATCAACTATCCAAGTGGAGATGCCAGGTAGGCAAGCTTTATATCTTCAGGTCTAGGCTGAAGATATAAACTTAAGTGTTATGGGTAAAGTGTATTTAAAGTCTTGAGACCACAGAAGATCACCTTGGAAGGAAATTTAAATAAAGAGGAGAAGAGGACTGAGCACTGAACCTCAGGACATACCAAAGTTAGAATCTTAGGGATGTGGGGAACCCAGCAAAGATTCCTGGAAGGAGTGACCAATGAGGAAGAGGAGGAGGAATAAAGGAGAAAGAAGAGGAGGAGGAAGTACAAAAGCAGCAACAACAAAGTAATATCTAGAAGTGAGATGAACAGAGTTTGAGAAAAAGGGAGCCACCAGCTATATCAAATCCTACTGAAGTTCATTTAAAACGAGGACTGAGTTGACCATTGTCTGTGTCAGTCTTTCTGGTGTTAATTTCAATCATCCCCATAAAATGGGACAATCCCTTTTATTTTGGCTTTAGATCAAGAACTTTCTGTTGATGCTATTTAGTGAATCAAATAAATTCCATTTTCCATACACATTCTCATGTATGTTGAAAATAATAGATTAAGAAATTTCTGTTCCGTAAAATCATCTCATTAAGGAGTGCTGGACCCTCTCGTTCAGGCCGTTGGAGAACTTGAGTTGCAGATGCTAATGTTAAAAATATGCCCACCAGTACTAGCGCCAAATCAGGGTAGGGGGATTACCTTTTGTATCATTATGGCCATTGGCTCATTTTAGATCACTTCATATCCATTCTTGGAAGACAGACTTTTGAGGGAGGACATGATGAGAAAACAGACTTCTCTCATTGTCAACAGAGTTACAGCCACACTCTCAGGCCAGAGGGTCTGTTGTTCTTACCTTCAAAAATGCATCCTTCCCACGTGTGTCCAATGAAGAGCAGCACTGGGTCGTAAGTGAGCATCTTGGCTGACGGAGGAGCCCCTACCACCACACTGACTGCAGAGTTCACATTGCAGATGCAAAGGCATCAATCTAAGTTTAGAATGAAGGACAATGTTTGTTTCTCATCTCATGTTATGGACTCAGAAATACCCTACGTACATTGTGGTTCTAATAGTTGATTTATTTTCCAAGTCATGAAGTAAACTTAGGCCCACATGCCTTTTGCTTTGTGCTTACTTTAAAAAATTCTCAACACAAGTTTAGTCACAACTTAAACTTGTTAATACATTTGACTTTTAAGGCAGAAAGTAGAAATTAATGTGGTCAGTGTACATGGCATTTTCAGCTTACCATGGACCAAAATGCAGGGGTTAATTTCCTATATTTACAGAACAATATCACCACTTGAGAAGGTTTAGAAAGCCATTTGAACTAAACTAAATCAAATTACCTATACTGAATCAATTGACCCAGTTTTTTATTAAAGTTTAGTATGGAAATTAAATGCTAAAATGCAGGACAAAGGAATCCCTTTCTTGGTTGCATCTCTGAGACTAATCCCACATTTTTTTGGTCATCCGCCCATTAACTGTTCATTAATAGTTTTTCTGAATACTTGATAGGCAATAGATGTTATTTATTAGAGACCCATGTTCATTAATGTATCACCATTTATCTACAGACCCTAACAATATTCAGTATTGCATACTGACTGTGTAAACGTGGTATTGGTTGCTATGTAATAATTTTAAGCAACACCAGGGAAGGGGAATGACAACAGTGGTAAAGACTACTTATTCCTAAGGTGCCAAAAGTATTAGAGCAAATTTAGTCCACTGCTCAATTGGGAGCAGAATTGACTGCGTCCTATATTGCAGTTCTCCCTTCCTACCCTAGCCCAGACTGGAGCTTTCTAGTCCAGGAGATCTGACCTCAGATCTCAGTAGAAGTCTGGTGCTACTGGCTGCCACAAGGGAGGCATATTTTAGAGAATCGAAGGCTTCTACTTTGAGAGAATTCAGATAAGAGAAAGCAAAGCTCAGGTATAGAGTGAGAAATTGGCCACATCATGCTTTTTTTTTTTTTTTATTATTGTTTTTGCCATACATTGTCATGATATCACCATGGGTTTACATATGCTTCCCCTCCGGGTCCCCCCTCCCTCCTCCCTCCCCCCCGGGAAATCTCGCTGCACCAGTCCCGAGCATCAATCCTGGGCTGGCGATTGATTAGACACATGACAATTAACATGCTTCAATGCCCTTCTCCCATCTCATCCCACCCTTACCCTCATCCACAAAGTCCACAAGTCTATTCTATACATCTGCGTTCCTTTTGTTGTCTCCCATGTTGGG
>ML662439.1:5246272-5341973 GCA_007570785.1 Antilocapra americana
ATGATATCACCATGGGTTTACATATGCTTCCCCTCCGGGTCCCCCCTCCCTCCTCCCTCCCCCCCGGGAAATCTCGCTGCACCAGTCCCGAGCATCAATCCTGGCCTGGCGATTGATTAGACACATGACAATTAACATGCTTCAATGCCCTTCTCCCATCTCATCCCACCCTTACCCTCATCCACAAAGTCCACAAGTCTATTCTATACATCTGCGTTCCTTTTGTTGTCTCCCATGTTGGGTTCTCATTACTGTCTTTCTAAATTCCATATATATGTGTTAATATACTGTATTGTTGTTTTTGCTTCTGGCTTACTTCACTCTGGATAATGGGCTCCAGTTTCGTCCATCTGAGTAGAATTGCTTCAAATGAATTTTTTTTTTAATGCTGAGTAATATTCCATTGTGTATATATACCACAGCTTTCTTATCCATTCGTCAGTTGATGGGCATCTAGGTTGCTTCCATGTCCTGGCTATTGTAAACAATGCAGCGATGAACATTGGGGTGCACGTGGCTCTTTCAATTCTGGTTTCCTCGGTGTATATGCCCAGCAGTGGGATTGCCGGGTCATATGGCAGGTCTATTTGCAGCTTTTTAAGGAACCTCCACACTGTTTTCCATAGTGGCTGTACTAGTTTGCATTCCCACCAACAGTGTAAGAGGGTTCCCTTTTCTCCACATCCTCTCCAGCATTTATTGCTTGTAGACTTTTGGATGGCAGCCATTCTGACTGGTGTAAAGTGGTACCTCATTGTAGTTTTGATTTGCATTTCTCTGATAATGAGTGATGTTGAGCATCTTTTCATGTGTTTGTTAGCCATTTTTATATCTTCCTTGGAGAAATGTCTGTTAAGTTCTTTGGCCCACTTTTTAATTGGGTTGTTTATTTTTCTAGAATGGAGCTGCAGGAGTTGTTTGTAAATTTTTGAGATTAATTGTTTGTCTGTTGCTTCATTGGCTATTATTTTCTCCCATTCTGAAGGCTGTCTTTTCACCTTGCTTATAGTTTCCTTTGTTGTGCAAAAGCTTTTAATTTTAATTAGGTCCCATTTGTTTACATCATGCTTTTGAAGGAAGACTGCCAAATTTGGAATAGCCCCTCCACCCCTGCCCTGTTCTCCTGCTCTCTCCCCAGAGAGTCACTTTAGGCTATTTGGCTTACTAAAGTTCAAAAGATGTAATCACTGCAGCAAAGAAAAAAAAAAAAAAAAAAAGAGCCATGTATACAAAGCAGATTAATTCTTGAACAATTTGCCCTGATGGTTGACTCCCTCACTGTCTAGTCACATGAGAGTGGTATGAAGTGATACTTAACTTTTCAGGCACACCTGCACGTAAGTTTTTGTGTGGCTTTAGGCACAACTGCTTCATGATTACCAGGCATTTTGCCTAATAGGTAGTTACTATTAGTAAAGCTATGGAAAATGAGTTTACCTTTGTACAGTCAAGGTCGCCCGTATATTGTGTGGCTCCCCTTATCGTGGCTCTGCTCTTACCATAGTTTCAAGATGCCTAATAACTTCAAAACTGTAGCCCATAGTGCCACCTGTAACTTCTGGAAGCACCTCACTGATGGGCTTGGTGAAGTCACTGGGGCTGATGCACTCAGTGGCTCCTACAGTCATAGCCTTTTCAAATTCGTCTTTGTTGAGGTCAACCCCGATGATCCTGGATGCACCAGCTGACTTACAGCCCGTGATGACGGAAAGGCCAACTCCTCCCAGACCAAAGACCACACAAATTGAGCCAGGGGTGACCTGTGGGGAGACGAGTCCCATGAATGCTAGACCTAGGGTAGAAAGGTAGAACCTGCAAAGTATCTCCAGTATTAGAACATGAAATTCAGAAGATCACTTTGATGAGTTACTAGGACTGAATGGCTCATTCTCATGGCTCATTCATGACAGTGCCACAGAGAGAACCAGAAACAGCACAAACCCATGCCAAATTTGTTTTAGATGTGGTTTAACCAGCATGTTCTTAGTGATCTTAACTGAGTGTTTTGTAAATAAATTATTTTTCATCAAAGTTGAACCTCCATGTTGCAATAGAGTATCAATCCGTGTATAGCTTCAGGAAGAAAATGTAATTAAATCAGTTGGGGGATTTTCACCCTGTACTATGTGTTAGTAGGGTTTCCCTGGTGGCTCATATGGTAAAGAATCTGCCCATCATGCAGGAGACCCAGGTTCAATCCCTGGGTTGGGAAGATCCCTTGGAGAAGGGAATGGCTACTGACTCCAGTGTTATTGCCTGGAGAATTCCACAGTACTGTTCCTGGAGCACATAGCACCTGGGTTGCAAAGAGTCAGATGCAACTGAGCAACTAACACTTTTACTTCATGCTATATTAAAGAAGATTCTAACCAAAAGTCATCTCCCTTCGAGAAGACTCTTAATCATATTACACAGCAGGGAGCAAGGAAACCTGAAAACAGAAAGACCTGTTATCTATAATATGCATGTGTTTTGAAATGTATCAACTTATAAGCAGAGATTTATGTGGGTACAGAGGTGCCACACCCACTCTCCATGAGCTGTAATTTCAGCTGTGGCTTCCCAAGCTCTCAGTTCGTTCCTGAACCTGGAGCTTTGAAATCCATGTGGCCAATCTCTCACATATCATTCATCATTCACTTATCCACACAACAAATTTTACTGATGAATTCTTTGTGGTCAGAAACTAAACTGGGCCTGTTCTGCCTTTTCTCATAATTTCTCTGGTAGTTTTACCAGCACAAGAAAAAAGTAGAATACTAATTTAAACTATATCCAGTGTCCCTTCTCTCATCTTTTTCTTGGAATAAATCTGTTTCAACAGCCATATGTGTATTTTCCACAAACTCCTCACCTTTTCAGTCTTTCACAAATTTGGACATCCCTTTCCTTTATTCATTCATACATCTATTGTTTTCCAATTAGTATTTATTGAGTCATTACTATATCCAGTCTCCTTGCTAAGCAGTGTAGTGAACAGAGACTTGGTCCATACCTTCTTGGAACTTGTAATGAAAAGTAAAAGTATGAGAATTTGAGATTGGACCATACTATTAATGAAGCAATCATGTTACCTTGAATAACAAAAAGAGATTCCTGCTTAGATGGAGTAGCTAGAAATAAAGAACTTCTTTGAGCAAGCAGGTGATTTTTATTTTGAGAAAACATTTATTTCTCCTTAATTTTTAGATTATATTTTACTAGGACGTAATTCTAAATTGGTAGTCTTTCTGTTTCTTCCCTGGTGGCTCAGTGGAAAAGAATTTGCCTGCAATACAGGAGACCTGGGTTCAATTTCTGGCTCAGAAAGAGCCCCTGGAGATGGGAATGGCTACCCAGGAATGGCTATCCAGTATTCTTGCCAGGAGAATCCCATGGACAGAGGAGCCTGGCAGTCTACAGTTCATGGGGTAGCAAAGAGTCAGGCATGACTGAGCAACTAACACTTTCACTTTTCTGTTTCTTCCAGTATTGTATCTTTTCCTAGCAGATGATCTTTAAACTAAGAATAATGTTAAGGAAGCAGCCACATAAGGGCTCAGTAGATGAGTGTTCCAGACAATCAGAATACCTCATGTAAATATTTTCATGCAAGACAAGGACAGCTCAGCAGGCTTACAGATCTCATGAGAGGCAAGTGTGAGTGGATCATAGTGGATGAGATGAGATTGTTCCAAGAGTGGAAGCTATTGAAGGATTTTTAGCAAAGATGTAATGCAGACAAATTTATCTTTTATAAAAATTACTCTGACTTGTAAATGGAGAATTACTGGAGATGGTCAAGAGGAGTAATGAAAACAATAAAAGGGAGGCCACTGTGTAGTGAGACAAAGAAAATGGAAAGATTTAAAATATACCTTGTAGGTAAAGTTAGCAGGACTTGCTGCTGGATTGTATATAAGGTGATGGAGAGGGAAGATTGAGGATGAAGAAAATTAGAGTGGGCATAAATATGTCTGGGTGACAGAGAGGAAGAAAATTAAGAATTCCATTTGATACATACTCAGTTTGAGATACCTATGAGATCCTCAAAGGGAGGTGTCAGGTATGGCACTGGATGAAAGAATTTGGAGTTCAGAGAGAGTACTGGAGATAGAAATTTCAATTGAACTAACATATGAAAAAGGGAAAGTGAAGTCACTCAGTCGTGTCCGACTCTTTGTGACCCATGGACTGTAGCCTACCAGGCTCCTCTGTCCATAGGATTTTCCATGCAAGAGTACTGCAGTGAGTTGCCATTTCCTTCTCCAGGAGATCTTCCTGACCCAGGGGGTCAAACCCAGGTCTTCTGCATTGTAGGCAGACGCTTTACCATCTGAGCCACCAGGGCTAACATATGGACAATATTGAAGACTTCGGAGTTGGATGAGACCACCACATATGGGATTGTTTGTGGGAATGGTTTTAGTATTTATGAATTGTGTGTTATTTTATCCACTTCTTCTATTCAGTAAGAGTGACATAGAGAGCCAGTTCAGTCACTCAGTTGTGTCTGACTCTTCGTGACCCCATGCACTGCAGCATGCCAGGCTTCTCTGTCCATCACCAACTCCTGGAGCCTGCTCAAACTCCTATCCACTGAGGTGGTCATGCCATCCAACCATCTCATCCTCTGTCATCCCTTTCTCCTCTTCAACTTTTCCCAGCTTCAGAGTCTTTTCCAGTGAATTAGTTCTTCGCATTAGGTGGCCAAAGTATTGGAGCTTCAGCTTCAGCGTCAGTCCTTCTAATGAATATTCAGGACTGATTTCCTTCAGAATTGACTGGTTTGATCTCCTTGCAATCCAAGAGACTCTCAAGAGTCTTCTCCAACACCACAGTTCAAAAGCATCAATTCTTCAGCAATCAGTCTTCTTTATGGTCCACAACATGACTATGGGTCTCCCTGGTGGCTCAGAAGGTAAAGCGTCTGCCTGCAATGTGGGAGACCCGGGTTCAATCCCTGGGTGGGAAGATCCCCTGGAGAAGGAAATGGCAACCCACTCCAGTATTCTTGCCTGGGAAATCCCATGGACAGAGGAGCCTGGCAGGCTACAGTCCATAGGGCCACAAAGAGTTGTACATGACCGAGCAACTTCACTTTCACTTTCCATACATGACTACTGGAAAAACCATAGCTTTGACTTCCCTGGTGGCTCAGATGGTCAAGCATCTGATTACAATGCGGGAGACCCAGGTTTGATCCCTGGGTTGGGAAGATCCTCTGGAGAAGGAAATAGCAACCCACTCTAGTACTCTTGCCTGGAAAATCCCATGGGTGGAGTAGCATGGTAGGCTATAGTCCATGGGGTCACAAAGAGTCGGACACGACTGAGCGACTTCACTTTTGACTTTATAGATGGACCTTTGTAGGCAAAGTAATATCTCTGCTTTTTAATATGCTGTCTAGATTGGTCATAGCTTTTCTTCCAAGAAGCAAGTGTCTTTTAGTTTCATGGCTGCAGTCACCAACTTCAGTGATTTTGGAGTCCAAGAAAATAAAAGTCTGTCATTGTTTCCATTGCTTCCCTATCTATTTGGCATGAAGTGATGACGATCTTAGTTTTTTGAATACTGAGTTTTCAGCCAGCTTTTTCACTCTACTCTTTCACTTTCATCAAGGTGTTCCTCAGTTCCTCTGACATAAGTTGAGTCCAAATAATCACTCTTAAGCTTTCATGTTTTCATATTATATGCTAGCCATTAGAGGTTGAATTTTGTCCACCAACCTAACTACTTATTCATACATTGAAGTCTTAACTCCCAGTACCTCAGACTGTGATCTCATTTGGAGATAGGGTTTTTGCAGAAGTAATACACTTAAAATAAGGTAATTAGATGTAATCCAGTATGACTGATGTCCTTATAAAAAGGGGAAATTTGGATAAAAAGACTGGCATAAAAGGAAGGTGATATGAAGAGACATTGGGAGAAGACAGCCAAGGAGAGAGACCTGGAACAGATCTTAGAAGAAACCAGTCCTGACAACACTTTAATTTGGGATTCCTAGTTTCCAGAATGTGAGACAATAAGTTTCTGTTGTTTAAGCGATGCAGTCTGTGGCAGTTTGCTACAATAGCCCTAGAAGATTAACACACCAGCATTAATACTTATTTTGTGAAAAAAGATTAATTTTAGATGTGAATCTAAATTTTAGAAAAGAACCTGAAGGAAATACAGAGAAAAAAAAATTAAATCTAGAGATTTTATTTTCTCTTATTCAGAAATAGAATTTTGAAGCTGAATTTTTCATTTTCTTCCAGTTGACTTGGCATTGTGTAAAAACAGCCTGCATATGAGAAGCTTTCAAAAGTTTTGTTTTTTTAAAAAATCTTCAATTTTCATTAAAAAAATAATTTGAAAAATAAAATAGGAACTAGCCTACCCTGCTTCTTACCTTGCCAATCTTAATAGGGGCCCTGTATCCAGTGGAAAATCCACATCCAATTAAAAAGACTTTCTCAGGAGGAGCTGCATCATCAATCTTAGCGATGGAAGTTTCATCCACCACCATGTACTCAGTGAATGTACTGGTGCTCAAGAATGTACTTGCTTGCCCTAGCATGTAAATCTGGAGGTGCCATCAGCCAGGACCCCATGACCAGTAATGCTGTTTGATACATCAAATATTCACATTAATTCAATTCAAAAATCAGCACAGGAACAATTAAATGGCATTAAAGAAAAGTGACTGAAACCTACTCTGTCCTTATGCAAAGGTTGCCATTTGGGTTGCGACAAGCATTGCATTCTCTACAATGAGGCAGAAAGTGGGAGATGACTTTGTCATCTAGAGGGAAAACATGATATAATGTGTTGTTCATTAACATTAAAGGATGAAATAAACAAATGTGAATTGAGCCCATGCCACATGCAAGAATTGCCTAAGAGTAGAGACATGCCTTGGAGATATCACAGGTTCAGTTCTACACCATTGTTGTAAAGTGAGTCACACAAATTTTTTGGTTTCGCAGTGCATAAAAAAAATCATGCTTATACTACCCTGTAGTCTATTAAGTATGCTGTAGCATTGTGTAAAACAGCAGTGTATATATATATATATATATATATATATATATATATATATATAAATTAAAAATTTTGCTATTGGAAAAATGGCACTGATAGACTTGCTTGAGGCAGGGTTGCCTCAAACTTTCAATTTGTAAAAAAAAAAATGCATTTTCTTAGAAGCACAATAAAGCAAAGTACAATAAAAACAAAGTATGCCTGTATTCTAAAGTTTATAAGCACATCAAATGTGTTTGCTAAAGGTTGAGACTTTGCCAAATTAAATTCCACTCTATACAACTCATTTTCCTTGTGTTCTTTTATCCTCCTAAATTCATTAAGGCTCCTCTAATAATTCCTAGTTGCACTATTTCCTTTGATAGGATAGACAACCCTACTTATCTCAGACTTGTGGCTCAACATTTGCACACATGATTTCACTGTAGTGACTTCTTCTCCAATGTTCTCTACAACCCCAGTGGCTTCATGTCCCACAATCACTGAAAACTTAGACACTATTGCTCCTTTTTATCATGTAGTCATCTGTTTGACAGATTCCCATTGCCAACATCTAGGTTCAAAGAAAAGAACATTGCACCAACCAGCAAAGGGGTTGTTTTACAGGTGGGAAGACATTTATCTCTTTCTTGAAAAGACTGTAATTGTTTATGCTGGATGACTGTCCAATGTAATAGTGTTGATTCTCAAATTCTGAGCTGAGGATCAACTATCAAACCAAAATCTCTCTCTTTAAGGGATTTATAGTAAGGCTACCTCTGGCTATATTTTGAATCTCAGTCTTTTTGAAGTAAACTGATGCTCCTGCGAGGGAACTAGAGTGCTGTTTGGTACCGGGCACAAAAGTAGACTTTTACAGTTAGTTCTTCCTCTTGACGAAAGATAGAGGGAATGGGAATGGTGTACAGAAGAGAAGTGAGCAAAATTGTATGTTACCACAGTGCTCAGATAACAAGAGATGGTCAAAGAAAGATGGCAGCGATGACTATTCAATAACCTGGTGACCAAACCAATGGTTACGCTCTGTCCAAAGGAGTTGGGGGAATGTTCTAGGAAGCTGTCATTTCTCCAGGCACAAATGAGTTCCTTATTCTTTGTGAAAAGTAGTCTCAATGTTATTTGATACCCAGAAGATTTTAAAAATAGGCATTGGTCATAATGACTAACCATTTTTATCACTGTGTCAATAAAAATTCCACAAATAAAAGTTATATAGAGCAGATTAGTAGAATTGTTTTTAATCAATAACTAAGTCATTAATTTTATACCAACTATGGCCTTATCAATTAAAAAAACAGAATGAGAATTAATAACTGAAAATTGGGAAACATTTTCTTATTTAAGGATCCAACCTCACAATAATGATATACTCAAAGTAAGGGTGATAAAATTTTAGGCTTATATGCACTCTCAGGTGATTACCTTAATACAGATTTCTTTTGCCTTTGGTGGAGCAACTTCTGTCTCCGCAATGGAAAAGGGTTTCTTCTGTTCCCATAGCACAGCCACTTTACATTTAATAACCTAAAAAATTGGTGAGAGTTATATACAGGCTCCAACTTGTCTTTACAATTACAGACTCTCCAAAAAATACAAATCTGGACAGATCACTTTGTAATCCTTAGAGATCATCTTATGTGCACCTGTGTTTGATATATGAGGAGTGCAGCCAGGAGACAGTAACGGCTGGGTCCGTGGTCACAGAGCACGTGGGAAGCAGGGCTGGACCAGATTCTGAGGTGTACCCTTTCCGGCCCTTTGCTTTTTTTCTGCCTGTGCTCACATAATATTTTACTAAACTAGGTTCTTTTACTGCCATTTCAAAGTAACAAAATGTCACCTGTCTATCACTTATTCACAAGAGCAGATTTATAAAACAGAAAATGTTGTTGATATATTGTCAAGAATCTAAGCTGTATAGTCACATAGCAATGGTGAGGATATTAGAAAATTAGCTTGTTTAGAGATGAAGGAAACCATGAACATCATGATGTGTATAGACCACTAATTCCTGGATGACTGTGTCTTTGCATCTCCTAGTCCCTTTTTGTACCCAGCCCAGTTCTTGCATCTCATGGGTCTAGATAGGTGAGGTAAAGCTTCTCATCTCTGCTGTTGCTGCTGCTAAGTTGCTTCAGTCGTGTTGGACTCTGTGCGACTTCATGGACAGCAGCTCACCAGGCTCCTCCCCTCACAGAAGTGGAAATTAAAGGGTAGAGCATCTCATTGAATAGCCTTCAGCTGTTCAACCTGTTTGGGTAGTTATTTAATTAAAGAATTTTGCTGACATTATTGAAATCAGAGAAGGGGAGAGAGAGATTGTTTTCTTGATTTCCCATCCTCAAATCTGTTTAGGAATCCTATAACATATTTTATTTTTTATTCTGAAGAAGTTACTTAGTGACTTTATTATAACTTATCCATTCTACATACTCTCATTCAGTAAACGGAACTTCACAACATTCAGTGTTCACTGTATGGCTGATTACTGAACTGGGTTCTAGGTTCTGGGGAATAGGTAAATAGGAAGTTGTTTCTATTTACAGTTGAAGGCTTTCCTTTCTTTTCACTTATTTATTTATTTATTTTTTGATCCCCAAAATGGTGGGCACTGGGTCTTTTTTTTTCCTTGTATGATCAGCACTTTTTAAAAAAATTTTAATTGAAGGCTAATTACTTTACAATATTGAAGTTGTTTTTGCCATACATTGACATGAATCAGCCACAGATGTACATGTGTTCCCCATCCTGAACACCCCCTCTCACCTCCCTCCCTATACCATCCCTCTGGGTCATCCCAGATTGCCTCTGCACCAGCCCTGAGCACCCTGTCTCATGCATCGAACCTGGACTGATGATCTGTTTCACACATGATAATATACATGTTTCAATGCTATTCTTTCAAATCATCCCACCCTCGCCTTCTCCCACAGAATCCAAAAGACTGTTCTATACATCTGTGTCTCTTTTTTCTGTCTTGCATATAGGGTTATCATTACCATCTTTCTAACTTTCATATATATGTGCCAGTATACTGTATTGGTGTTTTTCTTTCTGGCTTACTTTACTCTGTATAATAGGCTCCAGTTTCATCCACCTCATTAGAACTGATTCAAATGTATTCTTTTTAACAGCTGAGTAACATTCCATTGTGTATATGTAACACAGCTTTCTTATCCATTCGTCTGCTGATGGACATCTAGGTTGCTTCCATGTTCTGGCTTTTAAAAACAGTGCTGCGATGAACATTGGGGTACATGTGTCTCTTTCAGTTCCGGTTTCCTCAGTGTGTATGCCCAGCAGTGGGATTGCTGGATCATACAGGAGTTCCATTTCCAGGTTTTTAAGGAATCTCCACACTGTTCTCCATAGAGGCTGTACTAGTTTGCATTCCCACCAACATTGCAAGAGGGTTCTGTTTTCTCCACACCCTCTCCAGCATTTATTTTTTGTAGCCTGTTGGATAGCAGCCATTCTGACAAGCATGAGCTGGTACCTCATTGTGGTTTTGATTTGCATTTCTCAAATGAGTGATGTTGAGCATCTTTTCATGTGTTTGTTAGCCATCTGTATGTCTTTGGAGAAATGTCTGTTTAGTTCTTGGGCCCATTTTTTGATTGGGTCGTTTATTTTTCTGGAATTGAGCTGCAGGAGTTGCTTGTATATTTTTGAGATTAATTCTTAGTCAGTTGCTTCATTTGCTATCATCTTCTCCCATTCTGAAGGCTGTCTTCTTACCTTGCTTATAGTTTCCTTCGTTGTGCAAAAGCTTTTAAGTTAAACTAGGTCCCATTTGTTTATTTTTGCTTTTATTCCCATTACTCTGGGAGGTGGGTCAGAGAGGATCCTTGGGTGTGGAAGTGCCCATCAAACTGTGGAACACTAAGTATGTGAAAATTATAATAAGTGATATCCCTAAGGTTAAGAAAGTAGGAAAGAGACCTTTGTGTGCACAGGGAAATGGACTTCTGTTTATTGCTGAATCATTCTTAATAAGAAAAAATAGGGGAGGGACTCAGATGGCGGAGGAATAGGACGCGGAGTCCACACTCTCCCCAACAAATACACCAAAAGAACATTTAAATACCGAACAAACTCCATAAATCAACATCTGAATGCTGGCAGAGGTCTTCAGGCATCTGGAAAGACAGCCCATTGCCGATGAAAGAAGGTAGGACCAAAGGAAAAAAAAAAGTAAAAAGAGGCAAAGAGACAGGGACTGAGATTCATCTCAGAAGGGGAGCCTCGAAAGAGATAAAGGTTTACGAACGTCAGGAAACATTCTCACTGGCGGAACTGAGAGATCTGAGGCGAATCTCAAAGAGCATAAAAGTCGGGACTTAGAAGCCGATAAATAGTTAAGCCCCTTGGAGAACAGAGTGGCGGGCGGTTGCCCCATCGCCCACGAGCCAGCGGACTGCTCAGGGAGGGGCGGGCCACGCGCTTAGGGGGAGGACTGAGATTGAACGCCTGGGGCAGACTGAGGGTCCTAACCGAGGGTGCTAACCGGAGATAGACCGCTGGGTAGCCTTCCCCGAGGAGACCCCTGCCAGGCTCACGAACAGAACAAAGGGGAGCGGGGACTCCGACCGTGGCGCGAGACAGCCGGGTGGAACAGGGAGGCTGCGGGCTACGGAGAGCGCCCCTGTGAGGCTTCTGCCCCGAAACCGCAGGCAGAATTGGGTGCTAGCCAAGACCTCTGGGGACTCTGGACAGTCGCCACCAGAATTCGGCGCTTCTCATATCTGAGAAAACGCCCCCAGCCGCACATTGAAAAAACCGAGCAGCTGGGCCGGGGGAGGGGAGAAGCCGCAGCCCCCCAACTGCGTCACCAGAGTGCGCCGCCAGAGTGTGCCGCTGCACATCTGAGAAGACACGCCCAGCTGCAAGCAGAAAGAGCCGAGCGGCTGGGCCTGGGGAGAGGAGAAGCCACAGCCTCCAATTGCGTCATCAGAGTGCGCCGCCAACCGAGAGCCTGAGCAGAGGGGGCAGGAAAAGCGCAGGCACCGCGAGCGGGGCAAACCCCAGATCTCTGAATAGACACTGAAGGGGCCAGCAGAGGTGCCAAATCAAGCAGGACAGACCGCTTAAGATTCCAACCAGGAAACTCTGACAAAACACTCATCCAACCCCTCCCATAGTGAGGAAACCCCACAATAAAGGGACAACACACCAAGATAAACAAGATGAAAAGGCAGAGAAATACCCAACAAGTAAAGGACCAGGATAAATATCCCCTAGACCAAACAAAAGACGAAGAGATAGCTTGTCTACCTGACAAAGAATTCCGAATAATGATAGTGAAAATGATCCAAAACCTGGAAAATAAGTTGGAGTTGCAACTCAATAACCTGCAGGCAAGGATTGAGAAGATGCAGGTAAGCTTTAACAAGGACTTAGAAGAAATGAAAAAGAGTCAAAATACAATAAATAATGCAATAAATGAGATAAAAAACACCCTGGAGGGAACCAACAGTAGAATAACAGAAATAGAAGACAGGATAAGTGAAATAGAAGATAGAATGGCAGAAATAAATGAAACAGAAAGGAAAAATGAAAAAAGAATTAAAAGAAATGAGGACAATCTCAGAGACCTCTGGGATAGTATTAAATGCACCAATATTCGAATCATAGGAATCCCAGAAGAAGAAGACAAAAAGAAAGACCATCAAAAAATTCTTGAAGAAATTATGGTGGAAAATTTCCCTAAACTGGGAAAGCAAATAACATCTCAGGTCCAAGAAACACAGAGGGTCCCAAATAGAATCAACCCCAAACGGAACACCCCAAGACACATATTAATCAAATTAACAAATATCAAATACAAAGACCAAATATTAAAATCAGTGAGGGAGAAGCAAAAAATAACCCACAAGGGGAATCCCATAAAGATAACAGCTGATCTCTCAATAGAAACGCTTCAGGCCAGAAGGGAATGGCAGAGCATTCTTAAAGTCATGGAAGAAAACAAGCTACAACCCAGATTACTGTACCCAGCAAGGATCTCATTCAAATTTGAAGGAGAATTCAAAATTTTTTCAGATAAACAGAAATTGAGAGAATTTAGCAATACCAAACCAGCCCTCCAACGAATGCTAAAGGATCTTTCCTAGATAGGAAACACGGATGGGATATATAATCTCGAATCCAAAACAATAAAATAGAAGAAATGGCAACAGGATCATATTTATCAATAATTACCTTAAATGTAAACGGGCTGAATGGCCCAACCAAAAGACAAAGACTGGCCGACTGGATACAGAATCAAGACCCCTATATATGTTGCCTACAAGAGACCCACCTCAAATCTAAGGACATATATAGACTGAAAGTTAAAGGCTGGAAAAAGATATTGCATGCAAATAAAGACCAAAAGAAAGCAGGAGTGGCAATACTCATATCAGATAAAGTAGACTTTAAAATAAAGGCGGTGAAAAGAGATAAAGATGGACATTACATAATGATCAAAGGATCAATCCAAGAAGAAGAAATAACAATTATAAATATTTATGCACCTAACATAGGAGCTCCACAATATGTAAGGCAAATGCTAACAAGTATGAAAGGGGAAATCAACAACAACACAATAATAGTGGGAGACTTTAATACACCACTCACACCAATGGATAAATCAACTAAACAGAAAAGTAACAAGGAAATTCAAACTTTAAATGAAACAATAGACCAACTAGACCTAATTGATATCTATAGGTCATTCCACCCCAAAACAAGGAATTTCACCTTTTTCTCAAGTGCACACTGGACCTTCTCCAGGATAGATCACATCCTGGGCCATAAATCTAGCCTTGGTAAATTCAAAAACATTGAAATCATCCCAAGCATCTTTTCTGATCACAATGCAGTGAGATTAGATATCAATTACAGGAGAAAACCATTCAAAACCTCCAACATATGGAGGCTCAACAACACACTGCTGAATAACCAACAAATCACAGAAGAAATCAAAAATGAAATTCAGTTATGCATGGAAATGAATGAAAATGAAAACACAACAGCCCAAAACCTATGGGACACTGTGAAAGCAGTGCTAAGGGGAAGGTTCATAGCAATTCAAGCTCACCTTAGGAAACAAGAAAAAAATCAAATAAATAACCTTACTTTACACCTAAAGCAACTAGAAATGGAAGAAATGCAGAAGCCCAGGTCTAGTAGAAGGAAAGAAATCTTAAAGATCAGGGCAGAAATAAACGCAAAGCAAACAAAAGAGACCATAGCAAAAATCAACCAATCCAAAAGCTGGTTCTTTGAGAAGATAAATAAAATTGACAAACCATTAGTCAGACTCATCAAGAAACAAAGGGAGAAGAACCAAATCAACAGAATTAGAAAAGAAAACGGAGAGATCACAACAGAAAACACAGAAATACAAAGGATCATAAGAGACTATTATCAGCAGCTATATGCAAATAAATTGGACAACCTGGATGAAATGGACAGATTCCTAGAAAAGTACAACTTTCCAAGACTAAACCAGGAAGAGATAGATAATCTTAATAGACCCATCACTAGCACAGAAATTGAAACCGTAATCAGAAATCTTCCAAAAAACAAAAGCCCAGGACCAGATGGCTTCACAGCTGAATTCTACCAAAAATTTAGAGAAGAGCTAACACCTATTCTACTCAAACTCTTCCAGAATATTGCAGAGGAAGGTAAACTTCCAAACTCATTCTATGAGGCCACCATCACCCTAATTCCAAAACCCAACAAAGATGCCACAAAAAAAGAAAACTACAGGCCAATATCACTGATGAACTTAGATGCAAAAATCCTTAACAAAATTCTAGCAAATAGAATCCAACAACACATTAAAAAAATCATACATCATGATCAAGTAGGCTTTATCCCAGGGATGCAAGGATTCTTCAATATTCGCAAATCAATCAATGTAATACACCACATTAACAAATTGAAAAATAAAAATCACATGATTATCTCAATAGATGCAGAGAAAGCCTTTGACAAAATTCAACATCCATTTATGATAAAAACCCTCCAAAAAGCAGGAATAGAAGGAACATTCCTCAACATAATAAAAGCTATATATGACAAACCCACAGCAAACATTATCCTCAATGGTGAAAAACTGAAAGCATTCCCCCTGAAGTCAGGAACAAGACAAGGGTGCCCACTCTCACCACTACTTTTCAACATAGTTTTGGAAGTCTTGGCCACAGCAATCAGAGCAGATAAAGAAAGGAATCCAGATTGGAAAAGAAGAAGTAAAACTCTCTCTGTTTGCAGATGACATGATCCTCTATATTGAAAACCCTAAAGACTCTATGAGAAAATTACTAGAGCTAATCAGTGAATATAGCAAAGTTTCAGGATACAAAATCAACACACAGAAATCCCTGGCATTTCTATACACTAACAATGAAAAAACAGAAAAAGAAATTATGGAAACAATTCCATTCACCATCGAATCAAAAAGAATAAAATACTTAGGAGTATTTCTACCTAAAGAAACAAAAGACTTGTATATAGAAAACTATAAAACACTGATGAAATAAATCAAAGAGGACACAAACAGATGGAGAAATGTGCCGTGTTCGTGGATTGGAAGAACCAATATAGTGAAAATGAGTATACTACCCAAAGCAATCTATAGATTCAATGCAATTCCTATCAAGCTACCAGAGGTCTTTTTCAGAGAATTAGAACAAATAATTTCACAATTTGTATGGAAATACAAAAAACCTCGTATAGCCAAAGCAATCTTGAGAAAGAAGAATGGAACTGGAGGAATCAACCTACCTGACTTTAAGCTATACTACAAATCCACAGTCATTAAGACAGTATGGTACTGGCACAAAGACAGAAATATAGATCAATGGAACAAAATAGATAGCCCAGAGATAAATCCACGCATCTATGGACACCTTATCTTTGACAAAGGAGGCAAGAATATACAATGGAGAAAAGACAACCTCTTTAACAAGTGGTGCTGGGAAAACTGGATAGCCACTTGTAAAAGAATGAAACTAGAACACTTTCTAACACCATACACAAAGATAAATTCAAAATGGATCAAAGATCTAAGCATAAGAGCAGAAACTATAAAACTCCTAGAGGATAACATTGGGAAAACACTCTCTGACATCAACCAAAGCAGGATCCTACATGACCCACCTCCCAGAATATTGGAAATAAAAACATGAATAAACAAATGGGACCTAATTAAAATTAAAAGCTTCTGCACTGCAAAGGAAACTATAAGCAAGGTGAAAAGACAGCCTTCAGAATGGGAGAAAATAATAGCCAATGAAGCAATGGACAAACAATTAATCTCAAAAATATACAAGCAACTCCTGCAGCTCCATTCTAGGAAAATAAACAACCCAATCAAAAAGTGGGCCAAAGAATTGAACAGACGTTTCTCCAAAGAAGACATAAAAATGGCTAACAAACACACGAAAAGATGCTCAACATCACTCATTATCAGAGAAATGCAAATCAAAACCACAATGAGATATCACTTTACACCACTCAGAATGGCTGCAATCCAAAAATCCACAAGTAATAAATGCTGGAGAGGATGTGGAGAAAAGGGAACTCTCTTACACTGTTGGTGGGATTGCAAACTAGTACAGCCTCTATGGAAAACAGTGTGGAGGTTCCTTAAAAAATTGCAAATAGTCCTGCCATATGACCCAGCAATCCCACTGTTGGGCATATATACCGAGGAAACCAGAATTGAAAGAGACACATGTACCCCAATGTTCATCGCTGCATTGTTTACAATAGCCAGGACATGGAACCAACCTAGATGCCCATCAACTGATGAATGGATAAGAAAGCTGTGGTAGATATACACAATGGAATATTACTCAGCATTAAGGAAAAATTCATTTGAATCAGTTCTACTCAGATGGACGAAACTGGAGCCCATTATCCAGAGTGAAGTAAGCCAGAAGCAAAAACAACAATACAGTATATTAACGCATATATATGGAATTTAGGAAGACGGTAACGAGAACCCAGCATGCGAGACAGCAAAAGGAACACAGATGTATAGAATAGACTCAGGGCCTCTGTGGATGAGGGAAAGGGTGGGATGATATGGGAGAATGGCATTGAAACATGTTAATTATCATATGTCTAAGCAATAGCCGGCCCAGGATTGATGCTTGGGACTGGTGCATCGAGATTTCCCGGGGGGAGGGAGGAGAGAGGGGGGTTATGGAGGGGGAGCATATGTGAACCCATGGTGATATCATGTCATTGTTTGGCAAAACTAATAAAAAAAAATGTTTAATTAAAAAAAAAAAAGAAAAATAGGATTTGGAGCTTAAATGAAACCAGTATCTAGACGAATGATTTCAACATAACCCAAATAAAACATCACTTAAACTTGGAAAAAAAAAAAAAGAATAAATACTTACACAATTGGAATGCTCCAAGACATAAAAAAGCTGCTAGTAACTTGAACCACAGTGACTTTTGTTCAGGCTTAGCAAGCCAAATCTGAAGGGAGAGTTTCACTGAGGCCTCTGTGGCTAAAATTTTCAAACACTCCAAACTCAGGTGATAAGTCAAACAACCAGCTGCAAGCTGAAACTTATCCTTTAATTCTTCAGCTATGCCAAGCCAGACGAGGATGAGGTTTGGGGTTTCTGCAGCTTTGCCCTGACAGGCGAAGATTTTGCTAATCCTTTTTCAGGTATGCAGTGCTAGCTCTCAGAACTGCAGTGTGAGATTATGCTTGGCAGTTTCAGAAAACTTTCCTCTGCATGCAGAACCTGCACAGGGAAAGAATCCTGAGAAGATATTTTATAATAATGTCAGGGCTTCACATCACTCCAGCACATCTCCATCATGCTCAGCTCGCCAGCCCAGTGTGCTGGTTGATGAAAATGTTCCATTTAAAGAGGTCAGGAATTGTGGAAAAACTATAAATCCAAGGTTTTTTTTTGTCCTCCTGTTGAGTTTCCTTAAGAATAAAACAAAACAGATAGTGAAATTGGTTTTGCCATGTGTCAGGCTGAGGACTAGTCGAAAATAATTCTAGAGCACCAAGGCCTAGCAGTGCTTCATTACAGACATGGCCTAGGGATTGCTTCTTGCGGAGGATGAACCACAAACTATCACAGCAACAGGAAGGGAGCTGCATTAGGACCAGAAGGCAGGAGATCGTGGCCTTGGATAAAAGGCAGAGGTGGCTCTAGGAAGCACTACATGGCATTAAGTCAAATTCATTGGTTTCTTCTCCCTTTGCATCTATTTGTAGAGTTCCCTTTGGGGCTTGTCTGGATAAAACATGGAGTAAGAATCCAAAATATTAGCACCAGAAGTACCTACAGACCACTCCTCTATTACAAAAGCCCACTCCATATTCAGAAGGAACTCTTCCTGGCACAAGGAGAATTTGGCTCTCATAGTCAGCTTTTTCTGCGGTTCCACCCAGGCTCTCCTTGTATTTTAAATTATCATTAAGATGGTTAGAGGGTAGATCCAGGGGAATGTTGAACCCCATCTCCATGGGTTCTGTGGCCTAGAAACTTCTCAGCTTTGCAAGTTCAGCAACTTGATTCTATTAGTATGCCTAAGTTTGATTAGATTCTGAAGGTTGATTCACATGAACTACACTTATGATGAACTGATAAACTATACACCAATTCATTATTTTATAATTTATTAATTTATAATACTCACCACTGTAACTTTGAACAGATTCTGCACAAGGAACATAATAGACAGATGTAATATTCAAAATATTTATCAGACCTGAAAGGCATGAGCACCAATTAATCAGAATGGGTCCACAATCCATTATAATAGATGTCAGCTGGCTTGCTATTTTAGAACATATTAGGAAGACAGCCCTGGAAATAGAGGCAAGAGTTAATATTTAAGTAACCCACTACCTGCCAGATACTAATATGTGATCAATTCACTTGGATTTTTAAAATCAGAACCTTACAATGACCCTTTGAGGAAGGCATTAAAAAGTGACTATAGAAGATTTCTGGAGCCCATTATCCAGAGTGAAGTAAGCCAGAAGGAAAAACAACAATACAGCATACTAACGCATATATATGGAATTTAGAAAGACGGTAAGGAGAACCCAGCATTCGAGACAGCAAAAGGAACGCAGATGTATAGAACAGACTCGTGGACTCTGTGGATGAGGGCAAGGGTGGGATGATATGGGAGAATGGCATTGAAACATGTTAATTATCATATGTGTAATCAATCACCAGCCCAGGTTTGATGCTCGAGGCTGGTGCATCGAGATTTCCCTGGGGGAGGGAGGTTCTGGAGGGGGAGCATATGTACACCCATGGCGATATCATGTCATTGTATGGCAAAACTAATATAAATGAAAAAAAAATAAATAAAATAAATTTGTAAAAAAAAAAAAAAAAAAAGAAGATTTCAGACAACCTGTCCTTGGTCCCAAAGGTAGTTAGACAAACTGGGTTTACATGCAGGTGCATTCGTATCATACTGCAAACGTAAATCCACTCCACCCCCCAACTAGAAGCGGTTTAGATCATATGGTCAGTTAGTGTTGCTATTCTATTGTACAAGAGGATCAGTCCATGATGGAATGGGGGAGGGAAGGTAAGGGTTTTTCACCACAGATGGTTTGGAAAGCACAGCTTGAAAACATCTCTTTGGATAACCTTGTGTATGTGCTAGTTGCTCAGTCATATACAACTCCGTGACCCATGGACTGTCCGCCAGGCTCCTCTGTCCATGGAATTCTCCAGGCAAGAATACTGTAGTAAGTATTCCTTCCTCCAGAGGGTCTTCCCCACCTGGGGATCAAACCCAGATCTCCTGCATTGCAGGCAGATTCTTTACTGTCTGAGCCACCAGGGAAGCCCTTGGATTACCTTGCGTCATGCTAAAGGGCACACTTTGAGGGAGATTCTGCCTGTCCCTGCTGCCCTTCTGAGGCTGCCATTGGATTCTTTACCATCTTTGGTTTCTTATCAGGGTAAAATGTAATATCCTCAAGGGTTGGCTTATCTTGGCTAGTTTTTCTCAGAGACACGGTTGCATCACTCTTTCACTTCTATAATATACCTGGAAAAAATGGCAATATATACATATAAAACATGAATCTCCAATAAGTGGTAAAAGAAAAGGAAGGGCTCAGTTGTGCTTGGAGATTAGCAGTGGGTGCCTGGGTGTCTAAGGCTGACTTAGAGGCTCTTTAGCCAGCTGCACTTCTGGAGGGAAGAGCCCAGGGCATTGTTGAAGATCTGCGATCAGGCAGAATCATTGTCATGCTTTGCTTTTCTGGTCTGAGGAATGCTGATATGTGACAGGATGGGGCTGTATGGCAGTTTTCACTGAGGACAAGACCCAGGGTTGCGTAACATGAGAGAGCTAGAGGCTGAATGAGGTCTGAGCTATCCTGTGGGGGAGGACTAAACTCTGAATAACTCTGCAACTTGTCCTAGATCATTTCAAATCAAGAAACTTCTGACTTAAAAATAAAAGATTTAATTACGCCCCCAATATAGTGAATTTTGTTGTCCTAATTAAAAAATCAGCAGAGTCTAGGACTTCCTGGTAGTGTAGTGGATATGAGTCCGCCGGCCAGTACAAGGGACATGGGTTCGATCCTCGGTCTGTGAAGATTCCACACGCTGTGGAGCAGCTAAGCCCATGGATCACAACTGCTAAGCCTGAGTGCTGCAGATACTAAAGCCCATGTGCCTAGAGCCTCCTGTGCTCCGCAACAAGAGAAGCTGCTGCAGTGAGAAGCCCAGGCACTGCTACAAAGAGGAGCCTCTGCTCATCGCAACTAGAGAAAGCCCACACACAGCAACAAAGACCCAGGGCAACCAAAAATAAATAAATCAAAATTAAAAAAATAATAAAAAATAATTGTTCTTAATATTAAAAAATCAGAACAGTCTAATTAAGGGTTTGTTTTTGATGTTGGGGCTTCCCAGGTGGCCCTACTGGTAAAGAACCTGCCTGCTGATGCAGGAGATATAAGAGACATGGATTTGATCCCTGGGTCAGGAAGATCCCCTGGAGGAGGAAATGGCAACCCACTCCAGTGTTGTTGCCTGGGAAATTCCATGGACAGAGGATTCTGTCAGGCTATAGTCCATAGGGTCACAAAGAGTTGGATACAACTGAAGCAACATAGCAAGTAAGCAAGATATCACTTCCTTTAATACTAGAGATCTCATCTTGGAAGTGTAATTTGGACACACATAATAATTTTCTGAAATATTTTAGTGTATAAAGCACTAAGGAAGGACAGAAAAAGAGAGTATTTTGTATCAGAATATGCTTGAAAATAAGAGATATGGCCACATTTCTGCCAACATGATCTCTGATTCCTCTGCCTTTTCTTAATCAAGCTTGAACATCTGGAAGTTCTTGATTCACATGCTGTTGAAGCCTCACTTGGAGAATTTTGAGCATTACTTTGCTAGTGTGTGAAATGAGTGCAATCGTGCAGTAGTTTGAGCATTCAAAGCTATGGTTTTTCCAGTAGTCTTGTATGGATGTGAGAGTTGGACCATAAAGAAGGCTGAGAGCCGAAGAATCGATGCTATTGAACTGTGGTGTTGGAGAAGACTCTTGAGAGTCCTTTGGACTGCAAGGAGATCAAACCAGTCAATCCTCAATGAAATCAGTTCCGAATAGTCATTGGAAGGACTGATGCTGAGGGAGAAGCTCCAGTACTTTGGCCACCTGATGGGAAGAGACAACTCACTGGAAAAGACCCTGATGCTGGGAAAGATTGAAGGCAGGAGGAGAAGGGGATGACAGAGGATCGGGTGGTTGGATGGCACCGCTGATTCAATGGACATGAGTTTGAGCAAGCTCCAGGAGATGGTGAAGGACAGGAAAGCCTGGCATGCTGCAGTCCATGGGGTCACAAAGAGTTGGACCTGACTGAGCAACTGAGCAACAACAACTGCCAACATGAAAGGAGAGAAGAAGGCCACCTTCTGTATGAAGTTATGGTCTTCAGTTTGCTACAAGAAGAGCCAAGTCATTTGGAAGAGACCCTGATGCTGTGAAAGGTTGAGGGAAGAAGTGGGCAACAGAGGATGAGGTGGTTTGATGGCATCACTGACTTAATGGACACGAGTTTGAGCAAACTCTGGGAGATAGTGAAAGATGGGAAAGCTTGGTGTGCTGCAGTCCATGGCGTTGAAAAGAGTTGGACACGACTTAGTGACTGAACAACAGCAACAACTTCGGTCACATCCGTTTCTTTCTCTTTATAACTGAATGTTCTTTCAATCAATGGTAGCTAATATTTATTATTTCATTAGTTCATTATCTCATTTAATGTTCATAAACTCCCTTCAAGACAAATAGTGTTACTATGTTATTTATCAATTTTATACATAGTTGTGTACATCTGTTAATCCCAAATTCCAAGTTGATCCCCCCAAACTCTTTCTCCTTTGGTAACCAAAAGTTTGTGTTCTATGTGAGTCTATTTCTGTTTTGTAAATAAGTTCATTTCTACCATTTGTTTAGATTCTACTTATAAGTGATATATGATATTTGTCTCTGTCTGACTTACTTCACTTAGTATGATAATCTCTAGGTCCATCCATGTTGCTGCAAATGGCATTATTTCATTATTTTTTGTGGCTGGGTAACATTCCATTGTGTGTGTGTGTATATATACACACACACACACAATACACACACCACGTCTTTTTTGTCTATTCATCTGTTGATGGAAATTTGGATTGCTTCTATGTCTTGGATGCTGAAATAGTGTTGCTGTGAACACTGGGGTGCAGATATCTTTTCAAATTAGTTTTTGTCTTTTCTAGAATTATGCTCAGGATTGGGATTAGTAGATCATATGATAACTTTTTAGTTTTTGAAGATATTGCCATAATGTTTTCCCATAGTGGCTGCACCAATTTATATTCCCACTAACAGTTTAGGAAGGTTCCCTTTTCTCCACACCCTCTCCAGCATTTATTATTTGTAGACTTTCTGATGATGGTCATTCTAACAGGTGTGAAGTGATACCTCATTGTAGTTTTGGTTCATATTTCTCTAATAATTAACAACATGGAACATCTTTTAATATGCCTATTGGCCATCTCTATGTTTTCTTTAGAGAAATGTCTACTTAGTTCTTCTGTGTATTTTTTGATCAGGTTTTTTTTTGTTGTTGTTGTTACTGAGTTGTATGAGCTGTTTGTATATTTAGAAATTAAGCCCTGTTGGTTGCATTATTTGCAAATATTTTCTCCCATTCCACAGATTGTCTTTTCATTTTGTTTATGATTTCATTTGCTGTACAGAAGCTTGTAGGTTTGGTTAGGTCCAATTTATTTTTGCTTTTATTTATAGTGCCCAGGGAGACTGACTTAAGAAAAATTGCTATGATTTATGTCAGAAATGTTTTGCCTATGTTCTCTTCTAGGAGTTTTGTGGTGCCATGTCTGTCATGTCTTATGTTTAAGTCTTTAAGCCATTTTGAGTTGATTTTTGCTTATGGTGTGAGAGATTGTTCTGACTTCACTGATTTCCATGTAGCTCTGTCCAGCTTTCTCAATACCACTTGCTGCGGAGGCTGACTTTTCTCCATTGTATATTCATGCCTCCTCAATTAAAGATTAATTGACTGTAGATGTGTGGGATTACTAAACCCATTTTAGAGATGAGGGGTATAAGTTAAATAAACCTCAAAGGTAATCTCAAAGGGGAAATGATGTACTACTTGAGTGACATGAAAACTAAATGTGGGTTGTAGAAGTGTTTATAAGGCAGCTGAACAAAGATGAGAAGATGAGGAGAAAAGGGAAAGGAAAAGAGCTGGAAGACAAATAGTCTGAGTTCTAAAATCAAGTTCTACATTGAGCCGTCATTCACAGCATGAAGAACCCTGTACAATAGTCTGAGTGGCCCTAAATCTGAGGAGCAGAGAGCTGCATGAAGCCCTCATTGACTTGCTCACCCACACACAGAGTCAACCTCAAGGAAGAAGGGAAGCGCTCTTGAATACAGACTGCCAGGCACATCCAGGCTAGGGTGGAATTACCAGACTCCTGGGTAAACACCCCAGGTCATCATCTGTGGTTCTACCTCATTAAAAAAAAATCATCTCTATTCTCAGAGAGTTAGCCACCCCCTTTTCCCCATTGCTGACATCACTGGGCACTATAAAGCCTAAACAGCTAGTCAAGTGCTGTATAAAGAATTTAGATGGAAGAAAAATCATACAAATCTTCCAGGTATAAACTGTTTACTCTTCAAGGTTCCCCCTCCCCCTGCCTTGTCCTTAGGGAAGGCTCACTAGCTGGATTAATTGAAGGACTCTCTTGCCCTCTGGTTGGGATTTGGCCAAGTGGGGATCATCAGCAGAAGAAAGGCAGAGGCAGGTTGAGGCAGGTTGAGGGTTCATCCCCCAGGTGCCTCCCTGTGGGTCCTGCTACCAAAGGCCAGAGCTTCAGTCGGGAAGCACCTCTGTGTAGCCACCCCCCTCTCTCTTTCTTGGTTCCAGAAACACTCCCTGTCTCTTCCCCCTACTAAATCTAGGGTAGTAGACCACTTCTTGTTTGCTACTTTAAAAAAAAAAATGCTGTCCACAACCTTATAACCTATTGAAATCTTCTCAGTAATTCAGCTTGGAGATAGCATCTGTTTCCTGCTAGCTTGCGAGTGTGCATGCTAATTTGATTCAGCAGTCTCTGACTCTTTGTGACCCCATGGACTGGGGCTCTCCATGGAATTCTCTAGGCAAGAATACTGGAGTGGGTTGTGATGCCCTCCTTCAGGGGATCTTCTGATCCAGGGATCAGACCCACGTCTCTTATGTCTCCTACATTGGTAGCTGGGTTCTTTACCATTAGTGCCACCTGGGAAGCCCATTTCCTGCTAGAGCTAGAAATAATACAAGGGTTATTACATTTCCACTATTATTACTTCCACTATTTCATTAGATTTTGTTTATGTGTATGTATAGTTAGTTATCAATCAGGTTCTTCCATGAGGCTTTCCATCATAGCTAACAGAAATATATGTTATGAAGGAGGTTTGGCTGGACAGAAGCTTTGGTTTTAAACAACTGGGTTCTGGTCATGATTCTGCATTTCTGAGCTCTGTAGTCTATCTCAGACATCTGTCTAAGCCTCAGTTCTTTCATCTGTGAAATAGGGATAATAGTAGTTCCTATCTCATGGGATGGTTAGAATACCTGTAACTGTTCAATTAATGTCAAGTGTTATATTACTATTATTAAGCCAAAAATAAAAGAATATCCAGTTGATCATGAATGAGCAGCTGAGCTGTCAAGTCTTCCTTCAATACTGTAACATTTCAGGCCAAGGCGGAGGTACTTGAAAATCAGGATTTGTGTGAACCCAGTGTGAACAGGAAACAAGGTGGCTGGGTGCTGGAAGAACAGTCAGCACCCTCTGGCTGCAGAACAAGTCTTGCAGGAAGCCTGGCTCACTGCTCTTTTTTTCCAGTCTTGATTGTGCATCAACCTTCCAGGAAAGGCTCTTAAACAAACTGTAGGCTTTATTTACAGAGCTTTAGAATTTTCACAAAGCTACTCAAGTGCTTCTGCTATTCAGCCTGGGCTGTCAGCCCTACCCCAAGGGGCAAGGTACTACCCTGGGTAGAGGTCACCCCCTGCTATACCCTGTGACCCTCTGCTGCTCCATAGCCACACAGGGACCAATTGTATCAGTCTTCAAAGAAAGCAAATACTTGGACAATTTTAGGGCTAGGATGCTAGCATTTACCCTAGGATTACCAGCCATAGATTATAAGTGGGAGTTGTTTCCTCAACTCAGATACAGAGTCTTAGTGCCAGATATTAATAAACTCAGTATTCTCTGGTGGTGGAGAAGGGACTCCCAGCCTAATGACTTCTTTTTTTGAATGTGTTTTTTCAGCCTACTGACTTCTGACATGGTCAGTTAGGCCAAGATGTAGAAGGTCAGTTTTGCTAGTGGAAGCAATCTATTGCAGATGTTCCAATTTTGAGGATCTTATCAAAAGAGCTATACATAAGTCTTCACTGAGTTTTATCCTTCTAAAGGGTTTATTAGTTTAGGAAACAGAATGGCCACAGCAGTTCCTGTTTCTGAAGGCTTCCATTCCAGCTCTTCCTTCCCTAGCTGACCCGGGCATGGGCAGGTCTGTGGATAGCATGTTGCCGCCACCTAGTGGCGAATGTGGCACTTTAACCTTGTGACGGGAATAAAAATCTCTTTAGAAGAGAATCCCACTTCCCCGGTGGCTCAGCGGGTAAAAGAATCCGCCTGCAAAGTGGGAGACCTGGGTTTGATCGCTAGGTTGGGAAGATCCGCTGGAGAAGGGAAAGGCTCCAGTATTCTGGCCTGGAAAATTCCATGGACTATATGGGGTCTCAAAGAGTTGAACATGATTGAGAAACTTTCACTTCATTTCACTTTACTTTTTAGGAGAGAATTGGGAGAGCTGGATTAGCAACGTCATTTTGAAAACAATGTTGAATCTCCTATTACCTTCCAATAAATAAATTAGTAAATAAAACCTACCTAATGTATCCCTTTGACAAATTTAGATATTCTATAACTAATCATTTCCTCTCTCTTCTCTATTCACACACTATAGTAATTTTTCCTTAATTAAAAAAAATCAGAATAAACTCTCACCCTAACTTCTTAATATTTGTGAGATACCTAATGTGGATACACCAATGACAGACAACGCTCTTTCAACCTTTTTAATGAGTCCTTAAATAACAAATGCACTGCACTTCTGATGAATGAAATGTCTCTTCTCAGAGCCAGGAAAGCAGTTGAGAAGCACTTGGTTTTGAGTTCTAACTGAGATGAATCTTACCTTCAGAGAGATCACTTGATAGGAATTGATAGTAATTAGATTTACAAGCTGGAAAAAGTCAGTGTGTCACCTCTCCTTTTCTGTTTTGTTGGTGACCTGATGTAAGCTCGTCCATCCTGAATGTCCCCAAGAAACTTAGAAAACATTTCTCTTTTTTCCCCCCTCTTACTCAGAAGAGGGACTAGAAGTGTGAGAAAGAAATGGCTTGTGCATTTAAGTCTGAATTTTGTGACGCTGTCAGCATCCTCAGGCTGATGATGCCGCTCTTCCCTCTGTTCTTCTCAACATAGTACCAGTTTTGCCGCTGGCTCTCTGTGTGATCCTGGGGAACTTTGCATGTCAGCTGCATTTCAGTTGGACACACTAGAGTAAGAATTTTTTCCAGGTAATTATATTGGGGGTGAGATGGGAAGTCTGGAATCCAGAACAGAATCACTGTGAGATCCTTAGGCTGATTTTTTATTTTATTACTCACTTAAAAATTCATTTGCTTGCTTTATCTTCTAAATTCCACATATAAGTGGAAACATACAGTACTTTTCTTTCTCTGCCTGATATATCTCACTTGGCATAATACCCTCCAGGTCCACCATGTCACTGCAATATCTTTTGGCTGTTTAAAATGGATGGGCCCTAGGAGCAGACTGCTGCTGCTGCTAAGTCACTTCAGTCGTGTCTGACTCTGCGACCCCATAGACGGCAGCCCACCAGGCTCCCCCGTCCCTGGGATTCTCCAGGCAAGAACACTGGAGTGGGTTGCCATTTCCTTCTCCAATGCATGAAAGTGAAAAGAGAAAGTGAAATCGGTCAGTCGTGTCTGACTCTTCACGACCCCTTGGCAGCAGCCTACCAGGCTCCTCCGTCCACGGGATTTTCCAGGCAAGAGTACTGGAGAGGGGTGCCATTGCGTTCTCCGAGGAGCAGGCTAGGGAACTGGACTTCAGGGCTGGCGCTCAGCTCTCCTCTCCCAGCCCCGACAGCACGTCCAGAGCTAGTGTGCGGTACTTTAAGTACCCTTCCGTGTTTACAAAAAAACCCACATCATGTTCACCATGTTCCAGATATTGTGCATGATCACATTGCATCCTAAAGATTTCTGAGACTGAGAGTTTTATTGTGTACAATGAACAGATAACGAGACTGAAGCCTTGGCCGGGAAGTAAACTGACCCGGAATCACACAGGGAGTATTGAAGCTGAAACATAAGCCTGTCTGCCTGACTCCAAAACCCGGCTCAAAATCATTTCGTTTTACAATCTCTCTGCTGCATAAATTAGCACCTAAGAAATCTTCTTTTATAGAAAACCACTTGCTTTTAAACCAAGAATGTACTGTCCCTGTGTGCTACCTTATAGGAAAGAAGTAACTTGGTCAGAGGAGGTACAGTACACACCCAATAAATGTTTGTTGAATTAATGAATAATTAGTTTATAATTGCATGTCTTGCAGTGTGATATAGCTGAAAACTTCAGCTGCATATTAATAATTTTACATCTCCAGAGTTTAGAATTCTTCCTTAATAACTATAAAGAGCTCTACTCTTAAAACAGAGATCAGAAGCCATGTAGAAAATAAATCATAGACAGCCAAAATGAATATGCTTAATCTGTGAGATACTTTTCTTTTTTCCATCTTTCCTCTCTTCACAAATTTTCATTTTTATTAATATTTTCTGAATGCTGCAAAGAAATGTGTAATGTCATTACAATTACAGATATTAATAGCATGATACAATTCAACAAATCATTTTATTTAGTGAACTCACTTAAAATATATTATTTTTCAGAGGCAAATACTAGCTAGAGATGTCATGCAGAGAAACAAATCTAGGGGTGACCAAGTTTGGAGAAATATTGCAGTCTGAAGCTGCCAGTGATTGGAGAGAATTTTAGGATGTGGTAAATATGGCATTGAGGGATGTGGCTACACATGGGCTCAGATTAAGTAGAAAGTTTGTAAGGTCAGGTGTGGCTAACAATCTAGGGGTGAGAGGTCGAGTTGTCTTGACTCCTACTGAGACTAGTTCAGATTTGGTTAAATGGAGGAATAGAAAAAAAAATTGTGATTGGCAAACAAAGCCACAATGATTCAAACATTCCAGATTTTTCCTTCTGTAAAAACTGTGATGATTTCATCTCACCGCATGCCTTCTTTTCCCCAGAAAGGAACTTGTGACATAACGGGACCATTATGGGCCTCCATTCAGAAAATTTAATGACATAACAGGCATAAAATTTATCATTTTTGGAGTACTTTCTGTGTATACCACAATGAAAGCATTTTCTAGTCATTATTGTAAAATTGTGATAAAATACATATAACAAAATTTACTACCTTAACCACTTTGAAGTATACAATTTAGCGGCATTAAGTAGTTCACATTGTGCACCCATCACTGTGACAGCTTACGGTGAACGGTGTTGGATTCATGATCTCCAAGGAAGAAGATTTAGCTTCAGGACCAGGGACCAGACTTGATCACTCAAGAGCTTCTGTGTAGCAGAGTTTTATTAACGTGAAAAAGGGACAGAGAACGATTCTGACATAGACACCAGAAGGGGGATGGAGAGTACCCTCCTTGCTAGTCTTTGGCAGGCTGTTTTATGTCTGCTAGAATGTTACTGTTCAGGTAAGACAGACAGCTCAAGGCTGAGGGAGTTTCACCAGGCCCCTCTCCCACGAAATGCATCTTTGAGATAGGATGCCGGAAGGTGTGTTGTCCTCCAGCCATAAAACAATCGATATGAATACTGGTTTGTTGAGCCAAAAGTTAGTCTTAGGTGGAACCATTTTGAAGAAAGGCAAGTTCCAAAGCAAATACATAGTTTCATTAACATAGCTTAAGAAAAATGAGTTGGTTAACCAGCTCAAGGTTTGAGAAAAGTTAAGTTCAGGTGGAACCAGGTGTTGTCATGGCAACACAGAATTTTAAGAGAAAAAACTCTGACACTTGTAGTTTGTTTCCTCCTGCCACTTAGTTCAGTTCAGTCAGTTGCTCAGTCATGTCCAACCCTTTGTGACCCATGGACTGCAGCACGCCAGGCCTCCCTGTCCATCACCAACACCCAGAATTTACTCAAACTCATGTCCATTGAGTCCATGATGCCATCCAACCATCTCATCCTCTGTTGTCCCCTTCTCCTCCTGCCTTCAATCATTCCCAGCAGCAGGGTCTTTTCCAATGAGTCAGTTCTTTGCATCTGGTGGCCAAAGAATTGGAGTTTCAGCTTTAGCATCAGTCCTTCCAATGAATATTCAGGGCTGATTTCCTTTAGGATGGACTGGTTGAATCTCCTTTCAGTCCAAGGGACTCTCAAGAGTCTTCTCCAACACCACATTTTAAAAGCATCAATTCTTCGGCGCTCAGCTTTCTTTATAGTCCAACTCTCACATTCATACATGACTACTGGAAAAACCATAGCTTTGACTAGACAGACCTTTGTTGGCCAAGTAATGTCTGTGCTTTTTAATATGCTGTCTAGGTTGGTCATAGCTTTTCTTCCAAGGAACAAGCATCTTTTAATTTCATGGCTGCAGTCACCGTCTACAGTGATTTTGGAGCCCCCAAAAATAGTCTGTCACTGTTTCCAAGGTTTCCTCATCTATTTGCCATGAAGTGATGGGACCAGATACCATGATCTTAGTTTCTGAATGTTGAGTTTTAAGCCAACTTTTTCACCCTCCTCTCTCACTTTCATCAAGAGGCTCTTTAGTTCTTCTTCACTTTCTGCCATAAGGGTGGTGTCATCTGCATATCTGAGGTTATTGATGTCTCTCCTGGCAATCTTGATTCCAGCTTGTGCTCCTTCCAGCCCAGCATTTCACATGATGTACTTTGCATATAAGTTAAATAAGCAGAGTGACAATATACAACCTTGACATACTCCTTTTCCTATTTGGAACCAGTCTGTTGCTCCATGTCCAGTTCTAACTGTTGCTTCCTGACCTACGTATAGATTTCTCAAGAGGTAGTTCAGGTGGTCTGGCATTCCCCTCTTTTAAAGAATTTTCCACATTTTATTGTGATCCACAGAGTCAAAGGCTTTGGCATAGTCAATAAAGCAGAAGTAGATGTTTTTCTGGAACTCTTTTGCGTTTTTGATGATCCAACAGATGTTGGCAATTTGATCTCTGGTGCCTCTGCTTAAGGGAGAGATAAAAAAATATCTGACACTTGCAGCCTATTTCCTCTGTTTGGAGACCCCTGGCCTTCCTGTCTGTTATCCTCTCAACTACAAAAAATGTCCAGAACTCTTTTCATCCGGATCTTTTTCTTGAAAGACAGGCTTTTTGTCATCAAAGTTTTGAAAACAGAAATGCAGTTTTTACCACCATAATATAAAAATGGTTAGTTAGTGCATAAGGCTTATGAAACAATGTTTAGTTAGTAGTGGCTTACAATGTGGGCGAAACAAGGCTATACTATGTTCTAAGCCTCTTTGTGGATGCTTTTAAAATGACTAGCTCTACAGCTAATCTCAGATAATGATCTAATGCAGTAAATAGTATTTTTCTTCTTTCACAGATAAGGACACTGAAGTTCAGGGAGATAAGAACATAACCCATAACATAGTAAGTGATGATGTTGGAATGTGAACCCAGGAGTTGAATCCAAGTTTTTTTGAATTCAGAGAGCATCTCTTTTTCTCTGCACCATCCTATCAAGTACTCCCTTTGTTGTTGTTGTTCAGTTGCTCAGTTGTGTCTGACTTTTTGCGACCCCGTGGACTGCAGCACACCAGGCTTCCCTGTCCTTCACCATCTCCCGGAGCTTGCTCAAACTTATGTCCATTGAGTCAGTGATGCCTTCCAACCATCTGATTCTCTGTTGTCCCCTTCTCCTGCCCTCAGTCTTTCCCAGCTTCAGGGTCTTTTCCAATGAGTTGGCTCCTCCCATCAGGGTGGCCAGAGTATTGAAGCTTCAGCATCAGTCCTTCCAGTGAATCAGGACTGACCTCCTTTAGGATGGACTGGTTGGATCTCCTTGCAGTCCAAGGGACTCTCAAGAGTCTTCTCTGACACCACAGTTTAAATGCATCAATTCTTCGATGCTCAGCCTTCTTTATGATCCAACTCTCACATCCATACAAGACCACTGGAAAAATCATAGCTTTGACTATACAGACCTTATTAAAATAATTTTTCAGATACTTATAAAATAATAAACCCCAACATTTATTGTTCTTGATCACCTTATCTTTTCATTGCATTTTAAAAATTTTATATTTGTATGTCTGTGGGTCACATACACATACATGTACCCATCCCCCAACACACATAATTGATCATTATTTATGCACTGGAGCAGAACCAAATGAGAACTCTGGCTTCTGTTATTTCCGTGAGTCACTTCAATTCAGAGAGGCAGTAGCCTGCTGTTTGGATGTGAGTACCTGGTAATTCTCGAGCGTTCACATTGAGGTATGTATCCTAGGTCTGCTTGTCTGCCTTCACTGCATGCCACGGACCTGCCCATGTAACTGCAGCCAAGTCATAAAAAGCAGAAGAATCTCAAGGTAGAAATAAATACAGATTTTCCGTGTCTTACTTTACAATACTTTTCTTTGGCTGCTAAGATTCTTTGTGACCCGTGGACTGTAACCTGCCAGGCTCCTCTGTCCACGGGATTTCCCAGGCAATAATACTGGAGTGGGTTATCACTTCCTTCTCCAGGGGATCTTCCTGACCCAGAGATCAAACCAGGGTCTCCAACTTTGCAGGCAGATTCTTTACTGTCTGAGCCAAGAGGGAAGCCCCAAGGCTATTACAGTAATTGCAAAACTAATCGTTTCTCCGTTTAAGAACTGAAATGGGTCCTGACTGTTCTTCTTTGAACCTCCCTCTCTCCCAGCACTTATCACTTAAAAGAGCTTTGCAGGTGTTCTTACATGTCAGATCAGCTATGGAAATTTTCAGAATGAGTGCTCTTAAGTTTAAGTGCAGATTAAAAATCTTTGGAGCTATGGTTCAGAAGATTTGCCTTGAAACGAGAACTTGTCTGCATTCTAATTACTTTTTTCTCTCTGGTTAAGAGAAATATGAAGGGAACATCTGAAGGCACCAAAGAAGTGAGTGATTAGAAGGGTACACAGTCATTGCTTATATAATTTTATGGTGCATGTGGAGAATACATATATATTCACCTGAAGATTTACTAGTCTGAACCCCCTCATTTGAACATTCTGTATCAGGAATACATAAATCTATAGGAAAGAAAAATGTTTTATTCATGTATAAAATGGGAATAAACAAGCTATTGTGATAATTTAGAATAGAGGTCATCTAAGAAAGTAACACTGGTATATATTTTTACTTCAATTTTAGTTCAAATTGAAGCCCCCCTTTTCTTTTTTGGTGGAGAGCATTACATTAACACACAGCTCTTTCCTGAATAATGCAAGTCAATTCCTTCCTGAATTTGTTCTCTGTGCAACACATGAGTTATTAATGATCCATATTAATCATTTTTTGGCCATAAAATCAGACACAAATTTAAAGCCACTATCTTTGCTCCTGAAACCTGAAACAAACAAAATCAAAACATGTGCCACCATACGGGACTTTTTGTTGGGTTACGTTTTTATGTTGCCAGGAAGACTAGTTACTAGCAAGGGTATTAATAAGATGTTTTCAATTTTATAAACCCTTACTTAAGTTAGAAAAATAATTTTAATTACACTTCTGCCTTTGTTTTAAAGGTTTCTAGACAAGTGGCTCTCAGGTGTCACAAGGCATTAAAATCTCCTGGGGTTCGGGATCCTGCCTAAAATTCAAATATCTAAGTTCTCTTCCTAGGAATTTTGACTCAGTAAGTCTAAGGGGTGGAACTCAGGAAATTACATGTTAAAAAACTTTTAATGGGTGTGTAATATTCCATCAGCAAGGTGTCCACATCACTGGTGCAGGGCTCAATGAATTCTCACAAGTTGAACCCACACATATAACCAGCACGCAGCTCCAGAAACAGAATCTCCTGGCACCAGAGCCTTCCTGTGCTGTCCTCTCACTCCCCTGTCACAAGGATGACATTACGCACACTAGGACTCCAGAGAGTAGTTTTGTCTGTTTCTGTATTTCATGGAAACAGAAGATTGCATGATTTATACTCTTTGATTCTGTCTTCTCTCATTCAACATTATGTTTATGAGGTTCGTCCGTATTGTTGTGTGTAATCAGATCATTCATTCTCACTGCCATGTGGTATTCCATTGTGTCACTGCACCCCAATTTATGTATTCACTTGATTTTTGTTGGGCACGTGGGTCATTGGGCATTCGGGTCGTTTCCCATTTGGGCTATTAAACTGTTCCTGCTGTAAACACTGCTGCTTGAACAACCAGTGAAAGGGGAGCCCTATAATCAAGGTTCATAAAAGAAAGTCTCAGGACCTATAAAAATAGCGCCTTAAAGCTAAAGGGGAAAATAATAATGTCAGACTTGTTTTCTGAAAAAAGTGTTAAGAGCGAGTAATAAGGCTTTTAATGTTTTAATGCTATGTCTTAAACAAGAATCGAGGGAAAGAACAGATACAGAAAGCGGAATTACTTGACTCTTCTTATGTCTTTTCAGTAGAAACACTGGCAGGCAGACAATGGGCAGCGCCCCTGGTTAAGACAGGGCTGAGTCCCGACACAGGCCAGAAGGCGGCGAGCTAGGGATGCAAAGTCAAATGCCAGCAAGCACATTCCTTTTTAAACTTGGTTTTTAATCTTTAATTGAAAGAGAATTGCTTTACATAATTTTGTTGTTTTCTTCCAAACATCAACATGAGTCAGCTACAGATATACATATGTCCTCTCCCTCTTGACCCTCCCTCCCATCTCCCACCCCACCCCACCCCTCTAGGCTGTTACAGAGCCCCTACTTGAGTTCCCTGAGTCATACAGCAAATTCCCAGTGGCTATTTTACATATGGTAATATGAATTTTCATGTTATTCTCTTCATACATCTCACCCTCTCCTTCCTCCCTTGCCAGTCATGTCCATAAATCTGGTCTCTATGTCTGTGTCTCCACTGCTGCCCTGAAAATTTCATCAGTACCAACTTTATAGATTCCATATATATGTGTTAGCATACAATATTTTTCTTTCCCTTTCCGACTTACTTCACTCTGTATAATAGGTTCCATGTTCATTCACCTCATTAAATCTGACTCAGATGTGTTCCTTTTTATGGCTGAGTAATATTCCATTGTATGTATGTACCACAGCTTCTTTATTCATTCATCTGTCAATGGACATCTAGTTTGCTTCTGTGTTCTAGCTATTGTAAATAGTGCTGGGGTACATGTGTCTTTTTCAGTTTTGGTTTCCTCAGGATATATGCCTAGGGAGTGGGATTGCTGGGTCATATGGTGATTTAATCCTAGTTTTTAAAGGAATCTCTATACTGTCTTCCATTGTAGCTGTACCAGTTTACATTCCCAACAACAGTGCAAGAGGGGTCCCTTTTCTCCACACCCTCTCCAGCATTACTATTTGTAGATTTTTTGATGATGGCCATTCTGACTGGTATGGGATTATATCTCATTGTAGTTTCGATTTGCATTTCTCTAATAGTGAACAATGTTGAGCATCTTTTCACGTTTGTTAGCCATCTGTATATTTTCTTTGGAGAAATGCCTGTTTAGATCTTTTCTCCACTTTTGATTACATTGATTGTTTTTCTGGTATTGAGTAATATGAACTGCTTGTGTATTTTTGAAATTAATCCTGTGTCAGTTGTTTCACTTGCTATTATTTTCTCCAATTTGGAGGGTTGTCTTTTCACCTTGTTTATAGTTTCCTTTGCTGTGCAAAAGTTTTTAAGTTTTATTAGATTCCACTTGTTTATTTTTGTTTTTATTTCCATTACTCTAGAAGGTGGGTCATAGAAGATCTTGTTTTGATTTATGTCATCGAGTGTTCTGCCTATGTCTTCCTCTAACAATTTTATAGTTTTATGGTCTTACATGTAGGTCTTTAATCCATTTTGGGTTTATCTTTGTTTATGGTATTAGCAAGTGTTCTAATCTCATTCTTTTATGTGTAGCTGTCCAGTTTTCTAAGCACCACTTATTGAAGAGGCTATCTTTGCCTTATTGTATATTCTTACCTCCTTTGTCAAAAAAACAAGGTACCTATAGGTGCATGGGTTTATTTCTGGGCTTTCTATCTTGTTCCATTGGTCTATATTTCTGTTTTTGTGCCAGTATCATACTGTCTTGATGACTGTAGCTTTGTAATATAGTCTGAAGTCAGGGAGGTTGATTTCTCCAGCTCCATTCTTCTTTCTCAAGATTACTTTGGTTATTTGGGGTCTTTTGTGTTTTAGCAAATCCATTCTTATCAAAAGAACTTGTACTTGTGATTCTTACAGTCTGAGAAGAGTCCAGACCCCTGGCCT
This sequence comes from Antilocapra americana, assembly GCA_007570785.1. Taxonomy (NCBI): domain Eukaryota; kingdom Metazoa; phylum Chordata; class Mammalia; order Artiodactyla; family Antilocapridae; genus Antilocapra; species Antilocapra americana. Next base: position 5,282,481 of record ML662439.1, read on the forward strand.
GGCAGCAACTCAGTGTCCACTAGTCATGGGGAAAAGCCCTGGATTCAGCGTCTGACAGACATTGGTTTAACACCTTTGCTGTTACCTCACAGTGGGTGGGAGTGTGGGCATGGCTTACCTTGAGCTGGATCTCCAGATCAGGGTCTCATAAGGCTGCAACCCAGGGACCAGCTGGAGCTGGGCTTTCATCTGTGGCTTGGAGTCCTCTTCAAGCTCTTGTGGTTATTGGTTGACTTACTTCCTGGCTTGTTTCTTTAAGGCCAGCAGCTGAGCTGTCTGTTCTTGTGTGTGCGTGCATAGTCTAAGATTAGGCTGCTGGCTGGGTTGGTTCCTGGTTAAACCACCCTTCCGGATGAGTAGATGGATGCCTCCTTGCTGTGTCCTCACATGACCTTTCTTCTGTATGTGCAGAGAGAAAAAGAGAGCAAGCTCTGGTGTTTCTTTCTTCTCGTCTAAGGATGCCAGTCCTAGCTGTTTAGGTCCCACCCTTATGACCTCATGTAACTTTACCTCTTTCTAGGTCCTGTCTCCACACACAGTCATGCTTCAACGCAGGACTTTGGGGGACACACTTCAGTCCATGGCAATACTCAAAAGTATCTGTGGACAATGAACAACCTGTGGAGTTTCCTGCTGTTGATTGCCTGTGTTTTAAAAATTACTAATCACCATTTATAGATTCTTGCATATATCGCAAGAAATCTCTCCATCCATTTTCTACCTTTGCTGGAAATAAGAGTGTCTTGGACTGACATTCTGTTACCAAGGCAACGAGGACACACAAGCTGCCCTGAACAGAGCCTCAGGGCCGTCTCAGTCCATGGTTCTGACAGAATTACTGCAAACTGTGCCCAATCCGATGAGTTGTATCGTTTTTTTCTGGTAATGAGAGAAGAAAGGTCCTCATAAAGGGAATACAACAGAATTATGGTTACGTGCCAGAAGTATATCTCCTTCTAATGTATGATGCTTGTCTCTCTCTAAGGAATGGTGTAAACCACAAGAATATAGACACCTCTCACACATGGGTTAGGTATGTCAGGCTCTGTGGTAGAGACCACTGATTATAAACCTCAACCATGTTTTCTAAGCCTCTGTTTTAGAAAGGGGTGGGAATGTACTCTGTGAGGAGGCTACATTTTCTGTGCCCCCCATCTGCCCCTTCCTCCCCACCTCCAGCTACAAGTGATCAGTGCATCCAGATTATTGCCTGGGATTCACAGAAATGTTCTTGCAGGGGGGGTACATGGCTAGCTCCTGCCCCTGTCTGTTCTTACCTGCCCCCTGCCTTTCCTCTTGTTTTCCTCCTGGGTTATTGATGTGATGCCTGGCAACAGAGTAGCTATTTAGATGATTAGAACTTCAGGCACCATCTGGATAAGCTCCAGGAGAGAAGCCGCACCCTAAGGAAGATGGACCTAAATGTGGAACAAGCCTAGGTCCATAATGACACTGTGGAACTGCTGTATCAACCTCAGCAGATCTCTTTCATATGAGGGAGAAATAGTCTCTGCTACTAGCTGCGTAAAGCCAATTCCTAACTGGTAGAAAGTACAGAAAGAAAATCGCAAAATGCAGAATTTACCTGGAAAATCCTTTAAACCCCCCATAAATAATATGTAAGTCTGAGTAGGTTATAGGTGCAGAGAGATGCTGAGCCTTTAATTCTTGGGGCCAGTCAAGAAAATAAGATTGTATTAAATTCTATCCTTGTATTGTTGTAAATTAAGTGTTTGCCCTTCAGGAATTAGCTACATTGCTTTCAGAGATAGCAGTTCAGCTATCAAAAGTCATGTGTGGTCTGAAAAGAAAAATACTGGGAACCACCAGTATGTATTATCCTGACAGTTGACAGCATCATATATGTTTGTACATTTGTGTGTGTGCATGGTAATTCTATCTTTAATTTTCATAGAGAACTTTATGACTTTAACTATATTACTTAATATATCTTTATGAGTTTTAGTTAACATTTCAATTCTTTTTCAAGGCTGTTGAACAGTCATCAGCATGGTCATTCTGATTATTCGAGCAGGATGGTTGGGATTCTTTAAAGTCATTCACACTTTCTCCCTACATGTTTTTGATGAGCTAAGTTTGATTACATCTGCATGGTACGTGCTCTTTAAGCAAAATTTTGCAGAGAATTATCTACACGATTGAAATTCTTCCCCGTGCTCTCTGTTGTTCTTTCTCTTGCATTTGATTCAGCTCTATTTTACATTCAAAGATAAGAAAAGTCACTGCTGCAAAGTGGCTCGGTCAAGCTGTGGGTAGGTAGAGCTCTAAGGATGACAAGTTGAGAGGTTCTGGAACTGAGATTTCCCCAAGGAATGTTACCGTGTTGCTAAGCTATATAGAGTATCTTAACAACCAGGGAGCCACATAGGGCTCCTTGGAGCAAGAGTGGGAGACACTGGAGGGAGACAGTAACATTCATTTGGAAGCCTTAGACATTAGGCTGTCTCTGCCAATTAAGGATTCCCAGCTCAAGTACAAAGATTTCAGGAAATCAATGACAACTCAAGATAGACCCATTACAAGGCTTGAAGGGTATCACAAGCCTTGAGTTCCTGTCAGCCAGATGACCCTTTAAAATTGACCTCAGGTATAATTTTAAATTCATCATTAAAATAATTTTTAAAGTTTTAGGTTTGATTTAGTTTATGGACCACAGTTGAGCTGACCTTTTCAAGACTACATAAAAGCCAATTCAGTCTGTTTTGAGGAAATGGGGCATTACCTTTTAAAGTAAACCACCTAATTTTGAGAGATCAACAAATAAAAAATGCTGAATCTGTGGGATAAGAACATTTGTTCTTTGAAAAGGTTTACTTAATAAATATTTACTGAGCATAAACTATGTGACAGGTGGAAAATTGGACTAGATCACTGCCTGCTTGATACATCCTATTGAGAGAAGCAAAAAATAAACACAGAAATGTAAAAAAAAAGTCACAGTGACATGCATTATGAGTTATGAAGACAGTTTAAAGAGGGCTGAGGGAAAGAGAATGGGATGATGATGAAAACAACTTTGAAGAGGGGTAGGAAGCCCTCGGAGAAGGAACTGGCAGCCCACTCCAGTATTCTTGCCTGGAAAACTCCATGGTCAAAGGAGATTGATGGGCTTCAGTCCATGGGGTTGCAAAGAGTTGGACATGACTGAGCGCACACACATACACAGGAAGCCTTTTGGAGAAAGTCTTATCAGACAAAGCCATGAACAAGGTGAAGGAGGAAGCGATGGGAAGATCTGGGTGGCCAGGGGCTCTGCAAATGTAAAATGCTTCTGCATTCATCACCTAAATAGCAGTCTTCACATCTCAAGGAATTCATGGTAACTTAGCTGCTCATGGATCAGCTATTGTCTCCTTTTGTAAGCATACATTTTGCATATGTGCTATTTTGGACTAAATTAAATCTATATTAAATATACATCTGCATGGTATTTTCCAAGTAAATGGACAGGACTAGATTGATTAATAATGTTTTTAAAATTAACTATTCTGAGGATTTTGTGTCATGTGATCTAGAAAAAATTCAATAATTTACTAATATATAGGTAGATTTTAGAGGCTTTAGAAAAGGAAATATTTTTCCCAGTATTTACATGATTCCAAGTGGTGAACGGTAATTTTAATTAGATTGTCCCACAGAGTTACCTGTATACAGGTTTTTCTTCAGTTCTTCAGGATGAGAGCACAGTTTTAGCATCACAATTAAAATAGAATTATAAACAGAACTTGGCTACTTTGACTCATCAAATCTTTTGGATGTATCCTCTTAAGACATTGCAGCCTAGGTTTTACAAAAAGGCATTCAGGCAAATGGTGATGGAATTCTAGTTGAGGTGAAGGAAGTCCAATTGAGCTGTTTCAAATCCTAAATGATGATGCTGTGGAAGTGCTGCACTCAATATGCTAGCAAATTTGGAAGACTCAGCAATGGCCACAGGACTGGAAAAGGTCAGTTTTCATTCCAATCCCAAAGAAGGGCAATGCCAAAGAATGCTCAAACTACTGCACAATTGCACTCATCTCAGTCGCTAGTAAAGTAAGGCTAAAAATTCTCCAAGCCAGGTTTCAACAGTATGTGAACCATGAACTTCCAGATGTTCAAGCTGATTTTAGAAAAGGCAGAGGAACCAGAGATCAAATTGCCAACATCTGTTATATCATCAAAAAAGCAAGAGAGTTCCAGAAAAACATCTACTTCTGCTTTATTGACTATGCCAAAACCTTTGACTCTGTGGATCACAATAAACTGTGGAAAATTCTGAAAGAGATGGGAATACCAGACCACCTGGCCTGCCTCTTGAAAAATCTGTATGCAGGTCAAGAAGCAACAGTTAGAACTGGACATGGAACAACAGATTGGTTCCAAATAGGAAAAGGAGTATGTCAAGGCTGTATATTGTCACCCTGCTTATTTAACTCATATGCAGAGTACATTATGCGAAATACTGGGCTGGATGAAGCACAAGCTGGATTCAGGATTGCTGGGAGAAATATCAATAACCTCAGATATGCAGATGACACCACCCTTATGGCAGAAAGCAAAGAATTAAAGAGCCTCTTGATGAAAGTGAAAGAGGAGTGTGAAAAAGTTGGCTTAAAACTCAACATTCAGAAGACTAAGATCATGGCATCTGGTCCCATCACTTCATGGCAAATAGATGGGGAAACCATGGAAACAGTGACAGACTTTGTTTTGGGGGGCTACAGAATCACTGCAGATGGTGACTGCAGCCATGAAATTAAAAGACACTTACTCCTTGGAAGAAAAGCTATGACTGATCTAGACAGCATATTAAAAAGAAGAGACATTACTTTGCCAACAAAAGTCCATCTAGTCAAGGCTACGGTTTTTCCAGTAGTCATGTATGGATGTGAGAGTTTGACTATAAAGAGAGCTGACTGCAGAAGAATTGATGCTTTTGAACTGTGGTGTTGGAGAAGACTCTTGAGAGTCCCTCGGACTGCAAGAAGATCCAACCAGTCCATCCTAAAGGAAATCAGTCCTGAATATTCATTGGAAGGACTGATGTTGAAGCTGAAACTCCAATTCTTTGGCCACCTGATGCGAAGAACTGACCCAATTTGAAAAGACCCTGATGCTGGGAAAGATTGAAGTGGGGAGGAAAAGGGGACCACAGAGGATGAGATGGTGGATGGCATCAGCGACTCAAAGAACATGAGTTCGAGTAAACTCCAAGAGTTGGTGATGGACAGGGAGGCCTGGTGTGCTGCAGTCCATGGGGTCACAAAGAGTCAGACACGACTGAGCGACTGAACTGAACTGAGTCAGGCAAGACCCAAGATATTTATAATAACAGTTAAAATGTTCACATTTGTAAATTGTTTAGTTTTTAAAAGGGACTAATATAAAGAAGGTAAGTGCTCTAACACTATCGCTGGCATTTAGTTGCAATGTCCTTTCTTACCTGACTGGAAAGCCTGGAGGTAGAGCCTGTCTATTCAACTCTGCTGAGCAGCAGTTACTAACACCCCACAGTTAGGTGACTAAAACATATTTTTAGTACTTTACTTCCCACAATTTTGGGATGTGGTCTTTCTGAACATGTGATGGGACTGTGTCTTCCATGTGAACATTACTGTCACGTGTAGCATGGTGGGGAAAATAGGCTGATAACTCCTACTGTCTATTATATAGCAAATACCTATGAAGCTAGACTTAGAAAGTGTGTTTTTTCCTCCCTTGTGTTGTTTTTTAAAATTTGTCTACTATTTATCATATGACTGTATTTGAAAGTGAAAAGTCACTCAGTTGTGTCCGACTCTTTGTGACCCCATGGGCTATACAGTCCATGCAATTCTCCAGGCCAGAATACTGGAGTGGGTAGCCTTTCCCTTCTCCAGGGGATCTTCCTAACCCAGGGATCGAACCCAGGTTTTCTGCATTGCAGGCAGATTCTTTACCAGCTGAGACACAGGGAAGCCCAAGAATACTGGAGTGGGTAGTCTATCCCTTCTCCAGCGGATCTTCCCAACCCAGAAATTTGGTCCCTAGTAAATAATCCATGGCAAATTTTTAGAAGTAACTATAGCTGATTTAGTCTACTGAATCCATCTGTTGTCTATATGTGACTAGTTTTCCATTGATGGATTTCTCTAATACTTGTTTAGGAAAACTTTAAGTCACTTCATTACAAAATCAGTGACATTTGTTTCTCTAATAAAGATAATATTTATGAGTAAATAAGTTATATATTTCCTGATCTCTACTTCTATTGATTCCTTACTTTAGTAATATGTTCTTCTCATATTTCTCTTGTTTTGGGAGGAAAAATATCCACCCTTTATGAAACTGAATGATTGTTTCATTTCTTCTGGATTTATGTCTTAAAAAGTTACAGTCCGAAATCAATGCTTGTTATAAAGAGAAATCTTTAATAAATATTATTCCAAGCCAATTAATGGACTTGAACGCTATCCATTGAAATCACTGAGCAATGAATTATCAGTCAATTAAAAAGTGCTGAAATCAATATAGGCAATAGGAGGGATAGTCAGATTTGGGCCATTATTAAGAGCAACAAAATGTTGCTAGTTTGAGATGGTGGTGGTTTAGTCCCTAAGTCGTGTCTGACTATTAGCAACCCTATGGACTGTAGCCTGCCGGGCTCCTCTGTCCTTGGGAGTCTCCAGGCAAGTGTACTGGAGTGGGTTACCTTTTCCTTCTTCAGGTGACCTTCCTGACTCACGGATTGAACCTGCATCTCTTGGGTCTCCTGCACTGCAGGCAGATTATTTACCGACTGATCCATTGGGGAAGCTCTAGTGAGGCAGTTGTGTTTCAACTGCTAGCTAATAATTTTAGAGTGGTTTTTAAGCTTATGGGAAAACAGAGCAGAAAGTACAGGGATTCCATATCCCTCTGCCCAGCTTCTCCTATTATTTATTAATCTTGCAGTAGTGTGGTACATTTGTTACAATTGATGAACCTATACATTATTAACTAAAGTCTATTGTTTAGAGTTCACTCTCTGTTGTATAGTTCTATGGGTTTTGACAAAATGCAAAATGTCATGTATCCATTATCATGGTATTGAACAGTATAGAGGTTTCACTGCTCCCCAAATCCCCATATTCTCTACCTATTCATTACTTCTCCACTTCCCCTCTGGAACCCCTGGGAACTGCTGATCTTTTTATGATCTCTAAAGTTTTCCTTTTTCTGGAATGTAACATATTTAAAACTACACAGTAGGTAGCATTCTAAAATTGGTCTCTCTCACTTAGTAATACATGCTTGCTGTGCTGTGCTTAGTAGCTCAGTTGTGCCCAACTCTCTGAGACCCCAGGGACTGTAGTCCACCAGGCTCCTCTGTCCATGGCAATTCTCCAGGAAAGAATACTGCAGTCAGTAGGCTACCCCTTCTCCAGGGGAACTTCCCAACCCAGAAATTGAACCAGGTTCTTCTGCATTGTAGGTGGATTCTTTACCAATTGAGCTACCTGGGAAGCCCATTTAAGTTTCCTTAAACATGACTTTTCAGGGCTTGCAAACTCATTTCTTTTTAGCACTGAATAGTATTCCAGTGTATAGAGGTACCACACTTTGTTTATCCATTCCTACTGAAGGACAACTTGATTACTTCCAATTTTTGGCGATTATGAATAAACATTATTTGCAGGTTTCTGTGTGGATGTGTTTTCAGCTCTCTTTGAGTAAACTTGGAATGCGATTGCTGGATCTCGTGGTAAGAGTATATTTAGCTTTGTAAGAAACTTCTAAACTGTTGTCTAAAGTGGCTGTATCATTTTGCATTCCCATCAATGATGAAGGGCATTCCTATTGCTCTACATCCTCACCAGCATTTGGTGTTGTCAATGTTTTGGATTTTAGCCATTTTTAATAGGTGTAGCAGTATCGTATTGTTATTTCAATTTGCAGTTCTCTAAAGACAAATGATGTTGGGTATCTTTTCATATGAATGCTTATTTGCCACCTGATAATCTTCTTTGATGGGCTTCCCTGGTGGCTCAGATGGTAAAGAATCTGCCTGCAATGAAGGAGACCTAGGTTTGATTCCCAGGTCAGGAAGACCCCTGAAGAAAGGAATGGCAACCCACTCTAGTATCCTTGCCTGGAGAATCCGATGGACAGAATCTTCTTTGATGAGGTGTTCAGATCTTTTGCCCAGTTTTTAATTGGGCTATTTATCTTTTACCTCTTAGGCCTATGACACTGGGTCTAATAAACACCTGTTGAGTGGTTGAAGAAAAATCATTAAATATTACTGAATACTGCAAATAACAACAGGCCCAAAACTCTTCAGTTTATTATCTGTAGATGTAATATTCTTTTGATATTGGATTTTTTTTCTCCTTCAAGTTTTACCATCTTGTTTTAAGAGTACAATATGAAAAGTCCTCATTTACAGTAAACTGAATGTAAAGCACATTTGTGGGTGTTGTATTTTAAAGCTAACATTTTATTATTCAAAATTGATTAATAACCATGTCATATATTTTATGTTGGTAATGTTTTATGTTTCTCACAAGTGCTTAGGTTTTTCCAGGGAAAATTTTTTATCTGTTTCACTTATGTCTATCTTGATTTTAATGTTTACAAAAATTTGGTCTTAAAGTAAAATTAGCATCACATTAACAAATAACATTCTTATTATTTGTTGTCTCTCTTCTGATATGAGAAACAACTCAGGTCAAACAAAGATGATGGAGAAACATTTGATGTGCAAGAAAATGTCTAGTACCCCTTGTCTGAACGATTGTCATGCTGTGATTTCAGGGTCTGAGCAATTCTGGAAGTGAGGTTAACAAGGTACACTCCAAGACCTTTTGTGGCAAGAGTGGAGAGGAGCAAACCAACACTCCGAGAACATGAGCCTCAAATCCCCGATGTCTGCTCCTCAGTTTGAGAGCAAAGGCAGCCAAATTTCAGCTAGAAATGGAAGCTGTTTTCTCGTCAGGCACACTCCTCACCCCAGAAGGGTCTGCCACATCAAAGGTGAGGTAATTCAGAGTCCTAGAATGTCTCTCTCTCCTCTATATTCGGACTACTTGATGATTCCAGTGGGTAAACTCGGGGGTGTTATTCAAAATACTGACCCATTGGGGAGGAGGCCCAGGCAGTGACTGTTGGGACCAGGCGCCAGCACTGGAGCTAGGGCGGAAGAGGCCTGCAGACAACCCCTGTGCAGGCACTTACCCTGGATTCCTTGACGGATAGGAAAGGGACCTGGAGAGGTGCCAAAGGGGCCACTCAGGAAGCTCAGGGCAGCAACTGACCCAGTGGTATGAAAGTATCACAACTTATAACAACCTGTACAGTTGTGCTAACATCTACATGTTAAACACCAGCCTGGAGAACCATGCACGTCATTCACTTTCATTCTTTCTCAATCCTTTCTCTTCCTTCTCCTCTCCCTCCCTTTCCCCCTTTCCTTCCTCTCTCCACCTTTCCCTCTCTTTCTTTCTTTCTCATTTGAAAATTTAGTTTCCGTCACACCATATACTCCTAAATATTTTTCCTATTCATGGAGTTTCTTTTTTTTTTTTAAATTCTGCAGTAAATGTTGGAATCCCTTCACAGGTAAGTCCTTGGCCATTTTCTGTTTTTAGTCTATACCATAATCCTAGTCAAATTTACTAATTCCCACTGCAAAACATTATCCAGAAGCTTCTTGTACAATTTCTTGGGAAACAAAGTAGCCATCTATTACTGTCTCTCATAATTCAATTTTTAACAGAGCTGTGTCCTGCACACGTGTGCTTCCTAAGCTGCACAGTTTTATATAATAACAGCATTGATACTAAAAAGAGGGCCTGGATATAATTCAGTATTTGAGCCAAAAACAAATAGCTATTATAGAAGAATGAATGAACCCAGAAGGCTCTGAAGAAGGAGGTTCCTTTTTTCTAGAATTTCCTTCCTTCTTTCCCATACAGCTTGCCTTATCCTGCCTCCTGTTCCTCACTCTAATGACTCTCTCTCTTCGGCCAGCACAGAAGAGCCGATGTACGTCTTTTACGGGGCCTTGTTACATTCAGACATTCTGGATGCTTTCAAAAATCTAAATCTGATATTCCTGAGGAGGGCTAACATAGCCCCTCTTAGTCATTATTAAGACATAGGAAATGAGAAGTCTGTCTGGGATAGCAGCAAATCTACTCCACTTAACTCCCAGACCAAAGATCAAAGATGTGGGCCTTGGTTCTCAAAGCTAACAAGATGGCAGGACATTTTAAGAAGGGATGTGTTGCAAACATAATTTGCTACACTGACTTTTAAAGATTGTCCACCCAGCACTGGTTCATAAAATCTGAAGTCTGACATCTTTACATACACTTTACAATATCTGGTTGGAAAACTGCTGAGCATTCAAAGAAAACCTGCCAAAAACCTAATCTGGTGGTTTGTTCTTCTCATCTGTACTCACTTAGGTTTGAACAACATTCCAATCTGTACTGTGAATGATGATGAGAACTCATTCAGAACATTGTGGGGTGTTGGCCAGTCCCACCACTCACAGAAAGATGAGATACCATATACCAGATGCAGCTACCCACCCAGTGCTGTGGCCACGGAGAGCCCTGTCAGAGGAGTCTCGCCAGCCCTTAACGGGGTCAAAGTGCCCCCACGACCTCATTCTGGTGAGTCCCTCTCAGTTCATGAACTCTTTCCTGAGGCTTCCTGCCAATCATCAGGAGGGAAAATATCTATATAATTGCTCACATAGTTGCAGTCATTTTTAAATAGTCATGAAATTTTCCTACTGTGAAACAGTTATTCATTATAAAAATTTCGTCTCATCTAATCTCAATTCAGTTCAATACTGTTAATAAATATGATTTAAAATTATCATTAATTGTGCCCAAGTCAAATTTGGCATGGTTTAGTCTCTAAGCCCTACAAAAGTAGCTAAGAGAGACCAAAAATGAATGTTAGCCAACACTGGTAGAGAAACTACTCCAGACCAAAACTGAGTCGGGGAAATGCAGTGAGGATGGGATGTCATGTTAACCATTTCCTCACTGGATGGTCACCTTCTTAAAGTCAGGGTCCAGTTTTACTGTTCTCCCAGGTCCTAGAAGAGGATCTGATCTTTAGCAAACATTTAATTCAATTAATTAATGCTTTTTAAGTTAAATTTAAAATGATTACTCAAAAGTACAGCATAATGACTGTAGTTAATAATACTATATCATTTATTTGAAAGTTAACACAGTAAATTTCCCTCTGCCCTTTATAGTTACAAACTATTACTAACATTTTCAGGGCACGTGAAAATTATTTTGGTATAATGTGGTAAAACACATCTATCTTCTAAAAGATAACAGTAAGAGGAATAGATTCCATTTTAGTCTTCACATGAGTTAACTAATTTCATCCTTTTCACCAGCAATGAAGCATTAAAACCCACTTATTCCACCATATTTCTAGTGTCCCTTCTAGTACGGTAGAACCTAGAAACCTACAAATTACTTTTGCAAGAGTCCCCTGATGAGAATGAGGAGTTGCCATCTGGTAAGACTTATACTGCAGACATTGGGCTAAAGTCATCTTTTCAGCTACTGTCTGCTATCAAGTGTGGCTGTAGACATGGAATTTTCCTTAAGACAGCATCTCAGTGTTCAGATACTGGATTTATGGGTGTTAAAAGGCAAAACTGGCAGATGTGGTGACCTTCTGATTGCAACAGTGATCCAATGTCTAAGATTTGGCCTCACGGATATTGACAGCAGTTGACATGGCCACGGCCTCCGAGGTTTCCTTCCTCCAACTGTGATCTGTGCCCGCCTTGGTGGATCAGGTGCATGGTGGTGTTCTTGAAGTGATCTGTGAAGATCAAGACAGAGTTCACTCTCACCTTCCCCCAATGTGTTCATAAGTCTATTCTCTATTAGCATTGACATATATAAACTATTATGTGTAAAATAGATAGCGAGAAGTTGCTATATAATACAGGGAGCCCAGCCTGGTGCTTTGTGATGACCTAGAGGGGTGGGAAGTGGGGAGAGGAGGGAGGCTCAAGAGGAAGCTGGATATACATATATAATAATTTATATGTATAATAATGTATATATATTAATATGACAGTTCATGCTGTTATGACTATACAGGGATATATATTTGTATAAAAGGGGATATATGTAATTTATATATATATATGACAATTCACACTGTTGTACAGCAGAAACCAACACAACATTGTAAAGCAATTTTCCACCAATTAAGAAAAATCTATATAAAAAGAGTTCACTGTTTCAACTCTTCTAATGATATTACAAATAGCCAAATTCTATATATTATTCACACTTTTGCTTAAAATAGATGAGTGGTTTCTGTCTCCCACAAGTGGACACTAAGCAGAATCACTACCCATAACTTCCTTCTCACTACTTGGAGAGAGGTAACTTTAAACTTAAAAAAGAAATCTTTCCTCAACTAGAACTAATGAATTCAGTTACTACTGTGTATATGCACAAAATCTTTTCAGCTTTTAAAAAATTATTTTGTTAACTATGGCTTCAGTGGGGGGTAAAAAAAAAAACAGCCATCACACAGAATGTATCTTTAAATGAATGCAAAGGGAAATTATGCAAATATTTAAGTGTCATTAAGGGTGATTTAGATGGCTATGTGAAATTGGCAGGGTTGCAAGACAGATGAAGTACATAGAATAAAGAATGTAATTATAACTCAACACACATCTCTTTTTGTCTACAGGGAAAAGAGTACACAGGTAATCTCTTTAGTTAGAGAAAGTGACAGTCATATGGACAGAAAACAAAGAAAACATGTCTTATACTGAAATACATACTTTTAAGAACCAGTTTACCCAGATCAAGGACGCTCTTGTAGTATTTCTTTTTTTTTTTTTTTTTTGAGCTTTCAACATGATTTCTTTATTTTTGTATCTATTTTTTTCTTTACATTATCGTGTTGGTTTTGCCATACATTGACATGAATCCGCCACGGGTATACATGTGTTCCCCTTCCAGAAACCCCCTCCCACCTCCCTCCTGATTTCTTCATCTCTTCTTCCTGGGCATACAATTAGTTTTATAAATACGCTTTTATTATGTTGTTAAAGTACAATTCTATCTGCAGATTTTCTAGTATTTATAAACAGATCCCTGAGTTGACTTTAACTGAAATTCAGATGTACTCTCATCCATTTCAGCAAGTGATGGATGTATCATGTGGTAGAAATTATTTTTCAGTTTGATCTAAATAAATATATTTTCCCTGTCATTTCAGCGCCCTGTCGAAAAATCAAGGAGTGCTTCAAAACTTCCAGTGATAATCCCTTAGCAATTAAAAAGGTAAAGAAACAACTATTTACAGCTACCTGTTTGGTTTTGACTTCTATCATTTCCTCTCCTTTTCTTCACATATCTTTCTGGAAAAGAGTTTTTCACAATATATTTTTTTTTACAGCTTTAAGTATCATTAACATGATATAAAATGCACATTTTTAAAGAGTTCAGTTTGATGAATTTTGACATATATATTCACAGACTGAAAACAAGAGAATAAAAACTCCCTGAAGTTTTCTCATGACCCTGGCCCTCCCAAGGCAAACATTTATCTGCTGTCACTAAAGATTACCATGCATTTTAGATGAATGAAATTTATAGTGATCTTTTGAAAAATCTGATTTCTTTAACTCAGCATGTTTAAGACTCATTCATCTTGTTATTTGAATCATTCCTTTTTTTATTGCTGAAGTAGTATTCAATTATATTGGTATCTCACAGTTTGTTTATATGCTTATCTGTTGATGGACTTATGTTGTTTCCAGTTTTTAACAAAGCTGATATGAACGTTTGTGTACAAGTCTTTGTATGAGTATATATTTTCTTTTCTCTTGGGTACATAAGTAGGAGTGGAATGACTGGGTCTTATAGTAGTGTGTGTGTTAGTCACTCAGTCATGTCTGACTCTTTGCAACCCTGTGGACTGTAGTCCGCCAGGCTCCTCTGTCCACAGGATTCTCCAGGCAAGAATACTGGAGTGGATTGCCATTTCCTCCTCCAGGGGATCTTCCCAACCCAGGGATCAAACCCGGGTCTCCTGCATTGCAGGCAGATTCTTTACTGTCTGAACCACCAGAGAGGCCAGGTTCTTACAGCAAATGTATGTTTAAATTTTTAAGAAACTGCCAAATTTTCCAAAGTGGTTGTAGGATTTTACATTCTCACTAGTTATATATAATGGTTTCCTTTCCTGCATATCCTGTTAAAACTTAATATGACTAATATTTTTAATTTTGGCCAATCTAGTAGGTGTGCAATGGTATCTCACTGTGGTCTTACTTTACATTTGTCCAATGACATGTTTTCATGTTCTTACTTCCATCCATATATTTTTTTATGTAAAGTATATGTTCAAATATTTTGTCAGTTTTTTCAGTTGGGGTGTTGGTCTCTTGATCATGAAGTTTTAAACATTTGTTATATATTCTAGATAAAATTCTTTTGTCACACATACATTTTGCAAATGTTTTCTTCCAATTGAGGCTTACTTTTTTATTTTCTTAAATTTATTTATTTTAGTTGGAAGCTAATTACTTTACAATATTGTAGTGGTTTTTGCCATACATTGACATGAATCAGCCAAGGGTTTACATGTGTTCCCCATCCTGAACACCCCTCCCACCTCCCTCCCCATTCCATCCCTCTGGGTCATCCCAGTGCACCAGCCCTGAGCACCCTGTCTCATGCATCAAACCTGGACTGGCGGATCTGTTTCACACATGATAACATACATGTTTCAGTACTATTCTCTCAGATCACCCTACCCTCGCCCTCTCCCACAGAGTCCAAAAGACTGTCCTATATACATCTGTGTCTTTTTCTGTCTCACATATAGGGTTATCGTTATCATCCTTCTAAATTCCATATATATGCATTAGTATACTGTATTGTTTTTCTTTCTGGCTTACTTCACTTTGTATAATGGGCTCCGGTTTCATCCACCTCATTAGAACTGATTCAAATATATTCTTTTTAATGGCAGGGTAATATTCCATTGTGTATATGTACCACAGCTTTCTTATACATTCGTCTGTTGATGGGCATCTAGGTTGCTTCCATGTCCTGGCTATTATAAACAGTGCTGCAATGAACATTGGGGTACATGTGTCTCTTTCAATTCTGGTTTCCTCAGTGTGTATGCCCAGCAGTGGGATTGCTGGGTCATATGGCAGTTCTATTTCCAGTTTTTTAAAGAATCTCCACACTGTTCTTCATAGAGGCTGTACTAGCTTGCATTCCCACCAACAGTGTAAGAGGGTTCCCTTTTCTCCACACCCTCTCCAGCATTTATTGCTTGTAGACTTTTGGATGGCAGCCATTCTGACTGGTGTAAAGTGGTACCTCATTGTGGTTTTGATTTGCATTTCTCTAATGAGTGATGTTGAGCATGTTTTCATGTGTTTGTTAGCCATCTGTATGTCTTCTTTGGAGAAATGTCTGTTTAGTTCTTGGGCCCATTTTTTGATTGGGTTGTTTATTTTTCTGGAATGGAACTGCAGGAGTTGCTTGTATATTTTTGAGATTAATTCTTTGTCAGTTATTTCATTTGCTATTATTTTCTCCCATTCTGAAGGCTGTCTTTTCACCTTGCTTATAGTTTCCTTTGTTGTGCAAAAGATTTTAAGTTTAATCAGGTCCCATTTATTTATTTTTGCCTTTATTTCCGATATTCTGGGAGGTGGGTCATAGAGGATCCTGCTGTGATTTATGTCGGAGAGTGTGTCTATGTTTTCCTCTAGGAGTTTTATAGTTTCTGGTCTTACATTTAGATCTTTAATCCATTTTTAGTTTATTTTTGTGTATGGTGTTAGAAAGTGTGCTAGTTTCATTCTTTTACAAGTGGTTGACCAGTTTTCCCAGCACCACTTGTTAAAGACACTGTCTTTTCTCCATTGTATATTCTTGCCTCCTTTGTCAAAGATAAGGTGTCCATAGGTACATAGATTTATCTCTGGGCTTTCTATTTTGTTCCATTGATCTGTATTTCCGTCTTAGTGCCAGTACCATACTGTCTTGATGACTGTGGCTTTGTAGTAGAGCCTGAAGTCAGGCAGATTGATTCCTCTAGTTCCATTCTTCTTTCTCAAGATTGCTTTGGTTATTTGAGTTTTTTGTATTTCCATATAAATTGTGAAATTATTTGTTCTAGTTCTGGGAAAAATACCATTGGTAGCTTGATAGGGATTGCACTGAATCTATAGATTGCTTTGGGTAGTATACTCATTTTCACTGTATTGATTCTTCCGATTCATGAACATGGTATATTTCTCCATCTATTTGTGTCCTCTTTGATTTCTTTCATCAGTGTTTTATAGTTTTCTATATATAGGTCTTTTGTTTCTTTAGGTAGATATATTCCTAAGTATTTTATTCTTTTCATTGCAATGGTGAATGAGATTATTTCCTTAATTCCTCTGTTTTCTCATTGTTAGTGTATATGAATTCAAGGGATTTGTGTGTGTTAATTTTATATCTTGCTACTTTACTAAATTCATTGATTAGCTCTAGTAATTTTCTGGTAGAGTTTTTAGGGTTTTCTATATAGAGGATCATGTCATCTGCAAACAGTCAAGAGTTTTACTTCTTCTTTTCCTATCTAGATTCCTTTTATTTCTTTTTTTGCTGATTGCTGTGGCCAAAACTTCCACAACTATGTTGAATAGTAGTGGTGAAAGTGGTACGCTTGTCTTGTTCCTGATTTCAGGGGGAATGCTTCCAGTTTTTCACCAATGAGGATAATGTTTGCTGTGGGTTTGTCATATATACCTTTTATTATGTTGGGGTATGTTCCTTCTATTCCTGCTTTCTGGAGAGTTTTTATCATAAAAGGATGTTGAATTTTGTCAAAGGCTTTTTCTGTACCTATTGAGATAATCATATGGTTTTTATCTTTCAATTTGTTACTGTGGTGTATTACATTGATTGATTTGCGGATATTAAAGAATCCTCCCATTTCTGGGATAAAGCCCACTTGGTCATGATGTATGATCTTTTAAATATGTTGTTGGATTCTGTTTGCTACAATTTTGTTAAGGATTTTTGCATCTATGTTCATCAGTGATATTGGCCTGTAGTTTTTTTTTGTGGGATCTTTGTCTGGTTTTGGTATTAGGGTGATGGTGGCCTCATAGAATGAGTTTGTAAGTTTACCTTCTGCAATTTTCTGGATGTGTTTTAGTAAGATAGGTGTTAGCTATTCTCTAAATGTTTGGTAGAATTCAGCTGTGAAGCCATCTGGTCCTGGGCTTTTGTTTGCTGGAAGACTTCTGATTACAGTTTCGATTTCCATGCTTGTGATGGATCTGCTAAGAAATAGATGGGTCTGTTTCTTCCTGGTTCAGTTTTCTAAGAATTTGTCCATTTCTTCCAAGTTGTCCATTTTACTGGCATATAGCTGCTGATGGTAGTCTCTTATGATCCTTTGTGTTTCTGTGTTGTCTGTTGTGATCTCCCCATTTTCATTTCTAATTTTGTTGATTTGATTCTTCTCCCTTTGTTTCTTGATGAATCTGGCTAACGGTTTGTCCAGTTTATTTATCTTCTCAAAAAACTAGCTTTTAGCTTTGTTGATTTTTGTTATGGTCTCTTTTGTTTCTTTTGCATTTATTTCTGCCCTAATTTTTAAGATTTCTTTCCTTCTACTAACCCTGGGGTTCTTCATTTCTTCCTTCCCTAGGTGCTTTAGGTGTAGAATTAGGTTATTTGACTTTTTTCCTGTTTCTTGAGGTAAGCTTGTATTGCTATGAACCTTCCCCTTAGCACTGCTTTTACAGTGTCCCATAGGTTTTGAGTTGTTTTCATTTTCATTCGTTTTCATGCATGTTTTGATTTTTTTAAAATTTCTTCTGTGATTTGTTGGTTATTCAGAAGCATGTTGTTTAGCCTCCATATGTTGTAATTTTTAATAGTTTTTTTCCTGTAATTGAGATCTAACGGCACTGTGGTCAGAAAAGATATTTGGAATGATTGAAATTTTTTTGAATTTACCAAGGCTAGATTTATGGCCCAGGATGTGATCTATCCTGGAGAAGATTCCATGTGCATTTGAGAAAAAGGTGAAATAGACTGTTTTGGGGTGAAATGTCCTATAGATATCGATCCGGTTGAACTGGTCCATTGTGTCATTTAAAGTTTGTGTTTCCTTATTAATTTTCTGTTTAGTTGCTCTACCCATAGGTGTGAGTGGGGTATTAAAGTCTCTCTCTATTATTGTGTTACTGTTAATTTCCCCTTTCATACTTGTTAGCATTTGCCTTACATATTGTGGTGCTCCTATGTTGGGTGCATAAATATTTATAATTGTTATATCTTCTTGGATTGATCCTTTAATTCTCCAGCTCTCAGCTGTCATTTAGCAGAGCAAGGAAGCAATGGTTCATACCATGTAGTTTCTTCACAGATAGCATAAAAACTCTTGGCTGACTTTCTTCAGTCATAAAAGAAAAATCTCAATAGAAAATCTCATGTGTCATGAGTTGGCTGTTACCAGAAGCAGCAAGATAAATGATGGTTGCACATTAAACATAACAGAATTATCTTTTAAACCAAAGGTTTAAAATGGTTTAATAAAAAAGTAAATCATATCACTAATTTGTTCCTTCAAATGTAAATATTTGATAATGAGCTTTTTAAGGGAGGATTAAAACTAATCTCTTCTTACTTTCATGTATGTGTCTCAGTTACAACATTTCATTCATTTACATTCAATTTTCATAGAAAATATAAGTGGATGCAAATGCATATTGATTATACCTATGATTTAGGATGAAATGAAGGTAAAAACTCCACCATCCATGACTCCAAAGCCATGCTCTACTGCTGGTTCTTCTTCTTCAGAGGTGAAGAGTACCAAGATGGCCATCAAAGAGAACACCATCTGCATACCGAACTATCTGGATCAGGAAATCAAAGTAAGAGGCAGGTTTATTAAATCCATAACTTGGAAACAGCATGAGTATACAAAAAAAATCATATCAGTAGCATCCTTAAAACTCTTTAATGGTTCCCATTGACAACTGAATTGTGTTAAAACTACTCAGCCTGAAATGCAAGGCCTGCTCCTGTTTTCTACTTGCAGATTTCTTCCTGGGACATATTCCTAAATCACAGCACAGAGAAGTGGAGGCCAAAAAGGGAGTAAGAGCTTCACTAGGTAGAGAAAAGAGAGTTTAGAGTTTGGGGATGCTGAAGTGGCTGGAATTTGCAAATTAAGATACTGAAGAAGTACCTGTGCAGAGAATGAGCTTCAGAAATCTGTACAAGATTGCCTGAGTCTTTAGCCCAATACAGACTGCACCTGCATAGGATGGGAGTCTGAGACCTGGCAGGAGAGTGCTAACGGGAGGGAGCATGCTGCCTAAAGATATTGGAGTTGTGATCAGTTAGAGTGGAGACACCTTGCCGGACACATCAAGGATACAGCTGAGACCCCAGAAAGGTCACACCTTAGAAAAAAAATAGGGGGCTCTGGCCCACAGTTGCAGCTACTCTAGATCTACACTCTCAAATCCTAAAATCAAATTTCAGTAGATCAAACTCACCTACTTTATTTATCACCACTTATTAGAACTGCTTTCCAGAATAAAAATGAAGAGAAAGCAGGGTTCTGAGGAAGACATCTTCTATTTTCTTTCACTGAAATGATTAATTACATTCTTTCAGAGCTGATCAGTAAATGACCTATGAGTTAGAAGAAGCCGAGGGTGATGTGCAATCACTATATTGATGACAAAACCATGAAAGGCAGAGTGGACTGGAGAATACCACAGGGCTATTCTACTTTTGCCATTCCCATTGATTTGTCATGAAATCAGAAACAAATTTAACTTGTTTTCTTCTAGGATAAGGCATCAAGGACAGGAATCTTAATAAAAAACAAAGCTGAATACAGGACAGCAGGTTTTTCTGCCCTTTAAATTCTGTAACTCCAGCACCTAAATCAATGATGGGAATGCAATGGTGGGAATGCAATCATGAATATTGATATCTGTTGAATTAATAGTATTTTAATAAGTTTTCAGGCAGAAAGTCTAGGAAAACACATGTTTCAGTAGCTCAAGCAATAACTGATGATGGTTTACACTGTGTCAAGCAAGGCTGTAGGGAGAAAGAGAAATGGAGATTTGAGATATATTTACAAGAAAAAATTTACTGAACTTGTTTGGCAGTATGACACAGAAAAGGACGAGTCATCTAGGGTGAATCCCAGGGTCTGGCTTGGACATGCATTCAGCGTATGCAGGGGCTGTCCACTGAGATGGGGAACCAGAAGGAACAGCAAGTTTGGAGCAGGCTTTATAAAGAAAAAGATGAGTGCACTCTTAGGTATTTAGGGTTCAAATTACCTATAGTGTGTCTAAGGTCGCAGATGGACTAAAGTTCTGGAGACAGGTTTAAATTTCAGGTATGTCTGAATTCCAAAAGCAGATACAATTTAGGGTAAATCTGGAAACATTACATGTGCTTAATATTTTGGACTTTTAATATTTATTATAGTCCATTTTTTAAATTTATTTCCTCTATCACCAACACAGCAGTTAGCTTCCAAATGAAAAAGAAGTCAATGAAGGATTCTGATTGACTAAAGAGAATTATATTCCTATGCGACTGGGCCAATCACTGTGTTCTAGGGCCTCAGGAACAATGATGAATCCAGCTAGGTTCACTCACTAGAGAGGAGCAAAACAGATGGGGCAGTTCTGTGACCAGAGAATCCCATGGTGCAGCAGGAACGGATCAGTTCCCAAACAGAAGAAAAGTGAATCACTCCTCCATAAGATGTTGGTACTGAACAGACAAAACAAGAGACAAATTGCATGGCTTAACCTAAACTATTGCGGTTGACCCTTGAACAATATGAGTTTGAACTGTGTGGGTCCACTTATACATGAATTTTTTTCAGTAGTAAATATGACAGTGCTACATGATCCATGGTTGGCTGCATCCATGGATGTGGAATTTAGAATATGGGGGAGCCACCTATACAGAGGGCTGACTCTAAGCTATAGTTGGATTTTCGACTGCCTGGAGGGTTGGCAGTAAACTAACCTTGCCTTGCTCAGGAGTCAACTGTATTTATACTGAAGATGTTTTTTTCCTATTTGAAATCTAGCGTCCAAGTTAAAATCCCAGTTGACTTGAATACTGTGTACAGAGTGACATTTGGGAAGGCAAGATTGGGGAGAGAGTAAAGGAAACCTTATAAACTTCGCTCACTCTGTAACCCTAATATTCTCTGTCAGATTCTGGAAAAGCTCTGTAACATTTTACGCACTGATTCTCTGGCAGAAGTTCTACAGTGGCTGCTTCATGCAAGTTCAAAAGGTGAGATTACATATTTGGGAACACTGAACTCAGTTTATGGCCAGAAACTAGAAAATGTGCCAGTGTCTGAAGTTTTCTACCTTGGATTTGCAAAGACAATGTTGCAATTTTATTTCCCTAGTGTCCAGTATCAGAGTCCTATATATCCAACTGTACACAAGCTGGTCATGCCCCAAACTGAACTTCTGTGGGTGATGTGAAACACTTGTGTCCAGAGGTGGTTTGTACTTCTCCTCCCGAGCCCATGAACCCAGGCGCTCCCTGAGCATCTCTCTGGCCTACTGGGAGCCCTCAACACAGCCTGTTTCCCCCTTCGATGTGGATGGCAGGAGCAAAGGCTTCCACGTTCCAGATTCTAACACCTCTGCCAGTTCCTCACCAAAACCATCAAGTCAGTCATCTCCCAGCCTCCTGTAGGCTCTTTCTGGTCTGTTCCATGAAAAACATATGCCAGTCCCAAGTTGGGATAATTGTAAACAACACAGAGCAGCTATCCTCAAACCTAGCTGGTCATCTGACTGACTGAGGCAAAACTTCTGAGGTGGGTGGGGCCTGAGAACAGGCATTTCTAACAAGTTCCCAGGTGATGCTGATGAGCCTGGTCTGGGGAGCACCCTTTGAAAATCACTGTAGTAATCAGAGTTAGGAGATACCCATGTGTTAGGGACAGATTAATAATTTTAAATGGGGAGCATCTGGAATACCTTACCTCAGGAATTCAAGACTTGGCAGGCAACTGAGAAGTATTTGGGGGTAAGGAGTTTTTCTTTTTTCCTTTTTAAGAATATAACTTTTAAAAATTTATACAAATAATGAGTGCTTACTATTGGGCAAAAAAAAAGGTGAGCCAGACCAAAAAAAGACGAAAAATAAAATTATCACAGACACCATTTTAGTAATGCTTTGATATGTATCTTTTCAGAGATGCTTATAACTATTACTTAAATATTAGTTTTAATATTCATGAGCCCATACTATACTATTTTTAATAGGTATCTTTGTTTTTATTTGGCAGTGGCCTATAAGGCTGGATTTTGTACTCAATATTTAAAATCTATTCCACTGCCACTCAGGGACAAGTACCCCCATGAGTTAACTATTCTGAGTAGTCTGCAATATCACAGGTGGACAGAAACTAGGTTGATGTGAACCACCTTTTCTACACAAACCTTAACTCACACAAAGGTGCCTACCCAGAAAACAGGTTACCTTTCACAATGGAGTGCTGGGTAAAAGAACTAATCCTGTGTTTCTAGCCAACGTGATAAGTACAACCTTCATGACCCCTCTCTTTTTTAAATCAGAAAAGGAGTGGGTCTCAGCTTTGATTCATGCTGAACTGGCTGAGATAAACTTGTTAACTCGCCTCAGAAGAAACACCTCAGGTGAACCAGCAGCAGAGACTGGGAGGCCACCCAAAGTCAAGTCACCCTCAAATTCATCAGCAAAATCAAAGGTGCTAACCAGTTCTAGGGAAGGACATCAACAGAAGAGGTAAACAGGCCTGATGGCCAGTTACGGGGCATGTGGTGCATAAAGACTTTGAATTCCCTTTTGGTTATCTTTCAAAATACTAAAATTGCTGAAGTATCCTCCTTATCCAGTAAATGACAACAATGTACTTGTTTTCTCATATTACATTTATGAAAATGAAAGAAATCATTCTAATTTCTACTATTTAGAGCATGTTGGCAGAGGCCATGTCTTCCTTACCCAACAACTTATCTTTTTGAGAAAAGTTCCCTTTCCATTCAGAGGAGCCACCCAGAAGTCTAAGAAAATGCAGTGGTTCTCAGTTTACTGAAAAACAGAAGCAATAAAGAAAACCAAAACTTCATTGTTATTGCATACTTTGCAAGAATGCCTATCATATAGGTATTACTTTTTCTTTCTGTCTAGAACAATGCAAGATTAAAATAAATTATTTAACCTAATTTCCCCTGACAAATGCCTGGGGGCAACCAGAGGGAAAAACAACTATTAAGGGAATTAGCAATTATTTCAGCAGAAACTTTTCTCAAGCCTTGTAATTTTAATGACAGAAGAAAATACATATTTATGTGTAACATCATAGTGAAATAATGTGGTAAGATGTTATTTAAGCTGGGAGAGAAAATCATTTTGCTTTAAAAGCAAAAGTTGGGTAAATCTTAAATTTGGAGAAATATTCAAAACAAGTAATATGTCACTTTAAAAAGCATGAAGATGGAGGAGAATTTTACATTGCAAACGGTTGCCACCTTGAAGTTTCCATACAATTGGAGATTGGGAGATAGGGTCAGTTTCTCTACCCTAGTGAGTAATAATATCTGATGTACTGTTCATATGTTTACTCCAAGTCAGAAGAATTTTTCATCGGAAAGTACATTTAATGCTATCTGAATCAAAAAACAAAGATGTTTATTTAAGAAACATACATTTGTTAGCTTGTTAATGATAGTTCAGTCTATAGAAAATATTTGTATCTGTGAATTTCATTTTCTCTTTCTCCAACTGATTTAGAGTGTCAAGTCAAGGATCTGAAGAAAATAAGGAAGTACTGAAAGGTTAAGTACAGTTTGTGATAATTACTGAATTGATATAAGAAACCAGTAAGTATCTAACTAGTTGGAGACACAAGTATTACGGATCTATGACTTTAAAGGGAGTATAATGCAATAGTGATTTACAGCTACTCTTAAGGGACAGTATCTGCTGAATTTCTCGTAGAGGTAAATCTGACCTGCATTTGGCTTTGTTTTGAAAGGCAAAGCGCCTCATCACACTATTTGAGAAGCAAGACAGCAGGAAGTCTAGGTTTGGTTCTTTCAATCCAGTGACCGGAGAAGACCTGCACTGACCTTATACAACAAAGCAATATCAGTTTGGGTTTTTCACAGCTTAACTGTCATTGAACTAAATGATTTTCACTGGAAACAAAGTCAGCCCGAGAAAACAGTAACGTTTTGGTAATCAGCCACAGCATATGCCCAAGACACAGCTTGAATACAGTGGCCATAGAGCAGCAGCTCTGTGTCCCTGTCAGAAGTCCAGCCCCAGCCTGCAATCGGGACTAAGACATATCAAGAATTATGGAAAGCTCTAGTTTGGTCCAAAATAGCCCAAATGAAATATCCCTGTGGGTTCCGCCAACTCCTAGCTTTAAAACAAACATAGCAACAATGACTGCAGAGCAGCCACTATGAAGCATGTCTACTAGCCTCAAATTATCATACAAGTCCCTCTTACACCAGGAATGATACAGCAATCAAGAGCTCCATGAGGTCACTCTAGACCCCAGCAGTTTCTGTTGGGGTTAATCAAACCCAAAGAAGTGCTATTTGCTAACATGAGGCAATACTAAGTATAGTTTAGAAACTAGAAAGCATTTGCTTACTCTGACACTCCAAGGATAGTCTATTGTATCTGACTCCTTCTAACAAATTCTTTCCCCTAGGACCATAAAATTATGACAGTGACGACTTCTATTATTCAATTTTATGTCTTATCTGTGGGTCTCAAATATATTTTACCGTGTCTAGATACTTATATACAAACCCCCAAATCATACCCCTTAGGCTTTGACGTAGGTATTCAGTTCAGTTGCTCAGTCGTGTCTAACTCTTTGCAACCCCATGAGCTGCAGCACACCAGTCCTCCCTGTCCATCACCAACCCTGGGAGTTTACTCAAACTCATGTCCATTGAGTTGGTGGTGCCATCCAACCATCTCATCCTCTGTCGGTCCCTTCTCCTTCCGCCTTCAATCTTTCCCAGCATCAGAGTCTTTTCCAATGAGTCAGTTCTTCACATCAGGTAGCCAAAGTATTGGAGTTTCAGCTTTAGTACTTCCAATGAATATTCAGGAGTGATTTCCTCTAGGATGGACTGGTTGGATCTCCTTGCAGTCCAAGGGACTCTCAAGAGACTTCTCCAACACCACAGTCCAAGAGCCTCAATTCTTCAGCGTTCAGCTTTCTTTACAGTCCAATGCTCATCCATACATGACTATAGAAAAACCATAGCTTTGATGAGACGGACCTTTATTGGCAAAGTAATGTCTCTGCTTTTTAATAATCTGTCTAGGTTGGCCATAACTTTCCTTCCAAGGAGTAAGAGTCTTTTAATTTCATGGCTGCATCACCATCTGCAGTGAGTTTGGAGCCCAAAAATATAAAGTCACTGTTTCCACTGTTTCCACATCTATTTGCCATGAAGTGATGGATCCAGATGCCAAGATCTTACTTTTCTGAATGTTGAGCTTTAAGCCAAATTTTCACTCTCCTCTTTCACTTTCATCGTGAGGCTCTTTAGTTCTTCACTTTCTGCCATAAGGGTGGTGTCATCTGCATATCTGAGGTTATTGATATTTCTCCCAGCAATTTTGATTCCCTCTTGTGCTTCATCCAGCCCAGCATTTCTCATGATGTACTCTGCATATAAGTTAAATAAGCAGGGTGACAATATACAGCCTTGATGTACTCCTTTCGCAATCTGGTATTCAGTGTCTCCCCAAATCCTTTCTGCTTGGGTGTAGTTAATGTAGGCCTTGGGAAGGTCTTATCAGTGCAGTTGTTTTAACCTGCTTGTCTGCTTTGTTTTCTTGTCTGTCAGGACTGTAGATCCTTCACCTTTCTCTCAGTGGTCCCATCCTTTGCCCATCACCAGCTCTAAATGGTTCCTACCAAAATAATGTTTGAGTCTAAGACTGAAAGAACATATCCTGCATGTTGTAGTACAAATAGCTCATTAAAGATGAGCAGGTGGTAATAAAGATGAGAATAAATAACTTTATGGATTTTGGGTGTATCTGAATTACCTAAACTTCATATAGTTTTTTTGTATGTCATTTGCTACTAAGACATGGCAGAAGCTACTATATTTGGATGTCTCAATTATGGTCTTATTGAGACTTTTTCTATTTCAGAGGGCAAGCCTCCATTGTTTATAAGAAGAAATCAGATGAAAATACCTGTTGCAGAATATTTCAGCAAGCCAAAATCTGTTCCCAGGCCTAAAACTCAGGAGAGCACATCAACAAAGCCAATGTCAGCAAGGAGTATACAACAAGGACACAATCTCTCTGCCAAAAGACCATTTTATCCTGTAATATACCAAAGGTAGAAATGGTAGACTGGGCTAAACCTTTCAGAAACATGAGTTTCACTTTGTTATGACATTAATTATGGAAAACACATTTTTGGTATGGAGGAATCAACAGCTCCTCTATATGGTGGTGCATGTAAATCTCAAAGCAACTGTATATAAAGCTACTAAATAAATATTAATGGAAAAATTCTATTTGTAGTTAATTAGTATTTTGTGCAAAAGAAATGTTTGTTTATATACTACATGTCTAGTCTTGGGCTACTATTAATATTAGTATGTAAGCATTGGACTCTGATACTAGAAAAATCATCCATAATCAGAATTCTGGCAATTTCAACACTACCCCAAACTCTGATAGAAAATCAACAACAATAATAAACAAACTGAATTTTAACATCTGAGCTACTTCTTGCAATGTACTGTGTTCAATTATGTAGGATTATTGAAAGAAACATTTGTTAAACAGTTGTAACAAATATCATAAGTTAGGAATAATTTTTCTTCTTGCGAGGAGGTAAGTATTTTTCTAATAGTCCAACTAATGAGTCAGAAAGGAACTACTGCTGCTAGTTCCTTTCTATTCACTGCTAATTGTGAACGATATCAACACATTTCCTAATATTGAACTTTTGGTATTTTTAAAACAAACCACTCTAGGGCCATGCTGATGTGCCTCTTGAGAAACCTGTATGCAGGTCAGGAAGCAACATAGTTAGAACTGGACATGGACCAACAGACTGGTTCCAAATAGGAAAAGGAGTACGTCAAGGCTGTATATTGTCACCCTGCTTATTTAACTTACATGCAGAGTACATCATGAGAAACGCTGGGCTGGATGAAGCACAAGCTGGAATCAAGATTGCTGGGAGAAATATCAATAGCCTCAGATATGCAGATGACACCACCCTTATGGCAGAAAGTGAAGAAGCACTAAAGAGCCTCTTGAGGACAGTGAAAATTTGGCTTAAAGCTCAACATTCAGAAAACTAAGATCATGGCATTTGGTCCCATAACTTCATGGAAAATAGATGGGAAAACAGTGGAAAGAGTGGCTGACTTTATTTTTTTGAGCTCCAAAATCACTGCAGATGGTGACTGCAGCCATGAAATTGAAAGACGCTTACTCCTTGGAAGGAAGATTATGACCAAACTAGACAGCCTATTACAAAGCAGAGATATTTTGTCAACAAAGGTCCGTCTAGCCAAAGGCTTCGGTTTTTCCAGCAGTCATGTACGTATGTGAGAGTTGGACTATAAAGAAAGCTCGCCAAAGAATTGATGCTTTTGAACTGTGGTGTTGGAGAAGACTCTTGAGAGTCCCTTGGACTGCAAGGAAATCCAACCAGTCCATCCTGAAGGAGATCAGTCCTGGGTGTTCACTGGAAGGACTGATGTTGAAGCTGAAACTCCAATACTCTGGCCACCTGATTAGAAGAGCTGACTTATTTGCAAATACCCTGATGCTGGGAAAGACTGAGGGCAGGAGGAGAAGGGGCGACAGAGGATGAGACGGTTGGATGGCATCACTGACTTAATGGACATGGGTTTGGGTAAATTCCAGGAGTTGGTGATGGACAGGGAGGCCTGGCGTGCGGAAGTCCATGAGGTTGCAAAGAGTCGGACACAACTGAGCAACTGAACTGAACTGAGGGCCATGCTATATTCTTCTTTCAGTGTATTGCTGAAGTCTACCTACCAATTAGCCAATCTTTTGCTTAGGATGTTTGCAGTGATATTCAAAACAAAAAATATTCTTCCAAATTTTGTGTGTGTATGTGTGCATGCACACAATCTTAATACTAACACATACCACATTTACTGTGTGTCAGGAATCATTCTAAACACTTTAGTTATAGTAACTTACTTAATTTTCACAGTAACTATTTGAGGTAGCTATTATTGATATTCTCACTTTTTTAAAAAAAAAATAAGAAAACTAAGGCTCTGAGAGTTGTACTCACTGGAATGAGACAGAATAGTTGTAACAAAGGTCATCATTCAAATACAACAGAGGTTTTTTCCCACGTAAGTGTCTGAGGTGTGTGTTTTCAACCAGCAGATGACTTCACTTGGTGATTCACAGGCCCTTGATCCTTCCGTCCTGTGGCTCTACCATCATCGACGTTTCACTGTTAACTTCACCTTCCTGGCAAGAGAGGAAAAAGTAAAAGTGGAAGAAAGTATTAACTTCAAATAGCTGCTATAATAAATTACCACAAACTTAACTGGCTTACAGAGAAGGCAATGGCACCCCACTCCAGTACTCTTGTCTGGAAAATCCCATGGACGGAGGAGCCTGGTAGGCTGCAGTCCATGGGGTCGCTAAGGGTCAGACACCACTGAGCGACTTCACTTTCACTTTTCACTTTTATGCATTGGAGAAGGAAATGGCAACCCACTCCAGTGTTCATGCCTGGAGAATCCCAGGGACGGGGGAGCCTGCTGGGCTGCTGTCTATGTGGTTGCACAGAGTTGGACACGACTGAAGCGACTTAGCAGCAGCAGCAGCAGTAACCGGCTTAAGCCAACACATATTTAAATTCTTAAAGTTCCAGAGTTGAGGTCCAAAATAAATACCCTTGGGCTAAAACCAAGGTGTTGGCAGGGCTTCACTTCTTTTGGAGGCTTTAGGGGGGAATCTGTTTCCTTGCTTTTTCCAACCTTTAGTGGGTACTCACACTCCTTGGCTCATGACTCTCTCTGTGTTTAAACCAGCAGGGGCTGGTTGAGTCTTTCTTGTAACACATCACTGATACTGACTCTTCAGCCCCTCCCCTCTTCCACTGTTAAGGATCCTATGATTACAAAGAACCTGTCTGCTATCCAGGTTATCCAAGATAATCTTAAGGTCAAATGATTAGCAATTTAATTCATCTTTACCATGTAACACCATCAGTTCAGTTCAGTTGCTCAGTCGTGTCCGACTCTTTGAGACCCAAGCCTCCCTGTCCATCACCAACTCCCAGAGCCCACCCAAACTCATGTCCATTGAGTTGGTGATACCATCTATCCATCTCATCCTCTGTCGTCCCCTTCTCCTGCCCTAAATCTTTCCCAGCCTCAGGGTCTTTTCAAGTAAGTCAGCTCTTCACATCAGGTAGCCAAAGTATTGGAGTTTCAGCATCAACATCAGTCCTTCCAATGAACACCCAGGACTGCTCTCTTTTAGGATGGACTGGTTGGATCTCCTTACAGTCCAAGGAACTCTGAAGAGTCTTCCCTAACACCACACTTCAAAAGTATCAATTCTTCGGCACTCAGCTTTCTTTATAGTACAACTCACATTCACACACGAATACTGGAAAAACCATAGTCTTGACTAGATGGACCTTTGTCGGCAAAGTAATGTCTCTGTTTTTTTAATATGCTGTGAAGGTTGGTCATAATCTTCCTTCCAAGGAGTAAGCATCTTTTAATTTCATGGCTGCAATCACCATCTGCAGTGATTCTGGAGCCCAAAATAAGTCTCTCATTGTTTCCACTGTTTGCCCATCTATTTGCCATGATGTAACACCGTAAGTTCTAGGAATTAGAATCTTTGGGGGAACATTATTCTGCTTCCATAGGAGGGGACATCTACTTCAAGTCTTGGTCTTGAAATGGGAATTGTCACTTCTAGTCACCTTCAATAGTTGAAAATTAGTCTAGCTGAAACGAGGCTCAGAAAACTATTAAGCAGGAATTGTATTTCCAGCTACAACTATATTCTATGGTGGACAGTTAACTCTGACACAAAAGTGACTGGTTTAAAGTGTAGCTGGAATCTATTTGCTTAACAATTAGGCGCTACTAATAGGTATCAAGACTATGCTCCTTCATTAAAATCGTTTCAAAGCTTGGTCTCTCCCCCTCTCTTTCCTGTTAGGGAGAGGTTGCAATAGCATTATAGATTCCTTTTCCTTGCAAACTTAAGTAAAATTCAGGCTTTCCTGGTGGCTCAGAGGGTAAAGAATCTGCCTGTAGTGTAGGAGATGTCGGTTCGATCGCCCAGTCAGAAAGATCCTTTGAAGAAATAGCAACCCACTAGAGTATTCTTGCCTGGAGAATTCCATGGACAGAAGAGCCTGGTGGGCTATAGCCCATGGGGTCACAAAGAGTCAGGCACAACTTAGCAAGTAATACTTTCACATTTTAGTAATATTCACCTATCAGACCATGTAGGTTTGGTGTCTTGGGAGTGGTAATCCGTTGACAATTTTATTTGTTCTGTGATAAGTGGTCAGTTTATATTTTTTGTATTTTGGAGAATCTATATAATACAGCACATTAACAAAATCAAGGACAAAAATCACACCATTATTTCAATCAACGCAGAAAAAAATCTAACAAAATTAAACACCTTTTCATGATCAAAACATTCAATAAGCAAGGAATTCAAGGAAAGCTACCTCAACATAACAGAAGCCATATGTGTAAAGCCCACAGCTAACATGGAATCCAACAAGGGAAAGACTGACAGCTTTTCCTTGAAGATCAGGACCAAGGCAAAGATGTCCATTCTCACTATTTCTATTCAACACAGTCCTGGAAATCCTAACCAGAGAAATCCAGACAAGAAGTAAAAGGTATACAAATTGGAAAAGAATAAGGGGAAGAATACAATTAAAACGATTTATTTGCAGATGATATGATCTTATATGTAAAAAACCTTAAAGATTCCACATACAAAAAAAAATCCCCTAAAAAATTCAGCAAAGTTGAAGATTCAAAATCAACACTTAAAAAAATCAGTTGCATTCTGATACACTACAATGACCAAATCAAAAAGAAAATTAAGGGAAAAAAATCCCATTTCCTATAGCATTAGAAAGGATAAAATACTTTGGAAAAAAATTAAACAAGGAGGTGAAAGACTTATACACTAAAATCTAAAAGACAATGCTAGGAGAGATTAAAGAAGAAAGGAAAAAATGGAAAGACATTCCACATGCATTGACTGAAAGACAATAATGTTAAACTGTCGGCACTACTCAAATAGATCAACAGATTCAGTGCAATCTCTATCAGACTCTCAATGACACGTCTTACAGAAATAGAAGAAAAACTGTAAAATTCATATGGAATTTTAAAGGACCCTGAATAACCAGAACAATCTTAAAAACAAAAAAAAGGGCAGCAAGCATCACACTCATCGATTTCAAAACATATTACAAAACAACAGTAGTTAAGACAGAGTGATACTGGCATAAAGACAGGCACACAGACCAACAGAAAAGAATAGAGGGCCCAGAAATAAACTCTTGCATACATGGCCAAATGATACAGTCTCTCACAAGGGTGCTGAGACTATACAATGGGGAGAGGTCAGTCTCTTCAACAAGTGATGTAGGGAAAACCAGATATCTATATGCAAAGGTATAAAGTTACCTTATACTTTATAAAAAATTAACCCATTTGATTAAAGACCTAAATGAAAGGCCTAAAACTATTAAGCTCCTAGAAAAAAAAGGGGAAAACTTGAGGACATTCAATTCAGCAGTGATTTCTTGGATATGATACCTAAAACACAGGAAATAAAATTAAAGATAAATGGGACTCCATCAAATTTTAGAACTCCATGGTACAAGAAACACAGTGAAAAGGCAACCTATGGGATGGGAGAAAATATTTCCAAATCATATATTTGATAAGGGATTAATATCTAGAAAATGTAAGGAAATTTTATAACTCAGTGATAGAAAACAAACCAATTTTAAAATAAGCAAAGGACTTGATTAGACATTTCTCCAAATAAGATTTTACAAATGGCCAATAAGTATGTGAAAAAATGTTCAACATCACTAATCATGAGAGATGATCACAATGAGACATCCCTTCATACCCTTCAGGATGGCCACTATCAAGAAGAACAGAAAGTAAGCTTTGGTGAGATACAGGGTTGGAATGCTTACACATTGTTGATGGGAATGTAAAATGGTATGACTATTATGGAAAACACTATAGATTCTTCGAAAAATGGAATTAATATGCAATTCACTAATCCCATTTGTGGGCATATATGGAAAGGAAATGAAAGCAGGATTCAAAGAGACAGATGTACACTCACATTCATCATAGCATTATTCAAAACAGCCAAGAGGTGAAAGCAATCCAAATATTCACAAAGAGATGAATGATAAAGAAAATGTAGTACAATGGAATACTGTGCAGCCTAAGAAAGAAATTCTGTCACATACTATAAATTGCATGAACCTTGAGGACATTATGCCAAGTGAAGTAACCAGTCATAAAAGGACAATATTGTATGATTCTACCATATGAAGTATCTAAAGTAGTCAAAATGATAGAAAGATAGTTACCAAGGACTGGTGGGAAGGAGGAAGGGAAATTTGTTTAATGAGTATAGAGTTTCAGTGTTGCATGATGAATATGTTCTAGAAAGCTGTTTCCCAACAATGTGACTGCACTGGGTTGGCCAAAAAGCTCACTAGGGTTTTTCTATACAATCTCACTAAACCATACACTTAAAAATAGTTCAGAAGGTAAGTTTGATGTTAATGTATTTATCATAACAAAAACCTAAAGTGGAAAATATATGACTTGAACAGCAGAGTTAACAAACTTCATAAAATGAGTGTCCCCTCATTTTTAGTTCTCTACAAAGAATCTGTGTAAAATAAGTATTTGCTTTTGGTATGTCTCACAGATATGCCCATAAAACATTTGGTCCTAGATTTTAAAATACTAAATCAAATTACTCAGAATTATAAAATTCTTTGGGGTACTAAATACTTTTTGGTAATTTTAATTTTTATAAGTCATTTCACATAAACTTTCATATGTATCAACACAAAGTTACTTATAATTCCCATTTGTTTACAATTTAATATCTCCATCATTTCTATATTGTCTTGTCTCCTTAAAGTTTTCTTCTTTAAAAGACTATTATTTTTTTCAAGAATCGTTGCCTTCAGCCTAACTGTATGTTTGGTTTTTTTTCATGATTTAAATCTTTATTATCTTCAGATTGTTATATTCTTTTTTTTTAAATTAATTTAATTTTTCCTTTACATTATTGTGTTGGTTTTGCCGTACATTGACATGAAGCCGCCATGGGTATACATGTGCTCCCCTTTCCAGAACCCCCTCCCACCTCCCTCCCAATTCCATCCCTCTAGGTCATCCTGGTGCACCAGCCCTGAGCACTCTGTGCTCATGCATCAAACCTGGGCCAGCGATTCATTTCACATATGATAATAGTAAGCCAGAAGGAAAAACAATACAGTATATTAACACATATATATGGAATTTAGAAAGATGGTAATGATAACCTTGTATGCAAGTCAGCAAAAGAGACGCAGATGTATACAACAGTCTTTTGGACTCTATGAGAGAGGGCAAGGGTGGGATGATGTGGGAGAACAGCATTGAAACATGTAAATAATCATATGTGAAATCAATCGCCAGCCCAGGTTTGATGCATGATGCAGGGTGCTCAGGGCTGGTGCACCAGGATAACCCAGAGATGGAATCGGGAGGGAGGTAGGAGGGGGGTTCTGGAAGGAGAACACATGTATACGCATGGCGGATTCATGTCAACATATGGCAAAACCAACACGATAATGTAAAGAAAAAATAAATAAATAATTTTAAAAAAAAGAATGTGAATTTTAAAGTTGTTAAACACACAGTTATATCCATTAAAACAAGCTTGTTAACTGTGCTGTTCAAATCTTACATACCTCATCTAATTTTTCTCTTCATGCTTATTTTCTAACTATTATGGTAGATGATGTAGTTCTGTGGTCTTTGTAATTTTGTTCACTTTGATTCATGTATTTTGAATTGATGTGTAAATGTAGTTTAGAATTTTAAAATTAAGGTATAAAAAATTATCTCCAATATTGTTTTTTAGGGTTCTAGGTTGCAAGCCTTTCCTCTTGTCCCACAAGTTTATTTTCTACTTTTATTGTTATTAGAGAAGTTGCCTATATTATTTCTACTTTTGAAATTACTTCCCTTTGTGATTTAACAAATACTTTTATGAATGTTCCTTAAGCACTGGAAAACTTCTTTTCACCTATAGAACTAGATATATATCAATTATATCTATTAATTCTAGCATTGACATCTTCCATAAATTTATCCTTTATCCACTTGAGCTATCATCTATTGAAAAGAATGAATTAAATTCTCCTTATACTACTGCATTTCTTAATACTTCATATAACTCTGTTTTCTTTCAATGAATTTGAATAGTATGCTACCTGGTGCACAGATATTCATAACCATGATGTTCAATAAGGATTACATTCTTGAACACTACAACATATCTTTCTTTTCCTTGTTTCACTGTAAAGTGTTGAACCTTCCCCTTAATGTTAAAACTGTGACTTCTGTCTTCCTTTTTATTATTAGCCTGATATGTTTCTGTTTTAACATTGCTGAGTAAACTTAGTTAAACACAACAAAAGTTTAGGTTTTGAGTTTTTAAAATCTGAGTGACTTTAGACTATATCTGGTGATAGGACAGACAGATATTTTCTTGTGTGGTCACTGTTTTATGTTTCTACTGTTTTTTCAATGTTTCCTAAAGGAATTCTGATTTCCCTACTTTAATAAATGTTCATTCTAATTATAAAGTTTGAATATTTAGAATCTTATCTAATTCACAATCCTTAAAGCAAAGCCTAAAACAAAGGGTTATATACATTATTCCTTTTAGGCGGCAGGTGATGTCAAAAAGGAAGAGTGAGAAATGAAGAAAATGAGACAAGAAATGAAGGAATGTCAATATGAGAAAGTATTATCAAGTTAGCTGCTGTTTGGTTTCAAACCAGTTGACTGCTGAACTCTAAGGGATAGGGTAAATGGGATAACATTCCCATTTTACAAATGAGGACTCTTGAGACCTAAAAAGATTGAATGAATAACTTGCCCTGAGTCACACAATGATCATGTGGCAGTGGGGAGACTTAAACCAACTCTTTCCACTAACTGTATTATCTCTTGATTCTGTCACTTGTTCTCCCCTTCCCACTTAAGTGCCTACTATATGTGCCTAGCAAGAAGCCAAGAAACCAGAGATAAACATCTCTATGCTAACTGCAAGAAATTTCAATGAGCATTCTAGAACACTGCTGTCATTAATTCTAATCCCTGCCATTCTTTTTTCTTATTCACTTTTTTGTCTGTACTATTCTTGGCACTCTATGGACAATTCTTGCCTTCTATCTATATCATCTTAGTGACCTTTCCCAGCTATAGGGTGAAATAATACATCATTTTACCCTTCTGATTATAATTGGTGGGTTTCATAATTGTTCCTTCGCCTCCTAAAGTATTCCTAAAAGAAATCTTCAGAATTGCTTCCCTTTGGCTTTTCCAAGTATTTTCAAATTCTCCACAGTGCAAACACTCTGATCTCTGGAGAAACAGTCTCAACAATGTCCTTTCCCTTAAAAAGGAGCTTGCTTTATAAAGACCATGTGTTTTAAAAGAAATGAAATGAGAAAGCAGCCAAGATGGCGGAGTAGAAAGACCTTGAGTTCACCTCTTCTTAGGAGCACACCAAAATCACATCTGCAGAACAGTCACTGATGAAAAAGACTGGAAGCTACCAGAACTAAAACCATCAAGGAACCATAAGAGGAGCAGGAGGGGCAGACTCACAATATAATCAAATCCCATACCCCCCAGGTGGGTGACCCACAAACTGGAGAATAATTAGGCTGTAGAGGTTCTCGCACAGGAGAGTTCTGAGCCCCACATCAGACTCCTCAGCCTGGGGTCCAGCACTGGGAAGATGAGTTCCCTGAATGTCTGGCTTTGAAGAACGAGCAGGGCATGCTGTCAAGAGACCTGCAGACTGGGGGAAATAGAGACTTTACTCCTAAAAGGCACACACAAAGTCTTAAGCACACTGGGACCCAGAGCAAAAGCAGTAATTTGATAGGAGCCTGGGCCAGACCAACCTGCTGGTTTCGGACAGTCTCCTGGAGAGGCAGGGGTGGCTGTGGCTCACGTTGGGGGCACAGACACTGGTGATGGACACACTGGGGAACATCCAGCCTGGTGAACAATGTTGCTGTTGACTGTTAACATCTTGGCTCATTAGCACCAAGGCCATCAGACCCATCCAACAGCCTGTGGACTTCAGTGCTAAGATGCCTCAGGTCAAACACCAAACTGGGCAAGGACACAGCCCCACCCATCACAAATAGGCTGCCTAGAGAATATAGCGCCTAAGCCTCTGGACACACTGCCCAGCCCACCAGAGGGCCAAGACAAATCAAAATCAAACAAACAAAAAGCCCAATCATAAATATACAGATAATCTAAATAAACATGTCTCCAAAGAAGATATACAATGGCCAATAGGCACGTGAAGAGATGTTCACATTGCTAATCATTAGAGAAAAGCAAATCAAAACTACAATAAGGTATCACCTCACATCAGGCAAATTTGCCATCATCAAAAAGTCGACAAATAAATGCTGGAGAGCATGTGGAGAAAAGAGAACCCTCCTACACTGTAGCTGGGAATGTAAATTGGTGCAGCCCACTATGGAGAACAGTATGGAGGTTTCTTAAGAAACTAAAAATAGTTACCTTCAGTTCAGTTCAGTCACTCAGTCGTGTCTGACTCTTCACGACCCCATGAACTGCAGCACGCCAGGCCTCCCTGTCCATCACCAACTCCCAGAGTCTACCCAAACCCATGTCCATTTAGTCAGTGATGCCATCCAGCCATCTCATCCTGTCGTCCCCTTCTCCTCCTTCCCCCAATTCTTCCCAGCATCAGGGTCTTTTCCAATGAGTCAACTCATCGCATGAGGTGGCCAAAGTACTGGAGTTTCAGCTTCAACATCAGTCCTTCCAATGAACACCCAGGACTGATCTCCTTTAGGATGGACTGGTTGGATCTCCTTGCAGTCCTAGGGACTCTCAAGAGTCTTCTCCAACACCACAGTTCAAAAGCATCAATTCTTCGGTGCTCAGCCTTTTTCACTGTCCAACTCTCACATCCATACATGACTACTGGAAAAACCATAGCCTTGACTAGACCGACCTTTGTTGGCAAAGTAATGTCTCTGCTTTTCAATATGCTATCCAGGTTGGCCATAACTTTCCTTCCAAGGAGTAGGCGTCTTTTGATTTCATGGCTGCAATCACCATCTGAGTGATTACATTTCCAGAAAAGACGAAAACTCTTAAAAGATACATGCACTCCATTGTTTGCTGCAGCACTATAATAGCCAAGACACCCATCAACCTAAATGACCACTGACAGATGAACAGATAAAGAAAATGTGGATAAGAAAATTTTAACAATGGAGTGTTAAAAAAGAATGAAATAATGCCATTTGTAGCAATACTGATAGACCCAGAGATTATCATACTAAGTCAAGCAAATCAGATAAAGACAAGTATCACATCACTTATATGTGAAATCTAAAAAAAGTTATACAAATGAATTTACAAAACAGAAACAGACACACAGAAAGCAAACTTAAGTTACCAAAGGGCAAAGTGGGGGATGAGATACATTAGGAATTTGAGATTAACTGATACACACTATTCCATACAAAATAGATAAACAAGGACTTTTTCTAAATATAATGTGTATGCATAACCGATCACTTTGTGATACACCCAAAATCTTGTAAATCAACTAAACTTCAATAAAAATAAACTTTTAAAAATTAAAAAAAGAGAGAAAATCCTATTATTTCAGCAGACATACCTCCTTTTGATGCATTTAACTACTAACTAAATTCCCTACCTTTACTATGTTCCAAAACAAGTGACTTTAATATTACTTAAGGTTGTAAAGTACCTCATATAAACCAAAACAATTTTGAGAACATAGTAAAATAAGAAAAAAATTACAATTATTTAAAGAAAAAATTTTAAATTCCTCAGAAATTAGTCATTTCTAATTGTCATCTTCACCTTCTTGTCATCAGCAATCCATATTAGATACGGACTTGGAGTGAATAGAATTGTATCCACCCAAACGATACGTTCAAGTCTAATATGTGTGCCTGTGGATGTGAACTTATTTGAAAATAGTCTTTATAGATAAAATCAAGTTAAAATGAAGTCATAGTGGATAATGGTGAACCCTAATCCAATCATTGGTATCCTTAAAAGGAAGCAATTCAAGCACAAAAGACAGAGGGCAGAAATCCAGGGGATGACAAAGATTAAAGTGATGCAATTTCAGGCCAAGGAACGCCAAGGATTGCTGACAACCACCGACAGCTAGAAGAAGCCCGGAAGCAATCTTTACTAGCCTTCTGAGGGAGTATGAGCCCACCAACACCCTGATTCTGGACTATCAGTCTCCAGAACTATAAGAGTACATTTCTGTTGTTTTGAGAATAAACTTCTGTTGTTTTAAACCACTGGTTTGCAGTATTTTGTTATGGTAGCCCTAGACACAAATATAGGGCTTATATAATTAGTGAAAATTAAACTACATGGTGCTTGTAATGACCTTTCCCCACTTTTCAATATTAAACTGAGCCTTATTCCATATGGAATGATTTAAATAAAAAGCCTAACATTCCATGCTACTAACTATACTTACTCAGAAAAACCTGTAACCTTGAAAAACACAACTTAAGACGCAAGCTCTGTTCTTCTACAACTGTGGAGGCTTTTCTTTATTTACATACGGTGCTCACAAATCTTTAAATGGATAACTGTAATAGATTACTAAGAATAAAGCAACAAGAGAGACAGTGAACATCAATATTAAATTCAGTGAATTTTCGATCAAATATGTATATAATCTGAGATGCCAATAAGTAAAAAGAACAGAAACTTAATTTACCCAAACTTAGTAACTAAGGCTTCTGAAATGTTACTTTGGCTGTGACAAAGAATAATCACATTAAATATAACTGCTCTACATTTACTGGCAGGAACTAAAACATCTACTAGTTCCACCATCCCTTGCCAATGCCCTCATATAAATGTTCAGTTATGGACCTTTACATTTTATGAAATTTAAATTTCTTAGTGTTTTTCAGCACATTCACACAAATAGTATAGATATGGCAACTCAATCCTACTATTATCAATGACAGAATCATACATGATGTGGACAGATGTATACAATCATATGTATATTTTCATACATGCTTATATTATTTACAGAAACATATTTACATTAGCTTAAATATTATTATATGATAGATACACATATAAAGTTAACTTTATTCACTTAAGAACCAACATTATTTTAAAGAAGTACATATGGAAAGAAAAGGACAGCTGCTAAGGGCTACTCTTTTAAGAGCTGTTTCTCTTTAAATTAGAGTAATGACAAAAATGGATCCGTCTACGCCTTTTTAAAAAATGAGTTGATTTATTTATATTTGATCGGGCTGGGTCTTCATTGCTGCATGTGGGCTTTCTCTAGTTGCTGTGCATGGGTTTCTCATTGCAGTGGCTTCTCTTGTGGAGCGCAGGCTCTAGAGCACGTGGGCTTCAGCAGTTGCAGCTTGAGGGCTCCGGAGCGCAGGCACAGTAGTTACAGCGCATGTTCTTAGCTACCCCGTGGCATGTGGAATTTTCTCAGACCAGGAATGAACCAATGTCCCCTGCATTGCAAGGTGGATTCTTAACCACTGGACCACCAGGGAAATCCCTCAACAGCTTTTTGAAATAATCTAGCCTGAAAAATGGGCTTCTCTGGTGACTGAAAAATTAATTTTGTAATCAAAATAATTTACCACCATTATTTAAGAAAATATATTAAAGTCTTTAAGTCTTAACCTCAGTGCTTGCCTTAGAACTACAAAGGCATTAAAAAAAAAAAAAGGATAGAAATGGGTCCACAGTTCAAAAGACATCAATGTTTGAATCTGTCAATCCAATCCAAGAATACTGGAATGGGTTGCCTTTTCCTGCTCCAGGGGAATCTCCCTGACCCAGGGATTGAACTCATGTCTTCTGCACTGGCAGGTGGATTCTTTACCACTGAGCCACCACAGAAGCCCCTTATCAATCCAATACTTCTTTCTTCCTAAAATCACCAGATTCCTCTGAAATAATTAAACTGAATATAAAAGCTGCAAATGGAAGGTAACTTTTCATTCAGAAAATTTTGTTAGACTTAAAGGAGATTTAGGATACTTGCCTCCACAAATAAGCAGGCAATAAATCAGAAAGACACTGATACAAACATATAGTAATAAAACTGAAAGGTCAGAAGGCACATTCTGAAGAACACAATCTTGTAAATAAAAGAATACAGATTTACTAATAGGGTAATATTCTCAAGTTATGCTTATTTGAGGATTAGAAAATTATTTTCTTATTTTACATATGTAACTCTTTATGCAAAAACAAAAAAAATGCTTTCTTCCGAGTACTTTTTATCACTTAGTTCTAAAAAAAAGCTTAAAAAAATTCACAACAGAAATAAAAGAAAATGAAATTTCCTTCCAATACAAATATTCTATGAAACACCTCACTTTCTCCTGATTTTTCCTTAAACTTAAGGAAAAAAAAAAAAGATGATATTACTGTGGTAGAGAGTTCACTGTAGATTCAGAACCATTTTCTTTATCCTGCTTTTCTTCCTCATGTGGTGAATCTAGTTCATGCCCATTTTCCTCCTCACTGGAATCACTGTTTAATCCACCTTCAACTCTGGCGAATTTCTTGTCATGTGAACAACTTTCACAGGCTTGGTCTGTGGGAACAGCTCCTTTCCTTTGGGGTAAAATAGTGAAAAATGCTTCTTGCCAGTCTCTTGTCTCCAGGTATTCCAGAATAATCTCAAACACTGCAACAAAGACAAACTCTGTATGTTTCTTAGCCTAGCTCATCACAATGCTGTATACTTTAAAATACACTGCTTTTGT
Organism: Antilocapra americana; assembly: GCA_007570785.1. Lineage (NCBI taxonomy): Eukaryota > Metazoa > Chordata > Mammalia > Artiodactyla > Antilocapridae > Antilocapra > Antilocapra americana. The sequence continues at coordinate 5,323,746 of ML662439.1, forward strand.
GTTAAGAGTGCTAGTTTGTCCTAATAACTACTTTGCTCTTATTACTTTCTTCTCTTGTATTAGCTGTGGGAGCTAATATGTCCCAAGGCCCTCAAGGCTGCTACTTTGTAGCTTTTCCTCATATCCTTTCTAAAGCACTCAGAGGTTTACTATTATCCACTGTGAATTATAATTAATAGACAGAGGCCCCCTCTTTTGTTTCCTTCTTATTCTCTATTCCTTCCACATCTTTATCCTTTATATGCTAACAAAAAAAAACAAAAAAAAAAGGGGGTGCGAGCTACCATTAATCTAAATTTCTTCTAGCTTTTCACTCACTCTGGGGAGTGTCTTGCCTTGTTTTTTAAAATACGGTCCCACCAAGCTCCTCTCACTTTAACACACTGATCAAAGGGTAAACTTGGGTTACTTTATGATAGAAAAGGGATCCATTATATATCAAAAGTCTTGGAAGAGGTTCATTCCTTGAATCAATAAATTCATTTCTATAACTCCCTAGAGCCTGCTACAGAGAAATTTAAAAAACTCAATTAATAGTTGTGTACTAACAAAAATCTCTACTAAAAGAATTTCAAAAAGCAAAACTCCAAGCAAAGACTTAAATCTGAGGATATGTATTATAATATTTACAATAGTAAAAAGAAAAACATATCAACAACAGAAGAATGGCTGTATTATTGTATTGATATATTCAGATGAAGAAAAAGTTAAACAACCATTAACAATGATTCAATAAATTTAATTATAAATGGAGGGAAAGCACCCCACATTTATAACATTTTATGTAATAGAGTAAGAATCCAATTATATAATAAAGGATATGTATGCATAGGAAAAGAACTGGGAGAAACACCAAAAAGCTATTATGAAGTATTTCTGGGTAGTGAAATAACATCTACTTATTTTTCTTTATACTTTTTTATACCTTCAAAACTTCCTAAAGTATGCATGAATCAGTCAAACAAATCATAAATGACTACATTTTAATTTTCCAAAGGTATATATTTTTCTACTTTTCCAAAATGTAACTAGAAGGTTTTCACAGTGTTCACTCAGGTAGATTTTTTAGCTTATAAGCTTATAGCTTACCATGATTAACTGCCAAAACTTTTCTACTATTCATCTTCACAAAATTTCCCAGGGGAAGCTGTGCATGATCAATTCCATAATCTGATGCTTGTTTATATGTGAGTCCCTAAAACAAAGACATCATCACCGGGACTAGAAAATTACATTATTACAAAATTCTATCATTAAAGTCTATGATAGAATAAATAATTTTTAGGAAAGGCTTTAGGTCAGAGAATATAATCTGAATTTGTGTGTGTATATTTAACAGCTAATTTGAAAACTTTCTCTTGAGAATTAGTCAAAATGTTGCTGGTATTTATTTTAACCCATGAGGAAACCAAAGACATTATGCTCTCTATCCTGTCACAAAGTTTGTCAGTGGCAGAACCAAAGGAAAAACCTGGCTCATGTCTCCTGACTCAAGCAGCTTCTCATCACTCCACACTGCCTTTTTCTCAAGCTTAAAGTATTCAAACTGAATTCTTATAGAAGCATCATCACTCTTCTCATGAATCTGAAAATAGAACTGTTTCAATTATATAGCACTAAGAGGCACAGGTGGCAAAAACTAATGAAATAAAAACCCGAATGAACAAAATTTCCTATTGTCCATAAATTTTACTTTTCCATTTCTGTCAATTAAGAGAATACTGAATTATGAAAGAAAAAAAAAAACAAAACCCAAAACCCAACCTTAGCATGGTAGAATTAAAAGCTTTAGAAAGGAAATCAACTTAAATCCTGTCTTAGGACTTTGTTTTAATGAAATGTAAACATTTTAGAAATTCTATTAATTTTACACTTAATTTATGTGTGAGAAACACAAAAATAAAATAACTTTCAGTAGAACAATACTTATTAGATGCATGAATTTCAACTTAAAAAAAAAGAATGCTGAATATGAATTTTCTTCTCAAAACCAAAATCCTTAAAGCCTGGGTCTAATCAGGACTAAACGAGTCCAAAGACATAGCACAGGAGGAAAAAGAGCTAAATTTCTCAACTAATAGTTTGCATTTTCAAAAAATAATTATTCATTTATTGGCCACTCCATGCTGCACAGCTTGTGGGATCTTATAGTTCCTCAAACACAGATTAAACCCATGCCTTTGGCAGCAAGAGTACAGAGCATGGAGCACAGAGTCCTAACCACAGGACTGCCAGAGGAATTACTAATAGTCCGCATATTTTAGAGGTCAATATTTGATAACAGATCAAGTCAGGTCTTTTTGAAAACAAAATTGTTTCAGTTCAGAGAAACATACAACATGAAAGGAAAAACCTAGTTTTATAGAAATAATAGAATTTTTCTAAGAAAAAAAATAAAAAGGCTAAAGATGATTCTGATAAAATTCCCTATGATGCTACAGAGATGTCCTGTCCAACTGTAGCCACATGTGACTGCCTAAACTTATTCTAATTTTTAAAAACTCAATTCCTCAATCATACTATGTACAACTCATGTGCTCAACAGCCAATGAGCTATCATACTGAACATGATGATATAAATACTTCCAACAATGCATAAAATTCTCCTACAGAGTGGTGCTATATGAGAATGATGAATTACTGTGTGTTATTCTGCTGACAACATTTCAGCAGATACTTCACTAAATAAGTTTAGCTTAACTTAGCACAACGCAACATAGCTGGCAAAACACAAAATAATGTTTTCTTTTAGAAAGTTTATTTCTGTAATTTTTCATTTGAGTGAGGATAAGGTGGGAAGAGACAAAAATACAAATTAAAGAGGAAAGAAAACACATCCCATATAATCACATATTTGAAAATGGGCATAAGTTTACTAGTTTGGATATAAATTTTGGTATAAATTAATATTAATTTTACCACCAACCTAGAAATTGATTAGCAGAAGAAGCATTTATCAATACAGAAAATCATTTAAGCACGTGGGCTCCAAAGCAATCTGGAGTTTCAAGTGTCTACTACCTATTATTATTGGTTTTAATTTTTATGCGCCTCTGGTTCCTCATCCGTGAACTGTGCACACTAACAGCACTGCCTTCACTGGGTTGCAGTAAGGATAAAGCAAACTAACATATGTGAAACACTCTGCTTAGCTAGAAAGGTGACTGAAATACCGTGGTCCTCAGTAAACACAAGCTCTCAGTTACTCACTACCAAGAAAACCAACATTACTATCAAGAACACTGGTACAGCAATTTTAACTATGAGCAAAAGCAAAAATAAAAACTTAATAGTATGTACCTTGTGATGGTTGTGATCTACTAATCCTCCAATCACATAGGCCTTTGATTCATCTAATTCCTTTAATATATTAGGTGAATCTGATGTAAGATAAATCAGGTCTTCTTTCTGTATGAATTCACTATAGTGCTCTGGTTTGATGTGGATATCCTTTAAAACACAAAGAGAAAGATGCTATTAATTAATAGGATTTTGTGAAATTGGCTAAAAATGATTATTTTCTTTTCCCTAGACAAACCCACACAAAAATATATATGACAGGAGGTTTGAAAGAATATTATAACAATGTATTATTTAGAACCTATCACTCCAACATCTTTTCACCTCACATCTCAATTATTTAAGTAGCCTCCTGATGCTATTTCCACTTCTAGCCTCAGATTCCTCCAATTTACTTCCTTTCTGAAAACACTACTCTCAATGTTTCATATTTATCTGTAGGTTAAAATTCAAGCTCCTTAACTTAGTAACTCTCACCTCAATACAGCATCAATCTATCTTTCTTTCTGTTCCAACAAAACAAATGCATTTGTTATATATATGCTCCCACTGTTCTCCAGCCAAAGAATGCCTTCTCCAATTACTTCCTTCTCCATTTATATGAATCCTCAAAAAGAAAGGGCTTACAGATTTAATAATCTTCAGGTATCTACTTCCAAAAAAATAGACATTTGAAATCTTCTTTACCAAAACTGTCAGGTCAGAGGTACAAGGCTGAACAACAGTAGGCAAATTTTGCAAATTGTACCGAAAGAAAAAAGGAAGATACATCACAAGGTTTAGATGGCACTTCTCAATAATTTTTGTGGAAATAAAAAATGAAGCAGGAGACCTCTCACCTAAGTGTATATAGCCTATTGATAATAAGCAGCCATTTTTCTGGAAAACAATATATGATAAATATGATGCCTATGCTTAATATAGGCCCCAAGAGGAATGTGCATAATTAGAAACTAGTGAACTCATATGTCCCTGGAAAACTGGTGGTATAAAATAAGAAATTTCACAAGCCATAAAATAACTGAAAGTATGCCTACTCTAACTCATTACACTATTTCTTACCCACCACTTCTCTGAGTAGAATAGGATTAAGGTTCCTTAGGGATTCGTACTAAAGCCAATCTATCAGTCATCTTTGCAGGACAAAGTAGTTTAGTTCAATAGAAAAAAAAAAAATGTGAGCCACATACGTGATTTGAATCCTCCTAGTAGCCACATTAAAAAAAAAAAATGACAAGGGGCTTCCCTGGTGGTCCTGTGGTTAAGAATCCACCTTGCAATACAAGATACATAAATTTGACCCCTGGTCTGGGAAGATCCCACATGCTGCGGAACAACGAAGCCCACGCACTGTGACTACTGAGCCCCAAAGCCACAGCTACTGCAGCCCTAGTGCCTCGAGCCTGTGCTCTGCCACAGGAGAGGCCACTGTAATGAGAAGCCTGCACGCTGCAACTAGAGAGGAGCCCCCGCTTGCCACAACTAGAGAAAGCCCGGGCACAGCAATGAAGACCCAGAACAGCCAAAAATAAAAAAAATTTTAAAAGTGACAAGAAATAGGTGAAATTAATTTTAACAATACATTGTATTCAACACAATATACCGTAAATGTTATCATTTCAACTTATAATAAGTGTGTTTTCACTTTAAGCAGATATTTCTTTTTTGTACTATCTTTGAAATCCAATGTTTATTTGACATTTACAGCACATCTCAAATCAGACCAGTCATACTTCAAGAGTGCAATAGCCACACGTGTGGATAGTGGACACCAGAGGGTACAGAACAGATTTAGAAGAAAACAAGTACATTTCCAAATTTTAGAGTGACTGCACTCTTATAAATCATGTATAGCCAATTTGCTGGGTTGAGATTGCATATAGACCTTTAAATTCTTCCCTTTTTTAAAAAATATGTTTTAAAGTTGGCAGTAAAATAGCAAGTGAGATTTCATGAGGTTTCATGAAAGGAGGTACAAACTTTATCTCAAGTCTCTTAGCTTCTCTCCTTGGTAAATTTAGACTTAGGTACAGTGATACACAGGGTTTGGAGCTGCTGACTCCTATTTGTTAGCACTATGTAGAACTCAGGTAAAAAACGCAGACCTTTAAGCCTAATAATACTTTGTATTGTATGACAGTTGATCGATTTGGTTACCTTCCAGTTGACCCATCCTTTGTCATTTTCATCCATGTTCTTTTTCAGCTGGCCTCCATGGCTTGTCAAATAAAACTGATAAAGAGATTGGCAGGCATAGAAAGAGAGACTGAAAGACTATTAAAAGTCAATATTTTATTTCCTCACACACTAATTTGACTATCAATGAAACACAAAATATTTTCATTCTGGAAAACAATTAATTTATAACATTAATTTAAAAATTAATTTATGGCTTTAAACATGAAAAGATTTCTCTTTGGTACAAATGTGTATTTTTGTGCATCTCCTAACCTACTACCTTCTGTATTCACCTACACTTTCATTCCATTTTCTAAGCAGTTATAATCTGCCTCTTGTTTACTGATGACTTTTCTATAAAATTCCTGCTTCCATGTCAAGTTTCCCTTCCCCTTCTTTTGCCACTACTGTTTGTTATTTTTCACTAGCCCAAAGTCTTCATAATTTTGCTTTGACTTTAAACCCTGAAACCTATTTGAAACCCAATCAAGGGTGAAAATAATATAAAATGTGAAAATATAATATTACTAGCACTTGATAAAAAGAAAATATCTAACAAAACTTTAATAAGATGTTCTAGTTTTTAACATCAGTGAGCCAGAGTTAATTTTTAGCTCACTTAGAATTAAAACAATAAGGAAAATGACCCTACTCTTAAGAGCAGTCAACTAGTCTCACAAATCACTCCCTCAATCCTTCAAAATTAGTGACTCAAAATCCTTTAAGTAGAGAAAATCTGGCCAACAGGCACAATAGCATGTATCAGCCTGGGGCAGTTCCCCTACTCCCCAGAAAGGAAGGACTGAGAGCTGAGAAACTGGTATGAAAATATGCATGTGTCCTTTAATGAAGATATTCAACTACACAACAGTGTGTACAGGACTGATGATGACTGGGCACAATGTGTCTGAGAATAATGTATGAAAAGTGTTTAAAATATCCTATTTTTATACAAAAATTGAACATTTTCCCAAAGAGACATTTAGCTTATTAAGAAAGATTACCTGTAAGACTCATTCTTGTAAAGGCAATTAGGATTATCTATGTCTTTTATGAAGGAAGATATAAGAGGAAATTGGAAGTTTGTTTTAAATTCCTCAAACATACCTGCACAGGATGCAGTGCTCGTCTATTTTCTGCATAACATCGTTGAATCTGCTTATGAAGTTTCTTAATGTCCTGTAAAAGAGTGCAATTTTTAAAGCAATATTTTCAGAATTACCTGTGGCCATTTCATAATCCGAGTGGAACAGAATAAACAGGAAAGAAAACTACATAGGTACATATCTTCTTCAGAAATACAAGTCCTTTCTGATTAATTTCCATTCAATTTCCTTACATACTATTTAAATAATTACTGTAAGTCCATATTCTCTATGTGACCCATAATTTCACATTTTGTATCCACTTAAAATATAAATTAATGAAAACTTTCACTATTCTTAGGAGACAACAAAAGAAAAAAATAAAACTCTTAGAGCCATAGTATTAAAATTTTCACAACTTAAGAAAGTTTAGAAAGTAATTAAAACATAGTAGCATTGTTTAAACAACCAAGTTTCTCAAACTATTAAATAATCCTCTAACTTAAGCCAATCATATTCTTCCCCCTCCTTTCAGTTAGGATTAATAACAAAACCCCCCACAGCTCTTTACAATTAATATGTAGTTACTGAATTTCATAACCTATTACAGTACCCATCTTTCCCTCTGTCTATACATATACATATAAATAAAAGCAACTTATTAGCTAATTAATACTTTAATTTAGGGTCACAGATTTTGAAAAGCTTAATTTAGGATGCATTTTTTAAGGAAAAAAATGTTTTTTTTAATTTTTTAAAAAATCTAAAATTTATTATTCTTTTCTGGCCACTCTGTGCAGCATGTGGGATCTTAGCTCCCCAAGCAGGGATCAAACCTGTGCCCCCCACATTGGAAGTGAGGATTTTAACCACTGGACCACCAGGAAGTCCCAACTTAGGATGCATTAAAGCTGGTTTGGTAGTGCTGACTTCTCTTAGCTTTTTCTTGTCTGTAAAGCTTTTGATTTCTCTGCTGAATTTGAATGAGAGCCTTACTGAGTAGAATACACATTCCTACACTCTAACAACAGAAGATGAGAAAGAGAAATCAAGGAAACAGTCCCATTTACCATCTCATCAAAAAGAATAAAATCCCAGGAACAAACCTACCCAAGGAGGCAAAAGACCTGGACACAGAAAACGAGAAGATACTGATGACAGAAATAAAAGATATGTGACACAAACAGATGAAGAGATAATATATCATGTTCTTCAATTGGAAGAATCCAGACTGTGAAAATGACTACACTCCCCAAAGTAATCTACAAATTCAATGCAATCTCTATCAAATAATCAATGGCATTTTGCACAGAACTAGAACCAAAAAATTTTACAATTCGTATGGAAAAACAAAAGATACTGGAGAGCCAAAACTATCTTGAGAAGGAAAAACAGAACTGGTGGAATCAGGCCCCCTGACTTCAGGTTATACTACAAAGCTACAGTCATCAAAAGAGTATGACACTGGCACAAAAACAGACATAGCGATCAATGGAACAGGACAGAAAGCCCAGAAATAAACCCATGCACCTATCATCAATTCATCTATGACAAATGAAGCAAGAGGGTATGATGGAGGAAAGACAGTCCCTTCAATACGTGGTGCTGGGAAACTACAAGAAAAACATACACAAAAATAAACTCAAAACGGATTAAAGATCTAAATGTAAGGCCAAGTAATATAAAACTCCTAGAGGAAAATATTGACAGAACACTCTTTGACATAAATCACAGCAAGATCTTTTCCGATCCACCTCCTAGAGTAATGAAAATAGAAATGAAAATGAACAAACAGGACCTAATTAAGCTTAAATGCTTTTGCACAGCAAAGGAACCATAAACAAAAAAGGCAACCCTCAGAATGGGAGAAAATATTTGCAAAAGAAGTAATTGATGAGGGATTAATCTCTAAAAAAAATAGAACAGCTCTTGTAGCTCAATATCAAAACAAACAACTCAAAAGATGGGCAGATCTAAACAGACATTTCTTTAAAGACATACAATGGCAAAAAAAGCACATGAAAAGATGCTCAACATCACTAAGTATCAGAGAAATGCAAATCAAAATTACAATGAGGTATCATTTCACACCTGTCAGAATGGCCATCATCAAAAAATCTACGAACAATAAACGCTGGAGAGGATATAGAGAAAAAGAAATCCTCCTACATTGTTGGTGGGAATGTAAACTGGAATAGCTACTATGGAGAATAGTATGGAAGTTCTTTAAAAATCTAAAAATAGAATTACCATATGATCCAGCAATCCCATTCCTGGGCATACATTCAGAGAAAACCGTAATTCAAAAATATACATGCATCCCAATGTTCACTGCAGCACTATTTACAGTTTACAATGGGACATGCAAGCAACATAAATATCCATCAACAGATGAATGGATAAAGAAGATGTGGTGCATACATATAATGGAATGTTACTCAGCCATAAAAGGAAAGAAATTGGGGCATTTGCAGTGATGTGGATGAACCTAGAGTCTGTCATACAGAGTGAAATAAGAGAAAGAGAAAAACAAATACTGTATATTAATGCATATATATGGAATCTAGAAAAATGGCACTGATGAACCTATTTGCAGGGCAGGAGTAGAAGACACAGATATGAAAAATGGACTTGTGGACACAGGGGGGAAGGAGAGGGTGAAACTGAAAGAGCAGCATTGACGTATATACACCACCACATGTAAAATGGATACCTTGTGGGAAGCTGTTGTGTAACATAAAGAGCTCAGCCTGGTGTTCTGTGATGACCTAGTCAGGTGGGATGGATGGTTCAAGAGGGAGGGGATATATATACACACATAGCTGATTCACACTGTCGTACACTAGAAACTAACGCAACATTTTAAACCAATTATACTCCAGTTAAGGAAAAACAGAAGACATGGTATATTTATATAATGGAATACTACTCAGCCATAAAAAAGAAATAATGCTATTTACAGCAGCATGGATGCACTTAAGAGATTATGATACTAAGTGAAGTGAGTCAGACAGACAAATGTGTGTCACTTATATGTGAATCTAAAAATATGACATAAATGGACTTATCCACAAAACAGAAACAGACTGACAGAGAACAGTTATGGTTGCCAAGGGGTGAGAGACAGATAGTGGGGAATCTGGGATTTAGCAGATGCAAACTACTACACATAGAATGGATAACAGCAAGGTACAACTGTATAGCACAGGTAACTATATACAATGATGCTGCTGCTGCTGAGTTTCCTCAGTCGTGTCCGACTCTGTGCGACCCCATAGACGGCAGCCCACCACGCTCCTCCATCTCTGGGATTCTCCAGGCAAGAATACTGGAGTGGGTTGCCATTTCCTTCTCCAAGGCACAAAAGTGAAAAGTGAAAGGGAAGTTGCTCAGTCGTGTCTGACTCTTAGCGACCCCATGGGCTGCAGCCCACCAGGCTCCACCGTCCATGGGATTTTCCAGGCAAAAGAATCCTGGAGTGGGGTGCCATTGCCTTCTCCAACTATATTCAATATCTTCTAATAAATCATAATGGAAAAGAATATGAAAAAGGATAAATGTGTGTATATATACATATATATAAATGCATCACTGAGTCACTTTACTGTACAATAGAAACTAACGTAACATTGTAAATCAACTATACTTCAATAAAAGTTTAAAAGGCACACACACAAGAAACCAAATAGCCTAGAGATGGAAGCAACATAAATGTCCACTGACAACAGATGAATGAATAAACAAAAAGTGGTCTATAAACACTGAAGTAGTATTCAACCTTAAAACATAAGGGAATTCTGACACACACTGCAATGCAGGGGCTTCCTAAGTGGTGCAGTGGTAAGAATCCACCAGTCAATGTGGGAGACATGGGTTCCATCCTTGGGTCAGGAAGATCCCCTGGAGTAAGAAATGGCCACCCACCCCGTTATTCCTGCCTGGGAAATCCCATGGACAGAGAAGCCTGGTGGGCTGCAGGCCATGGGGTTACAGAGAGTCAGACACGACTGAGCAACTGAGCACAGCACCGTGAAGACATAATGCTCAGTGAAAAAAATCTGTCACAAAAGATACACAGAGTAGTCAAATTCATAGAGACAGAAGACAGAATGGCGAGGCCAAGGGCTGGGGAGGGGGAATGGAAACGGTTGTTCATTGGGTATAGAGTTTTAGTTTTGCAAGATGAAAGAGAGTTCTGGAGACTGGCTGCACAACATAAATGTACTTAGCCTTACTGACCTGTACACTTAGAAATGGTTAAGATGGTAAACTTTCTATGTACATTAAAACCACAATTAAAAAGAAAAAAAGATGCATTTTAGTACATAAATTATATCAAAGTAATAGTACATATTAAAGCAAGAATTATTCAACCTAGTTCAGCTATGGGATTTTTCTGACAATGATTCGTGATACCTTTAATACCATCAAGCTGTCAAAACTGCAGTCAATGATAAGGCGGAGTGGGCTGTGAACAACATCTCTTCGAATACGTTTTCTGTCACTTCCATCTGAATTTGACTCAGGTTGACACTGTCGCTCTAATTGCTTTCTCTTGCGTTTCTCCTTCCGCTTTTGTCTAAAATTAGTAATTGAAAACAACTTCTTGGTATCTGGATATTTACAAAACTTTTCTAAACAAAGAAAAAATTATTTTACAATCAGTAGGCTAAATCATAAAAATCTGCCACTTCTGTGGATCAAAAATTGTCAAATACCAGCAATTTTAGATAGTCTAAAAGCTTTACATAATAAATGAGTTTGCAAAAGCAAAATATTTTTTACACAGATCTGAACTGTAAGTTCATTTATTATTGGTAGCATGTTATATGGGGCTTCCCTGGTAACTCAGCTGGTAAAAAATCCACTTGCAATGCAGGAGACCCTGGTTCACTGCCTGGGTCAGAAAGATCCCCTTCAGATAGGATAGGCTACCCAGTCCAGTATTCATGGGCTTCCCTGGTGGTTCAGATGGTAAAGAATCTGCCTGCAGTGTGGGAGACCTAGGTTTAAGGTTCAATCCCTGGGTTGGGAAGACCCTCTGAAGGAGGGCATGGCAACCCACTCTAGTATTCGTGTCTGTAAAATTGCAATGTCAGAGGAGCCTGGTGGGCTACAGTTCATGGGGTCACAAAGAGTCAGACACAACTGAGTGACTAAGTACAGCGCAGCACACAGCCTATTATACGTATTTAGAAAACTTTTGAAATATTGAGTTTGAGAGTGATAAAAAATTTTACTTTTATCATTCCCCTACATGATTTTCAAGCAACAATTACAACCATATATAAAAAGAAGTACAATTGTTATTCAACTTAGATTCAGACATCCTAGCCACAGCAGGCAGAAAGAAAAAGAAATAAAACAAATCCAAACTGGAAAAGAATGTAAATTGTCATTGTTTGCAGATAACACAATGTTATATACAGAAAATCCTAAGGATGCTAAACAAAAATTACCGGAGCTCAACAATGAATTTGGTAAAGTTGTAGGATACAAAATTAATACACAGAAATCTATTTCATTTCTACACACAACAAAACATCAAAAAGAGAAATTAAGGAAACAGTCCCATTTACCATCCCATCAAAAAGAATAAAATGCCAGGAATAAACCAACCTAAGGAGACAAAAGACCTATACTCTGAAAATTATAAAACACTGACGAAAGAAATTGAAGATTACACAGATATAAAGATATACAGTATTCTTGGATTAGAAAAATTAATATTGTGAAAATGACCATATTATGCAAGCAATCTACAGATTCAGTGCAATTCCTATCAAAATATCAATGGCATTTGTCATAGAACTAGAACAAAACTTTTTGAAGCTTGTATGGAAACACAGAGGACCCTGAATAGCCAAAATAATCCTGAGAAAAAAGGATGAAGCTGGAGGAATCATCTTCCCTGACTTCAGGATATACTACAAAGCTATAGTCATCAAAACAGTATCACACTGGCACAAAAACAGAGCCACATACATTAATGAAACAGATAGAAAGCACAGAAACATATCAATTAATATCAACTCATGCATGACAAAGGAAGAAAACAGTACAGGAAGGAGGAAAGACAGTCTCTTCAGTAAGTGGTCTTGGGAAAACTGAATAGCTACAAGGAAAAAAGTGAAACTAGAACACTCCCTAACACCATACACAAAAATAAACTCAAACTGGATTAAAGACCTAAATGGAAGGCCAGATACTATAAAGCTCTTAGAGAGAAATACAGGGCAGAATACTCTGACATACATCACAGCAAGGTCTTTTCTGATCCATCTCCTAGAGTAACAAAAGTAAAAACAAAAATAAACTTAAAAGCTTTTGCGCAGGAAAAGAAACCATCCACAAAATTAAAATACAACATATGGACAGGGTGCAAATATTTGCAAATGATGTAACTAACAAGGATTTGCTTCCCAAATAAACAAAAAGCTCATACAGCTTAATATTAAAACAAAACAAAACTGAACAACCCAAACGAAAACTGAACAGAAGACCAAACAGACATTCCTCCAAAGAAAACATACAGACAGCCAACAGGCACATGAAAAGGAGCTCAATGTTGCTTTGGAGAAATGTAAATCAAAACTACAATGAACTATCATATCACCTCACAACAGTCAGTATGGCCATCATCAAAATGTCTATGAATAACAACTGCTTGACAGGATGAAGAGAAAAGGGAGCCCTCCTACATTGCCGGTGAGGATGTGAATTTGTGCAGCCACTATAAAATACAGCATAGAGATTCCTTAAAAAACTGAAAAAAAGAGTTACCATATGGTCCAGCAATCCCACTCCTGGGCATATAGCCAGAGAAAACTCTAATTAAAAAAGATACATACACCCCCAACATTCAGAGAAGCACTGTTTACAAAAAAGCAAGACACAGAAGCACCTAAATGTTCACTGAAAAATGAATGGAAAAAGAAGATGTGGTATATATACACAGTGCAACGTTACTCAGCTATAAGCAAGAATGAAATAATTCCATTTGCAGTAGCATGGATGGATCTAGAAATTATCAGAGTAAGTGAAGTAACTCAGACAAATATGGTATCACTTACATGTGGGATCTAAAAATAGTGATATAAATAAAGTTATTTACAAAACAGCATTAGATACACAGACACAGAAAAGAAATATGGTTACAAGAGTGGATAGTAAGGGAGTGGGAAGACAAGTTAGGAGTTTGGGATTACATACACATTCTGTGCTCAGTCACTTATGTCCAACTCACTGCATTCCTAAGGACTGTAGCCCATCAGGCTCCTCTGTCCATGGGGTTCTCCAGGTAAGAATACTGGAGTGGGTTGCCATGCCCTTCTCCAGGGGATCTTCCCAATCCAGGATCAAACCCGTGTCTGTAACATGTTCTGCATTTGCAGGCGGGTTCTTTACCACTAGTGCCACCAACAAGGACCTGCTGTATCACACAGGGAACTATATTCAATGTTTTGTAATCATCTATAATGGAAAAGAATCTGAAAAAGTATGTATGTATGTATATGTATAAATGGGGCTTCCCTGGTGGCTCAGATGGTAAAGAAACTGCCCGCAATATGGGAGACCCATGTTTGATCCCTGGGTCGGGAAGATCCCCTGGAGAAGGAAATGGCAACTCACTCCAGTACTCTTGCCTGGAGAATTCCATGGACAGAGGAGCCTGGAGGACTACAGTCCATGGGGTCGAAGATTTGGATACAACTGAACAATTAACATTTTCATTTTCACATATACATTTATATATATGACCGAATCACTTTGCTGTACACCTAAAACTAACAACATCGTGAATTAACTTTGAAAAATAAAGTGTTAGCTGCTCAGTCGTGTCTGACTCTTTGTGACCCCATGGACTATAGTGCGCCAGGCTCCTCTGTCCATGGAATTCCTCCTGTCAAGAATACTAAAGTGGGTAGCTATTCCCTTCTCCAGGGGATCTTCCTAACCCAGGGATCAAACCCAGGTCTCCTGCATTGCAGGCGGATTATTTACCCTCTGAGCTACCAGGGAAGCCCATAAAAAGAAGAAAAAAGTGTTAGTCATTCAGTAGTGTCTGACTCTTTGCCACCCCATGGACTGCAGCCCACCAGGCTCTTCTGTCCATGGAATTCTCCAGGCAAGAACACTGGAGCGGGTAGCCATTCTCTTCTCCAGAGAATCTTCCCAACCCAAGTCTCCCACATTGCAGGCAGATTCTTTATCATCTGAGCCACTAGGGAAGCCCTTCAATAAAAATAAAAGTCCTTTTAAGAAAAAGCTGCTCCCATTTTTTAAAAAGTAAAATTATGAAAAAAAACCCTCATTTTTTTTCTCATCTACATCAACGATTCATTTTCTAATAAATTCTGTCTTTCTACAATAACAGCTTAAGCCTAACTGCTCTTACCAAAACCTGTAATAGTTCTAGCAAAATCAATGTTAGGCCCAAATTTGACCTTTCTGAGATGATTATTTTTGTTCCATATCTAGGACATGGATGCTAACTATATCCTTTTTATAAATTGGTTATTTTAGAATTTGAGGTCCTACTCACAATAGGTGTGGGTGAGAAAAGTGTACTGTGTAAATTCAGCAACACTGCTAAAAAAGAAAACAACTTAAAACAGTTTTAGTAGCCAACTGACAAAGTGAGCTAACAATATGTACAGTCCCAATTTAATTAACACAATTACTATTGCATAATTATGTAATTGTATAATTACTATAAAGAAGGTCCAACATTCCATATCTCTAAATAGGGGTAGAATATATGCATTTTGATACATACTTGCGGAGTTCTCGTTGTTCTTCCCATTGTTTCTGTTTCATTAGCTTCTTCATTTGCCGTTTAGATATTGGTTGAAACCTTTCACTTAATCCTGGCTTCTGATTTTCTTCTCCGTCTTCACTTAAGTCTTGCGGTCTTTCAACATTACAAGTCTCACTAAATGCTGGCAACATTTCAGATGACATTATTTGATGCCTCTGAAAAACTGAAAAGCAACTGTGACATGAACAGATGATTTACAACCAAAAACATAAATAAATAAAAGAAAAAAGACCAAAGGATGTGATTAAAATGAAACCATATTAGTAATGAAAAAAGTGCAAGTTTAGGCAATCGTCATTTACTGGCAAAGGTCATTTGATGAAATGGGGTATTTTCATACACTATTGGCAGCATAGCACAATTTTCCCAGAAGGCTACTCAGGCCTATATGTTTGAAGAGATTTAAAATGTTGGTACTCTTTCTTACAATAATTTATTTCCTTAGAATTCCTGTAAATTAATAGAAATATAAACAAAATTAATGGAAAAGATACATGTATTACTATTTTTAACAAAAAAAAATTAGAATGTCAGCAAATGGGGACTAAACATAAATTACAGTTCACCTATAACACTGGACTGGAATACTAAGCAGCCAAGAAAAATGTTTCTCAATATTATTTAGCGATAGAAGGGAAATAATTATGTTAAATAAGAAAATCAAAACAAAAAAATGTTCAATTTTGTTTTAAAATATATATATATACACACACATATATACACGTTTTAATTCTGACCCACCCATGGCTTTCTGCATTTTCCAAATTTTATATAAGGAAAATATAGTTTCCTGAAACAAAAACATTATTTTTTTAAAAGATGGAAAGCACCTTTTTGTACTTGTCTTTAATACTGTCATACAGGAAAAATGCTAATTTCACTACCTGGGTGGACATTCAACAATTGGTTTTTGACAAAAGGTATGTTATACATTTCTATATTTTGGACAGTACAGAAAACAAATTGAGTTGCCCCCAAATATATTTCATTATAAATATGTAATTATAAATTTCTCACTTAAGTCACAGCTGAAAAACAAAATATGTAAACTGACTCTGTAATCAGTTGCAGGATACTCAGGGCCACCTAAAACATCTTATTTAGATTTAACCACCCACATCTTTAAGTCTTCTCTGGCAGCTCAGTTGGTAAAGAATTTACCTGTAGTGTAGGAGACCCAGGTTTGATCTGTTGTGTCAGGAAGAGCCCCTGGAGAAGGAAATGGTAATCCACTCCAGTATTCTTGCCTGGAAAGTCCCACGGACAGAGGATTCTGGCGGGCCACAGTCCATGGGGTCACAAGAGTCAGACAAGACTTAGCAACTAAACCACAACCCACATCTTTATATCCACTGTCTAGAGCTAAACTTGCCTTTAAGAGTAGGGAAAAGGATAGAAATACTGAGATATCTTTTCTCAGTATTTATTAACACCATAGCTTAAGAATATGTGTTCTCTATCTCTATCAAAGACTAAGCATAAAGTCTGCAAACATTCTATTGGTCTTACACAAAAATGTGTAATTCTTCCCTTTCACAGAGATAGCTAACAAGTTTGTGCAGAGAAGCCAACATCTAAAAGGAAAAAGAACAATCCCCACAATTCAGAGAATGAAAAGAAAAAAACTTCGCAGAACATAATTTGAGTAGCAGTTTTATTATATGGTTCTTGCCTTCTTTAAACATGCAATGGTGTAACACTCTCTGCCATAACCCAAAGTGGGATACTCCATGACCCACCTCCCAGAATATTGGAAATAAAAACACGAATAAACAAATGGGACCTAATTAAAATTAAAAGCTTTTGCACAACAAAGGAAACTATAAGCAAGGTGAAAAGACAGTCTTCAGAATGGGAGAAAATAATAGCCAATGAAGCAACGGACAAACAATTAATCTCAAAAATATACAAACAACTCCTGCAGCTCCATTCTAGAAAAATAAATGACCCAATCAAAAAGTGGGCCAAAGAACTTAACAGACATCTCTCCAAAGATATAAAAATGGCTAACAAACACATGAAAAGATGCTCAACATCACTCATTATCAGAGAAATGCAAATCAAAACCACAATGAGGTACCACTTTACACCAGTCAGAATGGCTGCCATCCAAAAGTCTACAAGCAATAAATGCTGGAGAGGATGTGGAGAAAAGGGAACCCTCTTACACTGTTGGTGGGAATGCAAGCTAGTACAGCCTCTATGAAGAACAGTGTGGAGGTTCCTTAAAAAGCTGCAAATAGACCTGCCATATGACCCAGCAATCCCACTGCTGGGCATATACACCGAGGAAACCAGAACTGAAAGAGCCACGTGTACCCCAATGTTCATCGCTGCATTGTTTACAATAGCCAAGACATGGAAGCAACCTAGATGCCCATCAACTGATGAATGGATAAGAAAGCTGTGGTACATATACACAATGGAATATTACTCAGCATTAAAAAAAACTTCATTTGAAGCAATTCTACTCAGATGGACAAAACTGGAGCCCATTATCCAGCGTGAAGTAAGCCAGAAGCAAAAACAACAATACAGTATATTAACGCATATATATGGAATTTAGAAAGACGGTAATGAGAACCCAACATGCGAGACAGCAAAAGGAACGCAGATGTATAGAATAGACTTGTGGACTTTGTGGATGAGGGTAAGGGTGGGATGATATGGGAGAAGGGCATTGAAGCATGTTAATTGTCATGTGTCTAATCAATCACCAGCCCAGGATTGATGCTCGGGGCTGGTGCAGCGAGATTTCCCGGGGGGGAGGGAGGAGGGAGGGGGGTTCCGGAGGGGAAGCATATGTAAACCCATGGTGATATCATGACAATGTATGGCAAAAAC